>OU795036.1:5330019-5437519 GCA_917208275.1 Patella pellucida | reverse complement strand
ATAGGTCTCTTCGAGGCAAACAACAATCCGCTTATAATTAAATATTTTTAGTATTCATCTTTCATATTGATATCGGGAGCCGAGGTGGATCAGGAAGTAAGAGAGAGAGGGAGAAAGAGAGAGAGAGAGGGGGGTACATGTACATGTAGGAGAAATGGAGATAGACGGAGGGAATAGAGAGGGGAGAGGGTCACGTCCACTCTACACTAACTAAGTCATTTCGAGATTAACATTTGGTTCAATTTTATTGCAATTATCCGCTGGTGAGTAGGAGTCTTTAGCAGTGGGAGAAAACCCAGGAGGTTGTCACGTACAACCAAGGAATCAAAACCACGATAGTTGACTCAATCACAAACCTTTGGATAAAACGCGCACAAGCTAACCATCCGGCCATCCAACCTCCCTCAGGGAGTAAGGTGTAGATTCGCAAACCTGTGTTCGGTCCTTGTTGGCCAGGACAATGTCTTGGGATTTTCCGGCGTAGTCCCCCTTTATCAGTGGTGCCGAGTACACCTGGCAAGTGACAACGTATAGGCGTTCGGCTGGGACGAAAAACCAAGATTCCGCGTACATATTGGCGTACACGTAAACGATCCCTCGACAGTTGGAATTCGATATAAGAGTACGCATAACTTCACCCGGGGCCAATCGTATGACGCATGTGTCCGTCTTTTTAGTGAACGATGTGTTACTTCCGCAATGACCTTGTATGTGTCGAGTGAACGTTATCTCTCTCTCCTCTCTCGTCTCTTAGCCCAGTCGATGCAGAAAATGAGGACGTTAAACCCCATTTTCACTTCAGCCTTCAGCTCACCCCCTCGCATTGCATGGTGTTTCTTGAGTATCAGATAACTGAGTTAAAGCCAGTGTTACTCGTCAAAATGGCGACATAAGCCCGGCTTTGAAACAGCTCAACTACAGAAATCAAAATATCACCCGAACACTAATTGTTTCTCTCCGGGACTGTTATCCTCTTGATGCCACTCGTTGTATGTTTACATAGGACTTGGATCAGGATTACGTACGGCAGATCCTCGTCTTAACATTTTATTGACGAAAGGTTGCATAAACAAACAAATAAGTCGAGATTGTTTATTTATGCATGAATGTCAGGGAATCACCCCTGATCTGATCTGATCAGGGCATCATCCCGAGTTGATCTGTCAGGAAATCATTCCGGGTTGAAGCTTAGATGACAAATGCCTCGATCTACTTAAAGCTGAACTCCGATTACAAAACTTCAGAAATAATTAAATTTTTAAAAATGTGGGCGTGGTCTATCTCTGTTTTCATAATACGCCGTACAATTGCCATACTTGTTCTATCAAACTAAAACAAGTATGGCGGTTATTTTTTTTTATTTAATTATTACTGAAGTTTTGTAATCGGAGTTCAGCTTTAAAGAAAATAGAATAAAATGAACAAGCTCTCGCGTAACGTATTTACTTAGACATATTATATTGGTCGATAACAGCCGATGCTGTCATAACCTTATTTTGAAAAATGTTTTATTGATGCCATGTTTGGTTTATTTGTATATTCAGACTTTCGAATCTACTCCATGTGCACGTGCACGCGCGGGAACGAATATTGGACTTTGCATAATTGACAGAATATTGCGTCCATTGAATATATAAAAGTCATAATAATAAGCTGTTATTAATCAGCCCTTTGTCATATTCATTGTTTTTTATCCACAAAATATATACCCAGCTGCCAGACAGATCTCCCCTCCATGAAAACTCAGCCTTGGTGAGATCATAGATGGCAACGCAGTCCAGGTTGTGCACGATCGTCCGCATTCCTACGGTCTCCTACACAATACGCTATTGACACAACTCCTTGAGATAAACCTCGCCCCGGACGCAACCCAGTACAAGGTATTGTGTCTTTACCCAACGGAAACGGAATCGAATACGTCTATGCGAGACAAGCACTATTATCGAGAAATACTTGTCTGTAGAAGGGAACATTGTGCTTTAAAAGTTGTGAGCCGCGCAGTGTTTCGTAACATTCAATAAATTGGAGATAACCATCATAATATGCACAGAATGGACTCAGTTGATTTTGTTTTATTAATTTAATTTATTTTAAAATAACAATATTACCGCTACTTTAATTCGTTGAATACACTATTTTACCTATAACGTTGTTTAGGACTTCGAATTTTGTCTAATAGTTTGGATTGTTCGTTCTTGGTTTTATTTTATTTTATTTTATTTTATGATACTTTCCCCCCAGCAATTGCAAACGCCAGCTATAAGTGATTCTAGTAATGTCGACTCTGTCTCTCTCCGTCTTTATCCTCGGCTAATTACAGGAATTACTAATAGACAGTTGGAATACACAGTTAATGGCTCGGATAATTAAGTTGTCCATCTAAGTCCGAGAGGTGTCGGACACCGCCTATTTATGGCGCGCAATAAATCCATGGATTTAGAAAATAATTTCCCTTGAAAGTTGTTCGAACTTCCATAAGCCACGTCAATATTGGAGCAGTGCTTATAGGCCAGGTTTCTAGCGTGTTTCGCCAATCATGAACATTTTTCAGAAGTCCCATGTCTTTCGCGGTATTAGCAATACAGCTATAAAGATATAGAACGAATTATGGAAGAACATTCGGCTATTTATGTCGATGACTTCGCTTCTTTCTGCATTTACATGGCCAAAATCACGACAGAGAGAGAAAAATGGGGTTTAACATCCACTCGACACAAATTAGGTCATTTCGGGATAAACATAAGTTTTATTTTAATAATTCGCTTGCGCGGAGGGGTCTTTAGCAGTGGGAGGAAACCAGAGAACCCGGAGAAAATCCTCGAGATTGGACAGGCGACCCTAATCCCTGTCACGCACAACCGGGGATTCGAAACCACGCCAGTTGACTCAATGACAGGCTTTATGAGACAGCTCGCACCATTCAGCCACCCAATCCCCAAATCAAGACAAACCATGAGTGGAATTAGTTTCCCCTCCCCCCTCTCTCTCTCTCTCTCTCTCTCTCTCTCTCTCTCTTTCGGGTAAACGCGTGACCGTGAATTATTTTTTGGACTTATCCTGCCCCCCTCTCCCTCTCTCTCTCTCTCTCTCTCTCTCTCTCTCTCTCGGGCTAACGCATCACCGGGAATTATTCTGTGGAACTATCTTGCCTCTCTAGCTCTCTCCTTCTCGCTGTCTCTCCCTCTCTCCCTCTCTTTCTCTCTCTCTCAGCTTAACGCGTCACCGGTAACAAATATACTTTATATTACCTATACTGATTTGAAAATAAATTGACCAATCAATGGTTAATGACGCAGTAATGTATCCTCAACGATCGTGTCTTAATTGTAACCCGTGAAGCATCCTCAAGGAATTGCTGACCACAGACTCCCATAATTAAAAATCGATTCCATCATTTTCAGAGATAACATGCTCATTGAATATTTCCCCTTGTCGTGTAATGGAAGAGAGTTTCAAGGGCGGTTCTAATTGAAATAATTAATTAAAACTAATAAGAATTATTCGTGCTAAGTAACTCACATTCCAGGATCCTTAATTCACTTTGCGTGTAATTATGGCCCAACGCATCTCATTACTATAGACACGGACAAAAACACATTTAAATCTCGCCAGCGACCGCAAGAACGTGTATGTAGGATGTGGGGGATTAGCCAACGAAACGGGTTGTTACGGCAAGCGTTAGGTGTGTGGTGCACGGAACTGTGGGTAATCTACTATAAACACCAATGCTGATTGTTTAATTAAATGTTTGACATCATAGTGTCAAAATCCGCTCGTATGACTCATGACGCGACCTGTTGCTACAACCGGCCAGAGCCTAATGTAGTGTAGGCCATCGAAAGTATAAAAAACAAACAACGTAACGAAATATGAAATAAGTACGAACAATCCAAACCATAAGACAAAATTCGAAGTCCTAAAAAAAACGTTATAGGCAAAATAGTGTATTCAAGCAAAATAGTGTAATCAGCATATGAACTGCTCCTCGTGTATAAAATACACGACAAATAGTGGTAGCAGGTGTCCGGAGAGTAAGTTTATCCTGCCTGGCCATAGCTGCATCCAAACTATTAGACGAAATCTGGTAAAATAGCGTGACTGGCCCATGGAAATATTTTAATGTGTAGGAGTGTCTTTATCTTGACCACATCCCAAGGGTCAAAATCCGCTCGTGTGACTCATAACGTGACTTTGCTATGTATTGTAAGCCATCGAAAGTTTAAAAAAACGAAACGAAAAAATAGATATGTACTTTTATCTGATTGTATTAGATTGTTTTTATCTTGACCACATCCCAACACGCGACTTATTGCTACAACCGGCCAGATCTTGATGTATTGTAGGCCATCGCACGTTTTAAAAAATGTCGATATGTACTTTAATTAGCGTGTCTGTATCCCAACACGCGACCTATTGCTACAATCGGCCAGGGGCGGTATTTATAAACATTCTAAGAGTTCAAATCAACTGTTAACTGTAAAAAATTACTCCTAACTTTGTAGATTTCCCTTAGACCTATTTCTAAAACATTTTACTTTAAGAATTACTCCAAACTATTACACACATTTAGGAGTCCTCCTGTAGCACTCCTTACTTGTTAAAAGTACTCTTATCTTGGTTAACATGGTCGTCCGTGTATGCAGCCTAAGAGAGTTTAAAACAAGCAGAGATTTCTTAGTGGAGCACAACAATGACGGGTTGATAAGGAGATATCGAATGGACATGGGTGGGATTCTTTTTGTAACAGATTTAGTTTGGTTAGTACCCAAGTCTTAGGTTTAGTTAAAACTCTAAGACCCTTTATAAATATTTCTAGAGAGTAACTTTTAACTAAATGTTGTTTTAGGAAGTCTTAGAGTAAAAGTTAAGAAAACTCTAAGAATTTTTATAAATACGGCCCCAGATCTTGATGTATTGTAGGCCATCGCACGTTTAATAAAACAAATGTACTTTTATCAGCGTGCCTTTATCTTGACCCCATCCCACCATGTCCTACTACTGGAATTAGCTCGCCTGCCCTTGAGAAACCTAATTGATAAACAGTTTGGGTGTAGAAGAATCGATACTGTGTCAGACACTTACAAATCAAGCCAACTAACAATCTAGCCAGTCGACCGTCTTATTGGATATAAAAAGATAGATTATTTCATTATGTGTGTTTTCATGGCTAACTCGAGTCATGAGAATGGAACATGGCTGACACCGTGTTTATACATCTCGGCGGCTATAATACTTTGATCTTACTGAGAATTACATATTATGACAATGGAGCCAGAGAGAAATGGGGTTTAACGTCTACTCGACACATACCAGGTCATTTCGGGACTAACACATGGTTTAACTTTTTTCAATAATTCGGTTTGGAAGTTGGGGGAAACTGGAGGACACGGAGTAAACCGACGAGGCTGGACGGGAGCATATGACAATAACATAGACCTGATTTTCAACCCTAATATAGCCAATTCTGAACAGACAGACAGATAAACAAACGACAGTCACAAATATCAAGCTTACTCTTCCGGACACCTGTTACCACTGTTTGTCGTGTATTTTGTACACGGTGAACAGTCCATATGCTGATTACACTTTTTTGCCAGATTATTATATTATTTTGCCTATACCGTTTTTTAGGACTTTGAATTGTGTCTAATGGTTTGGATTGTTCGTACTGGGTTTACACTATTTTGCCAGATTACACTATTTTGACTATACCGTTTTTTTAGCACTTTGAATTGTGTCTAATGGTTTGGATTGTTCGTACTAGGTTTTACTTCATCAGTATAGATTTATTTGAAAGGCAATCATGTTATATACAGTGGGTAGTTTTCTCTTGGGGAAAAGCCAATTCCAGAAGACAACGAAATGAAATAAATGCGTTTTTAATGTTTCCAGAAGCACGAATACCTAGTTACATTGGATATGTAGCGAAGCGCATAATTCGATTAAAATTAGAAAAAAAAACCAATGTTGTTTCTGGGGTTGGTTGGTTTCGACTGTGAATTCCGCAAAACAAAACGCCTACTATAGTAATTCGCTCGATAAATGAATTTAATAATATAACTTCGTTAATTCTGGCTTGATTTAAAAAGTATTGAAGACAGTTGCTTGTAAAAACTGAATTATGTGGTTTGTGACTGCAGGTCAGACTTTGCGTTTTAATGAGGGGGGTGGGGGACAAAAACAATCCAAAACATCCGATTAACTATTGTACATAACATAGCCACGAACTTAATCTTATTATTGGCGTGTTTAGCACTCAAAGAACTGGCCTACGGTTCTTTGAAATAACGTTATCCGAATTACTTCACCAATGATAGGAATAAAGGCTCGATTTATTGGAATTTATGTTAGCTTTTTAGTTCCGGGCGAAAAATTATCGACCCCCATGGTTAATAAAACACTATCCCAAAATGAACATTTGATTAAATTTGTTCTATCTTTTTGATCATTTAACGTGTGATACAGAATATGTAGGGATTGGGGATTAAGATAGTTTTGTTACTATGGTAGAGCTTACAATGTAAACAAAAGTCATGAAACTTTCCAGACGAAAATCAAAGAGTAGTTAGTCCAACATGCTCTTAAAGCTAGATTACCCTGGTCAACGTAAAATTGATCCAGCTTTAATCAACAAAAAGTAAAGTTTGTCTAACGCGTTCGTAAAGCTAGACTCCCCTGACCAACGTAAAATAAATCCAGCTTTAATCCACAATAAGATGAAGTTTAGTTTGAGACCACAATAGGATAGTTTTGTTACTATAGTAAAGCTTACAATGTAAACAAAAGTCATGAAACTTTCCAGACGGAAATCAAAGAGTAGTTAGTCTAACACGTTCGTAAAGCTAGATTCCCGTTACCAGCGTAAGATTAATCCGGCTTTAATCCAAAATAAGACGATAGTTTTATTACTATGGTAAAGCTTACAATGTAAAAAGTCGTGATACTTTACAAACATAAATGAAAGCATAGTTAGTACAACATGTTCTTAAAGCTAGACTCCCCTGACCAACGTAAAAGCTAGATTCCCGTTACCAACGTAAGATTAATTGAAAGTGATCCGAGTCAAGCTTTAATCCACAAAAAGACGATGGATTTTAGGAAAGGTTTAAAATTAGCTTCCTCCGGTCACTTTGTTTTTTTTATGTCTTTCTTTACATCACTGTTTTGTTTTAGGAGTAAGGTCGCCTGTCCAACATTATGGGTTTTCTTCAGGTCCCTTGGTTCCTCTCACTGTTAAAGATCCCTACGAGCATGTGCATTGATGAATTTAAATTCGCCCATGGTTTAGTCCCGAAAATGACCTGGTTTGTGTCGAGTGAACGTTCGAGACCATTCCTCTCTTAATGTCATATATCGAATATGTGCAGATTTATATTTCTTATTTCTCCACCCCTCGATGTCTCACCTCACTCTATCTCTCTCTCTCTCTCTCTCTCTCTCTCTCTCTCCATGTTCCTTATATAGGGGCCGAATTGTCAGCACGTGCTTACTGTATCATAAAGCCTGACAATTGGGGTGGTTTCGAATCCCCGGCTGTACGTGACAAGAAGTAGGGTCACATGTCCAACCTCATGGGTTTTCTCCGGGTCCTCAGGTTTCCTCCCAACGCTAAAGACCCCTACGCGCAAGCGATTTATTGAAATAAAATTAAACCATATGTTAGTCCCGAAATGATCTAGTTTGTGTCGAGTGGACGTTAAACCCCATCTATCTCTCTCTCCCTCTCTCTCTCTCTCTCTCTATCAATACAATGAACAACCCTATTCATGTTCCTTACATGGAATTACATGTCTTTATTATAACCAATATAACACCCGCCACATCCAAACTGTCAATATCATCTAAAGCAGCTTCCAGACGTCTTCAGGCGGTCAATACTGTGTAACTCACAGAAATCAACCGAGAGAAACCGCACCACAGCGATTTTAATTATGATTCTTCCACCCTTACAACTCCACATTCACGGTCTATTTTTAGCGAGTAAATATAACCAAGGAGGCGCGAGAAACTGCCCTCGGTTAGACAATTTCGATTTTAAGACGAGATATTCACAGGGGCTGTGTTTCTGGGGTTGAATGAACAATTATATCCAACCCGTTGATCTCAATCAATAGAGCCCCGAGCCTAATTGGTCATTTCGCGAACCACGTAATGTTTGCTTTTATTGCAGAAGCGGATGTGATCCGATAACGATGCAGACATTGCCCGCGAGGATTCACACAACCTTGTTATCGCTCGTCGGCTTCCGGTGTTGTTTTTATAACGGGATTTCTCGAGATGTGATTCCTGTACGTAGACGCCTGTAGATAGACGGTATACATACACTCGCAACTAAAAGTCAATTTACAGAACGAGAAAATAATGGGTATTATGGTCTATTATGGTCTAAAGTGAAAGAAGATTACATACAATATTTACCAAGTAAAAGTTAGTTTATGTTAACCAAATGATTTGACGTCACGTCACGTGCGTAATGGGGATCAGGGGTGGTTATTTATCATGATAGAAATTGGATTCCGTGTGGTGTGTCGTCTCCCGCCAACAGGTAAAACCAGGTGACTCTCCTTTTTTTATCAAAATTGAGTTAGGACCAAATTTGTAGTTACTAGGGAATGTGCTTCCTGTTGTTGTACTAGATCGTCCAACCTTTTGATTTTGTAAGCAGTTACATCCGTGACACAACCTAGCAACTAACTGCCCCCCCCCCTGGCTGTCATGTTACCTCCCACCGCTAACAACTCTTTATTCCATATGTTTGTCGCAAAATGGCATTGTTAGAATCCCTCCTCTCTCTCTCTCCACATTCTCTTCCATTCGTTCTTTCCCTCAACACCCCCACCCTTCTCTCACCTCGGGTCCTCCGTGTTTCCCCCACTGCTTATGACCCCTACGCGTAAGTGAATTATCAAAACAAAGTTGAACCATGTTTTAGACCATAAATGACCTTTTGGACGTAACTCTCACTCTCTCTCTCACCCTCTCTCTCTCTCTCTGTCTCTCTCTCTGATATTTTGAATTATCAAAACAAAGTTGAACCATGTTTTAGACCATAAATGACCTATTGGACGTAACTCTCACTCTCTCTCTCTCACCCTCTCTCTCTCTATCTCTGTCTCTCTCTCTGATATTTTCTGAAAGTGAGAAGTGGACAATGTGACCTATTGGACGTAACTCTCACTCTCTCACTCTCTCTCTCTCTCTCTCTCTCTATCTCTCTAATTTTTTCTGAAAGTGAGAAGTGGACAATATGAATGTCTGATCATAACGTCCAGTGAGGCCAGGTAGTCTTAATTGACGTCGCCAACACACATAGGATATTTCACTTGAATACAATACCACGAAGCATTAACAACGTTCATTTTGAACGGAGGGCCAGACGAGGACAGCTGTCTAGTCGTCCGGATGGAACGAAAAACCGAGGTCCCGTGTACACATTGGTGTGCACGTAAAATATCCCCTGGCAGTTGGAATTCGATATAAGAGGTCGTTGGGCCGCAACCCGGGCAAAATTACCCTCATAGCACACTGTATGGCATAAGCCCGTCTTTCTTCAATTAGCCCAGGTTAGGTGCATAACAGTAGGACGTTAAACCCCCATTTCATTCATTCATTCCCCATTACGGATGTGACGTGACGACAAATGTTAAAACATAAACTAACTTTTACTTGGTAAATATTGTATGTAATCGTCTTTCACTTTAGACCATAATAGACCATAATACCCATTAGTTTCTCGTTCTGCATATGCCCGTCTTCAATTGGCCCAGGCCAGGTGCATAAAAGTAGGACGTTAAACCCCATTTCATTTCATTTTATAAACAATCTTTGATCTTGATCTCAATGCTTGAATACAATAGACCAGGACACATTAGTAACATTCATTTTACAGAAGCAAATTCACTTCCCTTTGGCACTCAATACAATAATAAAATAAAATAAAACCAAGTATGAACAATCCAAACCATTAGAAAAAATTCGAAGTCCTAAAAAACGGTATAGGCAAAGTAGTGTAATCTGGCAAAATAGTGTAATCAGGAAAATTGGGTAATCAGCATTTGGGCAGTTCACCGGGTACAAAATACACGACAATAATCATCATAAAACCATTTTATCTTGAGGAGTGGATATGTAGAATTTGCGATTAAATGAAATGTCATTTGTATCGTCTTCATTGAGAGAAAAATATAAGTATTAATAATATTTATGTTACAGAAGCAAACTTTTTTCCCTTTGGCACAATCATCATCATACTGCCATTGTGTCTTGAGGAGAGGATATGTAGAATTTGTGATTAAATGGAATTTCATTTGTATTGTCTTCATTTGGCACAATCATCACCATACTGCCATTGTATCTAGAGGAGGGGATATTTAGAAATTGTGATTAACTGGAATTTCATTTGTATCGTCTTCATTTGGCACAATCGTCATCATACTGCCTTTGTATCTAGAGGAGAGGATATGTAGAAGTTGTGATTAAATGAAATGTTAATTGTATCGTCGTCTTTATTGAGAGACGGTTTAATCATATCGATCTGTTCCCCGCCATACTGGACGACTAATATCAACCAGCAACCAAGGAAGCCATCATGAATATTCATGAGTTTGGTTCATCTTTGTAAACGATGGAATGAATGAATGACTATTAGGGTCTGGGATTGAGTCAGTTTAGAATGAATGACCAATTGGGTCTGGAGTCGAGACAGTTTGTTAATTCATCATCAAGCTACTCTCTCTTTGTGATCTTTTCTTACAAACGTTTGAAGGTTATTTACAATAAACAAGGATACTCTGAGGCCAAACAATTAAACCATGTGTTAGTCCCGAAATGAAAGACTATTTGGGTCTGGAGTCGAGACAATTTGTTAATTCATCATCAAGCTATATACTCTCTCTTTGTGATCTTGTCTTTACAACCGATCGAGGCCAACATGATAAAATTAAACCATGTGTTAGTCCTGGAATGAAAGACTATTTAGGTCTGGAGTCGAGACAGTTTGTTAATTCATCATCAAGCTACTCTCTCTTTGTGATCTTGTCTTTTTAAACGTTCGAAGGTTATTTACAATAAACAAGGGTACTCTGAGGCCAACATAATACAATTAAACCATGTGTTAGTCCCGAAATTAATGACTATTTAGGTCTGGAATCGAGACAGTTTGTTTATTCATCGTCATGCTACTATTGCTTATCTTTGTGTGTGATCTAGTCTTTACAAACGTTCGAAGGTTATTTAGAATAAACAAGGGTACTCTGAGGCCAACATAATGAAATTAAACCATGTGTTAGTCCCGAAATGAAAGACTATTTAGGTCTGGGATTGAGACAGTTTGTTAATTCGTCGTCATGCTACTGTTGCTAATCTTTATGTGTGATCTAGTCTTTATAAACTCTCGAGGGTTATTTACAATAAACATGGAGCATGAACTGAATACTATGGGTACTTTGACTATTTGTTAATTGACCATCATGTCACTCTCTCTGTGTGTGATCTAGTCTTTACAAAACGTTTGAAAGATATTTAGAATAAACACGGAATATCAACAGACAGATGACTATGGGTACTTTAAGGCTAACATGACTTTCATGACGAATTTATCATCGGAAAGAGAGAGAGAGAGAAAAGAGAAATGGGGTTGAAGTTCTACTCAACACAAACTAAGTCATTTCGGACTAACATATGGTTTTTATTTCATTTCAATAATTCGCTTGCGCGTAGGGATCTTTAGGAGTAGGGATATATGTGCAATTATAATGGTGTGGGCGTATCCTTTTATTTTCGATAGGACATCTCTGAGAATCCGGAGACATTGAAAAAGATCTGCCTTTCTGCTATAAACTTGGGTCTTTAGCGGTGGGGAGGACCCTGAGACGGCCTATGAGGTTAGAAAGGCGATCTTTCTTCTTGTCACGTACAAGTTGGACGTTCAAACAAGTGATTTAGATTTTATTTCAATAGGGTATATATCAATGACAGATCTAAAGGGTTAAACAATCTGCGACATAGATGGAAATAGAGAGAAAGAATTGGGGTTTAACGTCCACTCGACACAAACTAGGTCATTTCGCGACTAACATATGGTTCAATTTGTGCGTAGGGGTCTTTAACAATGGGGGAAGTTTGGGACCTGGAGAAAACGCACGAGGTTTAGATTTGCGACACCCTTACATAGATGGAAATAGAGAGAAAGAATTGGGGTTTAACGTCCACTCGAAACAAACTGGGTCATTTCGGGACTAACATATGGTTCAATTTTATTTCCATAAATCGCTTGTGCGTAGGGGTCTTTAGCAGTGGGGGAAGCAGGGGACCTGGAGAAAACGCACGAGGCTGAACATATGGATATAGATTACATATCGTTGAAATTGTTTTGCAAATGGCGGCATTAAGACAAATCACCTCTGCTTAAAGTCCTATATATATTTAGACAATCACGCGCTACCACCAAGCTACACCATCATTCACAATCCAATCAAATGACATTAATCTTTTACCGCCAGCCAATCAAAAACTCGCTCACAACTGGAAATTATGGCGATGAATGGACCTCGCGGGATGCGCGAACTGGTGGTCTTGCCGAGCAGCAGTAATTATCCGATGTGTTTTTGAATAAGTTGACAACTTCAACTAATGATGAAACCTTTCAAGAAACCGAGTCAGCTGTCCTCGCAAATTATTTTTCCCCCGTCTAATGAGAGACAGCGGAAATACGAGGGAAGAAATCTGGCAGGGAGATTGCCTCTCTCCTCCGTTTTCCAATGAATGTAGTTAGATTCAACAAGAACCATAAATAAAATTCAATAAATTTCTCCTCACAAATGAATAAATGAGTTGCCGTTTATTGATTTATTTCTTGGTGAAAGAGGGGACCAGTCTGGCTGTTTGTTCACCGCTTACAGTATCATTGGGAATGTCCTTCCTTTAGCTCCCACACCAAAACGGATAAAGGACATATATCATAATTGATGTATTATACCTTGTTCATACGACCGTTCTATTTCCTGCACACATAGATCCATATACTTCATACTTCAAGAATAAATCTCTGTCCTAAATGGCCGCCATATCCCCACAAAATGGTATATTGTTTTGTTCTAGCACAGAATGATTAACCGTTCTGCAGTACATAAGAGATCCATCTACATCATACTTCGAGAATAAATCTCTGTTCTGAATGGCCGCCACATCCAAAACATTTGTACAAGTATATTATTCCTTGGTCATACTCTGTCCACCATATCCAAATAATTAGTACATGTGCAATGTTTTGTAATCTATATAATGCGGTTCTAGCACAAAATAAACCATTTTACACACAAAGATCCGTCTACTTCATACTTTGAGAAGAAATCTCTGTCCTCAATGGCCGCCATATCCAAATAATTAGAATATTGTTTTGTAATGCGGATCTAGTCTTTTTTTCTCAACCGGCAAGGTTAGGTGCATAATAGTAGGACGTTAAACACCATTTTATTCATTCATTCATTCTCATCCGGCATTTCCACAATTACTAAATAAACCTATTCAATTCCGTTAAATGGAAGCAAAAAAAAATGTTC
Source organism: Patella pellucida (assembly GCA_917208275.1). Lineage (NCBI taxonomy): Eukaryota > Metazoa > Mollusca > Gastropoda > Patellidae > Patella > Patella pellucida. The sequence goes on along the minus strand of OU795036.1, from coordinate 5,423,960 downwards.
TCAAAATCCTCGAAGTATTCTTAGTGTTTTTGGCTAAAATCGTCGATTTAGGACTTAAAATGTCGAAGAAATAGCTTAGTGTCTGTTCTCAAGCAGAAATAACTGTAGATAGACAGTCTAAGTTTAGTATGCGAATAAATAATGCCAACGATAGATTTGAAATGGAATGTTTATTTATTTTATATGGGTTTTTTTGTAAACAATTTTTTTTTAAATTTGAAAATGGATTGGAGAACAGGCTCTGCCTATGTTGACATATATACAAACTATAAAATTATTCGCAACAAAACACAACACAAGGTATATATGGATATAAAATTATTTCAGATTTAAGTATAAACTAAATAGTTATACTGTATATATATAATTGTGCGTTCCGTTACTTTACAGTGAGAGAGAGAGAGAGAGAGAGAGAGAAATGAGGTTTAACGTCCACTCAACACAGCTATGTCATTTCGGGACAACAAGTGGTTCAATTTTATTTCAATAATCCGCCGGCACGTAGGGGTCTTAAGCAGTGGGGGGAAACCAGAGTGCCCGTAGAAAACCCACGAGGTTGAGAAGGCGCCCCGATCTCCATGCCACATACGCTCACACTAGGGCTCGAAACCACAGCCGCAAGCCAGAGGTGACCGGTCAGCTGAGGTCGAAGCTCGGCACTCTAGACCACTAGGCCGTATGATACAGCGCGCACGTGCTAACCACTCGATCCGTCTACTTCATACTTCGAGAATAAATCTCTATTCTGAATGGCCGCCATATCCAAAACATTAGTACAAGTATATTATTCCTTGGTCATACTCTGTCCACCATATCCAAATAATTAGTACATGTGCAATGTTTTGTAATGCGGTTCTAGCACAGAATAAACCATTTTACACACATAGATCCGTCTACTTCATGCTTTGAGAATAAATCTCTGTCTTAAATGACCGCCATATCCCAAAAATTAGTACATGTATCTTATTGAATGGTCAGACGACCTTTCTATTTACTGCACACATAGATCAATCTGCTTCATACTTTTTTTATCCACCGCGAATGTGTACGTGGGACCTCGATCTGTCGTCCTACCCGAACAACTAGACACACGATCTTGCCTGGCAATCGTTGTCTTATCACTAATTAGTAGGTACCACGTCGGAATATCCAGAGTAACTGTATCGCCAGAACCAGGAGCGAACATGGGTCCTCCTAGCTAGCGTGCCAGCGTCCTACTCACTGAGCCACGACGACTCTCTTTGAAAACGAGGTGTGTTGGTGGACAGTAATTGTCACCAGAGAGAGAGAGAGATGGGGTTTAACGTCCAATCGAGACAAACTAATTCATTTCGGAACCAACACATCGTTTCATTTTTATTTCAATAATTCACTTGGGAGGAAACCGCAGGACACGGAGAAACCCCACGAGTTTGGACAGGCGACCATACTCCTTGTCACGTACAACCATGGATTCGAAACAACGCCAGTTGACTCAATGAGAGACCGTATGATACAGTACGCACGTGCTAACCACTCGGTCATCCAACCTAGGAGTTGAAATAGAACAACAGCGCTATAATATAGAGGGGTTGGGATGGCCTAGTGGTCTAGAGTGTCGCGCTTCGACCATCCAACTCTCCTGGTCATCAATAACTCAATATCAAACACTGATGTAACATCTAATGACCTATTGATCGAGTCTCTTGTGACCATATGAAGTGGTACCTGTTCGATACTGGACAATCCTGCCTGCCTATAACAAGATCTAAAAATAATCAAGAAATTAATTAGACGTATAATTGATAACCATGGCAATCAGTTTGATGAGTTACTCTGGTTATAAAACTGTGTTTTTGATGAGTTATTCGGGTTACGAAGCGCCATTATCCAGTACAGCTGTACCACATTCATTACAGAATCGGGGGGTTGGGATGGCCTAGTGGTTCGAGTGTCGCGCTTCCACCTCTTGCGGGCCGGCCACCTCTGGCTTGCGGCTTTGGTTTCGAGCACTGGTGTGAGCGTATGTGGCATGGAGATAGGGGCGCCTTCTCAGCCTCGTGGGTTTCCTCCGGGCACTCCGGTTTCCTCCCACTGCTAAAGACCCCTACGCGCAAGCGAGTTGTTGAAATTAAATTAAACCGTGTGTTAGTCCCGAAATGACCTAGTTTGTTGAGTGGACGTTAAACCCCGTTTCTCTCTCTCTCTCTCTCTCTCATTACAGAATCGACACTGAATAGGCTCCACTATGACTGTGGTGTCTCGGGAGTACATAGAGGTGCTAGAAGTTGGCACGACAACTAACCCCGAATGCCATATAGGATGACGTCGGTGACGTGACGGTACCCATTGAGATTCAATTAGCCCGGGAAACTTTACGCACTTGAACAATCAAATTAGCCTCTGATCGCCGAGTGAATTAATTACTGAACTATATCAATGATCATTAATCTATAAGGAGGTTGAGGTTGTGTGTACGAGAGTGATACACAGAGAGAGAGAGAGAGAGAGAGAGAGAGAGAGCGAGAGAGAGAGAGATGGGGTTTAACGTCCACTCCGACACAAACATAAGTCATTTTGGGACTAACGTTTGGTTTAATTTTTTTCAACAATTCGCTGGTGTGTAGGGGTCTTTAGCAGTGGGAAGAAGTCGAAGGACCCGGAGAAAACCCACGAGGCTGGACAACAGGCGACCCTACTGCTTGTAACCTACAACCGGGGCTTCGAAACAACGCGATTTGACTCAATGACAGGCTTTATGATACAGCGCGCGCTAACCATTCGGCTATCCAACCCCCGAGCATGATACAACAATCGCCATGGAATGTTCCAGAAAGCAAAAGTACTCTCCTGGATACAATCTGATTAAGATGTAGATCTATATTTCGTTTCGTTTTTTTATACTTCCAATAGTCTATGCTACATGAAGATCTGACCGGTTGTAGTGATGGGTCACGTCAGAGGTAAGCATTTGTTTCCATCCACTGGGGCCAGGTGTTATGACGTCATATGTGGATTGTGGATTGGGATTAGAGCTAGCCCTGTTTACATCTCGGGGATCACGGTGGCTAAGTGGATAAGGCGCCGGTTCGCTAGCCTGGAGGTTGAGTGTTCGATCCCTGCATTGGCCGAGAAAGTTCATCTCGATTTTCCGGCGTGATTTCCCCTTGTCAGTGATGCAGAAGGAGGGCCTGACAAGGACAGCTGCCTAGTCGTTCGGATGGGACGAAAAACCGAGGTCCCGTGTACAAATTGGAGTGCACGTAAAAGATCCCTTGGCAGTTGGAATTCGATATAAGAGTAGGCCGTAGCGCCGCTGCCCGGGCAAAATTTCCCTCATTGCACACTGTGGCGTATGCCCGTCTTCAATTAGCCCAGGTACGGTGCTTAAGCGTAGGACGTTAAACCCCATTTCATTCATTCATTGTTTACATCTCGTGACCTTGACCAAACTAGAAGTTGGCCTTATTATCAACAGATCTAACCATAGTGACCCAAACTCGAGAACCAGAAGTCAATTGAATTATTGAAATAAAATTAAACCACATATATTAGTCCCGAAATTACCTAGTTTGTGACGAGTGGACGTTAATCCACATTTCTCCCTCTCTCTCTCTAGTAGCCCAAACCCGGGAACAAGAAGTCATTTGCCAAGAAAAAAATCCCTGCAATTCCTGGTCCAATGACAATTTATTTCTAGAGACATTAGCGATGGAATAATTTCCTCCAGGAATTTCTCTCTTTCCCTGGCAATCTTCTTAACTTGGTTTAGGATAAAAACTTATCACCCTGTCTTTGTGTTCCGCGTCCCTGGGGCCACACAGTTGCGGAATTAAAAATTGCATATTTCAAAGATCAGTGTCTCCCTAGTTCCTGGAACTGTCAACATAGCAACACAACGTCACAGAAGGCCGCCATCTTTATTGCCTCGAGACATATTTTGAAATGTATGTAAATGTTTTTGAGACTCTGACAACTGTCTGGGGAATAACAAAGATTATTTCAACTTATAAACTTATAAACTGCGATTGTCTATCGGCTATAGATATATTATCAACCATCTTGAAATCGGTAAAATGACGATGCGGCTTTTATCATGTGGAAGATTGTCATACAGAATTACCGATGTGGGCCACGGTGGTTCAGTGAGTATGGCGCTGACTCTTCACGACGAGGCTTAAGCCAGGCTGACATGTGCACGACTTTAGGCCCCGTTTTTGTCATGCCCATCAGTGTCCACATTGACACGAACTGGTACGTGGAGTTAACGCATAGTTTGCGCATAGTTTGCGCATTGTTTACGCACTTCCCGCATTGGCACGACGAGTTTGCGCAAATCGGACGGTGTCGTGCTGACTCGAGTCGTGCCAATGAGTGCCACGTGGAGTTAACGCATAGTTTGCGCATAGTTTGCGCATTGTTTACGCACTTCCCGCATTGGCACGACGAGTTTGCGCAAATCGGACGGTGTCGTGCTGACTCGAGTCGTGCCAATGAGTGCCACGGAATCGTGCAAGTGTCAGTCTGGCTTTAGAGTTTGATAACGCTGTCCGCCGAGCGTGTTCCTTTGTATACTTCCGGGTGACTTCCCCTTGACAATGGAGCGGGACAAAAAAACTAGACTAGTTCTTCGGTTTGTACGGACAGAGAGGCTGTGAGTAAACGTTAGAGTGCACGTAATAGACCCATTGACAGATGGGACTCGAAAGTAGGCGAAATATTTCCCTATCTGGCGCATTTCGGTCTTCGTAGGGACGATTGGCACCACATAATAGTGAGTTACTGAAACATCTTGTAACTTGATTCGCATCTGATAATGGAGAGAGAGAGAAACATAGAGTTCAACGTCAACTCGACATAAACTAGGTCATTTTGGGACTAACACATGGTTCAGTTTTATTTCATTTTAAATGGGGGAAACCAGAGAAAACCCACAAGGTAGGACATACGACCCTACTCCTTGGGAATTAAAATCACGCCAGTTGACTGAAGGACAGAATCCATGGCCTAAGGCCAAAAATGGAAAGATTGCAAAATCATATTCTGAAAACAGGAACCAGCTTCGGCTCTCCTATGTCTTGTCTGCGATATCACTTAAGTGGAAGCAGACGTTAAACACCAAAAAGAAGAAGATGAAGGACAGACCTTATGATAGGCCTACAGCGAGCACGTGCTAACCATTCAGCCATCCAAACACCCCTGTATCTGATGAATAACATACGTTTGGCATCGGTATAGCAAGCAGGTGTTGACATGAAGACCTTCTATAATAACAGTCGTAAAATCTAATGTTTTATTATCTGTTTATAGGTAGAGATAGGAATCTAGAGGTACAACATACAGCATGGTAATCTACGTTGATGGGCAGGTGCTTGATATATACATGTATTAGGAATGTCTACAGCATGGTAATCTACGCTGATGGGCAGGTGCTTGATATATATATGTATTAACACAAACACATGTCAACAACACAGAAATAACAACAATTCTCATCTCGTGGCAGCTTATATTCAGCTGCTTGTCGATTTCCTATAGCAATCAAAGATGCAGATTAACGAAATAAAATAACATAAATACGAACTAAAAAAACAACCGCGATTTTTACAAATGATTATGATCCTACTTTAAGAGAAAGAGAGAGAGAGAGAGAGAGAGAGAGAGAGAGAGAGAGAGAAATGGGATTTAACGTCCACTCAAGACAACTAGGTCATTTCGGGACTAACATATGGTTTTTAATTTTATTTCAATAATTCGCTTGCGCGTAGGGGTCTTAAGCAGTGGGCGGAAACCCACGAGGTTGAGAAGGCGCCCTATCTCCATGCAACATACGCTCACACCAGGGCTCGAAACCACAACCAGAGGTGGCCGGTCAGCTAGAGGCTAGAATCGCGGCACTCTAGACCACTAGGCCACCCCAACCCCCAATCCTACTTTAAACGTCAATAAAGGTAAAATGTTATTTTTACTAGACAAAATTCATTTCACAAATACCACTGTCATTTTGCATTTTTTCCAATCCGTTTCAGTTTTTTGATCAAACTTTATAGGGATGTCTAAGACAGTGGAGGATTGGGTGTGAAATATTGGTTTCCCGGAGAACGAGGGGAGGGGTCACCCACCAATTACATTTTCAAAAAATATGTAAGAGGAAACAAAAAGATGTAATTAGATTTTTCGGATTTTGATTAATATCTAAGGGGACCCCCTTCCTCAGTTGCGCACATGCCACCGGGAGAGCTGAGCAAGGTCAGCTGTCTAGCCGTGCTAATGTGACGACAAACCGAGTTCTCGTGTAGACATTGGCGTGCACGTAAAAGATCCCTCGACAGGTGGAATTCGGCAAAACGTCCCCCATAGTGTATGCCCGTTTGCATTAGCCCTGTTCAGAGCAGAACAGTAGGACGTTAAGCCCCATTTCGATTCACATGCGCCATTGAGGATCCATGTCATAGCTAAGGGATTCATACTGTGCACGGTGCCACCCAGCCGAAACTGAACAGTAGCCCAATCGGAACAACAGTAGTCCAGTCGGGGAAGAACAGTAGGTCAGTTCGGAGCACACCAGTAGGACGCTAAACCCGATTTCATTTCATTTCATTTATAGCTAGACGTTATCAATATTTGGCGAAAATATACAACAGTTAAATCATCAAGCAGATAAATCGTCATGCATCTATGAGAAATATATGAGTAAATTATACACCGTGATAAGGAATGGATAGTTCGCGTGATAAACAACAGTAAATGGCCGTGCCCTATTGACCCGAGACGTTCATTGCAGTCGTAGATAACAAACCGACAAGATTATGAATGGAGGGAGAGAGGGGGGAGGGGGGAGAGAGGGAGGGAGAGAGAGAGGGGTGGGGAGAGAGAGGGAGAGAGAGGGTGGGGAGAGAAGGAGATGGGGTTTCACGTCAACTCGACACAAACTAGGTCATTTTGGGACTAGTGGTCTTTATAAACTGACATAATTATGAGAGAGGGAGAGAGAGAGGGAAAGAGAGAGAGAGGGGGAGAGAGAGGTGGTTAGGGATATTGGGTTTAACGTCTACTCGACACAAACTAGGTCATTTTGGGACTAGTGGTCTTTATAAACTGACATAATTATGAGAGACAGAGAGGGGGAGAGGTGGGGAGAGAGAGATGGGGTTTAACGTCCAATCGACACAAACTATGTCATTTTGGGTTCTAGAGCAGTTGGAGGGAATGGGAAGACCCGGAGGACCCGGAGAAAACACACGAGGTTGGTCAAGCGACCCTATTTCTTGTCATGTACAAACCGCTATAATTATGTAATGTACACAACCCTGCCAAAATCAACGTTGTAATTAACCAATCAAATACGCCTGGTGGAATTTATAACCAATCAACTGAGTCTGTGATATCGATCGATGTACGTATAGACAATATACACGTGATTATCAATTTATTTATTATCAACTCTCGATGACATTGCTGCTGATTATATCACTAAATGGAGAATCGAGACTATGTCTTTGATCGTGCCGACTTTAGTAATGATGATAGAGGCTAGGTCCAAAATTCAACCGATAACATCTCGGTTCAGAGTGAATCAATTCGACTGACATTTTTCAGCAAATTCCCTTCACATTATCTAATTTAAACTAACATAGTGAGAACTGCTAGCTCCCCATCTAATCTCCCATAATGTATCTACTATGCCTGTTTCCAAATAAGATATATAGTCGATGAAGTTGCAAAAGGTCGTATCTTGAGTTTTTGATGAAAAATGATTTTTTGCATTCTGATTTCCTCATCGTATGGCGCATCTTTTTATCTAATAATCGTATCTCTAGTCCAATCGAATAATTTTATATGATCATGTGTCAAATCATCGTATGATCATTGGAGAACATTTTTTAAAGTGTAAAATGTCGTATCTGCAGAAAATTCTCATAAAAGTCTGCTTAAAGAGAGATACGACATTTTGTTTTGAACGTCTAAACTGTTTTCAAAAATTGTAGTTTTTAGTCTCGCCTGTAAAATTCGGAAAAAAGGAGTTACAACCTTTTGCAACTTCACCCACAATATGTGTTTTTGACTTAGTTTTTTTTTATAAAGAGCTTAAAATGCGTGGTCTAATCTTTCTGGAAGATAAAAACCAGTGCATGTAAATTATTGTTTAAAATGTCACCGTGGTGAGATTGGATTTGAATTTATTTTTCTGCGATATATCATGGATGCAATGTTAAATGTCAATGGCTTTTTTAAAAATGTCTGACAACCAGAGCGAGAGAGAGAGTTATATATAGAGAGGGAGAGAGAGAGAGAGAGAGAGAGAAAGAGATAAGAGACGAACATATGGTTCAATTTTATTTCAACATTGTCTTTGCACGTAGGGGGCTCAGCAGTGGGGGGGGGGGGACCGGAGGACCTGTAGAAAACCCACGAGGTTGAACAGGTCACTCTACCCCTTGCCATCCAAGTCTTTTATTATTGAAATTCGTTGACATAATATAGAGCATTATATAGAGTTTTCTTTTACTCGTTCGTTACAATGAATGAATGAATGAAATGGGGTTTAACGTCCTACGCTTAAGCACCTAACCTGGGCTAATTGAAGACGGGCATGCGCCAACAGTGTGCTATGAGGAAAATTTTGCCCGGGCAGCGGCGCTACGGCCTACTCTTATATCGAATTCCAACTGCCAAGGGATCTTTTACGTGCACTCCAATTTGTACACGGGACCTCGGTTTTTCGTCCCATCCGAACGACTAGGCAGCTGTCCTTTCCAGGCCCTCCTTCTGCATCACTGACAAGGTGAAATCACGCCGGAAAATCGAGATGAACTTTCTCGGCCAATGCAGGGATCGAACACTCAACCTCCAGGCTAGCGAACCAGCGCCTTATCCACTTAGCCACCGTGATCCCCCGTTCGTTACAAAAACGGAGGGTTAGATGGCTGAATGATTAGCGTGCGCGCGCTGTATCATAAAATCTGTCATTGAGTCAACTGGCGTTGTTTCGAATCCTCGGTTGTACGTGACAAGGAGTAGGGTCGCCTGTTCAGCCTTGTGGGTCATCTCCGGGTCCTCCGGTTTTCCCCCACTGCTAAAGACCTCTACGCGCAAGCGAATTATTGAAACAAATTAAACCATATTTTAGTCCCGAAAAACCTAGTTTGTGTCGAGTGGACTTAAATCCCCATTTCTCTCCGGACTTAACTTAAAACTGTTGGGTTTGAAGGTTGTAAATAAGATGATATTAACACTTGAAGGGATGTAATTACGTCACTGCAGATCGTGATTCCAACATTATATTCACAATAACTGAATGTTTCTTGTTTTGACCTTGCCGCGAGTTATAGAACCACAGGATACCAGTGACCTACTAACATAGGACATCTTCAGACCCAAGCATACTACACGTCAAAATGTCACATACATCTAAATCGACCATAGTGTTGTTTCTATAAATGTAATGAATTGGGCTGCCTAGTTTGTTTCGAGTTGAAGTGAAACCCCATCTCCCTCTCTATCTATCTCTCTCTCATATCTTTATCTTTCTGCATCTCTCTCTCCCCTATCTATCTCTCTCCCATTTCTTTATCTCTCTCCCTCTCTCTATATATATATCTGGCATTTCCCCCTATCTCTCTCTATTTCTCTCTATTTCTCTCTCTCCCTCTATCTATCTCCCCCCTTTTTTATCTCTCTCCCTCTCTCCCTCTTCCTCTCTCCCTCTCTCTATCTCCCATTTCATATCATATCATGTTACTAATAATCATATCTCTGCTGCATTCTTTTATTCAAACAAACTGTTGATAAATCTACAGCTCAACACTGAACATCGATCAATCTCTACCAAACTAAAACAACGCTTGAAATATTGTAGTGAATATTAAACAATGTTAATACGAGATATTTATTTAAAGATACAATACCACTCTTGTTGTAACTGAATAATATGTCCCAATCTTTATTCTGGTCAACAAATTCTACTATTTTACAATATTCCAATTGATTGATGATACAAATTTCATCTTAACACACCTAATTAAAAATTCAACTACATGGTTTGAAAAGCTTTACGTAAACACTTTCAAATGCAACTTGTATTTAAACATATTTTCGAGCCATCTGGACAAGTGAAGTAGGATGTAATGGATAATTTAAACAACAGGTAGGTCACTTAAACATTTAGGAGTTCTATTAAGGCTTTTTTTTTCTGGACCTGTCAAGCCAGCCAGAGTGTCATTGTCCCTTTAAGAAACAAGGAATATGATGGATTTGTTTAAGGTAGTCGATCAATTGAAGCGATGATGATTCTCACGTTACAGATATTGATTTTAGTATCACAGACCGTGTAACTTCACACATACAATAATATAAATTAAATAAGGTTTAACGTCCTACTGTTCAGTTCGGTTCCTATATGTGGTCTAATGAAGACGGGTATACGTTATACAATGTGCTATTGGCCCAGTCGGGCACGCGTCATACAGTCCATTAGTCCAGTCGGAACAGGGGCCTGTTTCACGAAATTTAACTAAGATAAAATCCGATTTAAGTAATTCAATTGGATAGTATTAGATTGATTTTAGCGCTTAGCCAATCAGATTTAAGTATGTACTAAAATTTGGATTTTATCTTAAGTTAAAATTTCGTGAAACAGGCCCCAGAACAATAGGACGGTTAACCCTATTGCATGCCATCTTAAACATTACCGTTTATTTACATTTCATAATACACAAGCACGAGAATATTATATGAACAAAGACCCGAACATGACGTCATGGCGGCCATCTTGTTGGAATTGTAAAAAGTCCGTCCACCGAAGCGCATTTTTCCAAACAAGATCCTGAGTTCGTTTTTCTTGTCCCCCAAACAACTACAAGTTTTATCCTTGCGAGATGATTACTGGTTCATAGAGAGAGAGAGAGAGAGAGAGAGAGAGAGAGAGAGAGGGATAGAGATATATGGGGTTTAATGTCCACTCGACACAAACTAGGTCATTTTGAGACTAACGTATGGTTTTCAATTTGTATTTCAATAATTCGCTTGTGCGAAGGGGTCTTTAGCAGTGGGAGGAAACCGGAGTGCCCGGAGGAAACCCACGAGGTTGAGAAAGCGCCCCTATCTCCATGTCACATACGCTCACACCAGGGCTCGAGACCACAGCCGCGAGCCAGAGGTGACCGGCCAGCTAGAGGTCGAAGCGCGGCACTCTATACCACTAGGCCATCCCAATCCCTTACTGGTTCATAAATAACATAATGACATAAAAGCGACATTTTAAAGTTCAAGGAACAAACATCCGTATGAAAGGCGGAAGTTGCCACAAACGTTTGTACTCATTCGCGTGCATATTATTTAAAATTGCAATTAATTTGACGACCGGAAGTATCGCGTCAGATATAGTTCATAAAGATAGCCATCATAATTTGAACGATTCGAGGTTATCATGATATATAATATTTTACTTCCGGTACACACGTAATAATCTAACGTAATCTGTTGATGTTAAACTCTGGTGTGGCTGTGATATTTAAATGTCATTTCACTGATTTTTGGCTACAGATATATAATTATACTAAATTTGCTAAATTTAAAAACAAAAGTTAAATAAAATTCTCCAGCAAGTGATCTCCACGTACGATCTGAACTCTCTTATTTCTTATGGAGGGGTATCCTCGCCAAAACTCTAAATTTGTGAAAATAAATTTGTACTTTGTAGGTTCGACAAATGTATTTTGCATTTTGACAAATTAACAAATGTACTTTCACAAATCGACAAATGTACTTTGTATTTTGACAAATTAACAAACGTACTTTCACAAATCTACAAATGTATTTTCACAAATTGAGAGTTTTGGCGAGGATCTCCCTCCATAATTTCTGAGAAACGTTTCGATTAGACGATAAACTCGGCCATTGAGCCAGATAGCGTAGTTTCTATTCACCAGCTTGTCAATTAGTGGAGTCGCCTGTCCAACTTCTTCTAGCTTTACCCCATCTGCTAAAGACCCCTACGCTCACACGAATTATTGAAATAAAAATAAAATGGAATCATATATATGTTAGACCCGAATAACCTGGTTTGTGTCGAGCGGAGATTACCCCCCCCCCTCTCTCTCTCTCTCTCTCTTACTCACTCAGGGCAACATTTCCCCAAAAGTTCACTGTTGTATGGTGCATCACCGTCTTCGTTAGCCCGGTTGGGACAGGAACGTTAAACGTTAAAACACATTTCATTTGATTGTGCCGAGAATTTCTCTACTTAATTAATTTCCTAATTAAATTGATCACTCCCAGACCTGTTAATTAATTACAATAAGACTAATTAACTAATTAACTAATTATCACCATCTTCTAAATTCATGAAATATCTATCATGGATACAAATAAGAAATAGAATCTGCACAAAGACAAATCCTAAGCAATATAGTAAATCGGGCTGGACAACGCTCGTCGCTACTTACTTTTCTGAGACCCGGATGCCTTCCCTAGGATGAAACATACCTTGGGTGTTCTTCCCCTGCCAGAGACATTTTGCCTCACCCAATATGCCGGACCAAGCTCATTTTGTGACTCCCTCCGGTAAGTTTTCTCGGAAACACTTGCCTGCGATATCACCCTAGGTGGAAGTGGACGTTAAAGCCAGATACTACTACTGAACTAAGACGACGTTTGAGATATAAAACTTGTCAGCTTATAGAGGGGTTCAAATGAGAGCGAGAAAGGGAGTAAGAGAGAGAGGGGGAGGGAGGGAGGTAGGGAGAGAGAGGGAGAGAGAGAGAAAGAGAGAGAGAGAGAGAGAGAGAGAAAGAGAGGGAGAAAGAGAGAGAGCGAAAGAGAGAGAAAGTATGATATATATAAAGCAAGAACCAAAAACCTTGACACAAAGCGCGCTATTGCATCCCGCTAATTTATCGGGCCCCTTTCAGTTAGCGCCGGGCAAAGAGACAAGGGTTAATATTAGACTCGGTGTACTGTATCCGTATAATGAATGAATGAATGAATGAAATGGGGGGAAATTTTGCCCGGGCAGCGGCACGAGGGCCTACTCTTATATCGAATTCCAACTGTCAAGGGATCTTTTACGTGCACTTCAATGTGTACACGGGACCTCGGTTTTTCGTCCCATCCGAACGACTAGGCAGCTGTCCTTGTCAGGCCCTTTTTCTGCATCACTGACAAGGGGAAATCACGCCGGAAAATCGAGATGAACTTTCTCGGCCATTGCAGTGATCGAACACCCGACCTCCAGGCTAGCGAATCAGCGCCTTATCCACTTAGCCACCGTGATCCCCATATCCGTATAACTGTATATTTTTTTTATATGTGTATGTATGTTTAGGCTACAGCAAACATTTTGCTTCGCCTGTACTAAAGTTCAAGTCAAGTCAAGTCAACCAAAATTTTTTTTATGCCTTTCAACGGGCTCTTCTTAATGACATGCAATAATTGACCTGCTATCTTCAATTTCCATCCTTTCATTTTGATCGGCAATATGTAAAAAGGATACACATATTTCATGCCGCTAAAACTTGCTGTCATAATATACATTTTTTGCTATTAATGCCAGAAATCTAAACTCTATTAAATTCCATTCCACATTTCGATTTCCACCATGACAAAAAAACGCCAGCACTCAATCAGAAATCAGGAACCCTTCTCCTGAAGTACCGCATCATCATTCTTCAACCGTCGATCTGACAGTAGTAACAAAAAAAAACCCAACATGGCCTCACATCGTTGAGTTATTGAAGCTGTGTTTTTATAACCTTTCGTTATCTAAGCTGTGTTTTATGGTGAAACTAATGCAGGGTTTAGAAATATAATCGCTTTTACTTGAAATGATACAATTTTCGCTATGAATATTTTATGAGTCGTACAATTGCCACCGTCAGTGGTGATACCATATCAGCGGATCGGTTTATAACGTAAAATGCTCTTTTATTAGATTAGGTATATTGGAATGATTTGCTTTGAAAGTGGGTGTCAGACTTACATTTAAAATTTACAGGTTCATGGCGGCCATGGCCGAGAAAGCGTCCCCATATTTTCCGGCGTGGTTTGCCCTTGTCAGTGATGCAGGACGGAGGGCCTGACGAGAAAAGCTGTATGATCGTTCGGATGGTCGAAAAACGAGGTCCCGTGTACAAATTGGCGTGCACGTAAACGATCCCTAGGCAGTTTGAATTCGATATAAAGGCTGGTCGTAGCGCCGCTGCTAAGAACAAATTGGCCTCATAGCACGCTAAACCCCATTTCATTTCGTTTCATTTCTTTGAAGAAATAATCGATTTCGGAACTCCGATCGATTGGAAATCATCCAACATATCAGACTAACTTATCCGTACTTTAAACTTTTTATCTTTTTTTCACGAAATTAAACTAAAAGCATCTCTTTATTGTTGACAATTGCCCGCCTGAAGCAATTACAGCACAGCATATCGAATGCAAAAATCTATGAAAAAAACCGTCAACCTTTCAGCTTCACTGATTAAACTCGACTTTTCTTTTTCCTCCAATCATTTTAATTATTCAAAGCCAGTTCAGCCAATCAGTATTCGTTTTTCATTTTTACTTGGCGAGGTCAGCCAATCAGTATCCGTCTATTATTTTTACTTGGCGAGGTCAGCCAATCAGTATCCGTCTATTATTTTTACTTGGCGAGATCAGCCAATCAGCACTCGTCTATCATTTTTGCTTGGCAACTGATAGTGACGGGCCGGGTTAATACGGTATAATAGCTTGTTGCACTACCCATATTATCTTAAGCTTTCTACATTAAAACCCTATAAATAATTCATTGGTCTGAATCCAACCCTCGCGTTCGCCAACCATCCCCTGGGACCGGGATTGCATGCTTTTATAATTGTTGAATCGTAAGAGTTGAAAGTTGCCTCTCTATATTTTATAAAGTAGGCCTATATATATATGTTTATGTAATTTCCAGTGCATTAGTTTGTATCTGAAAAAAGGCTTCGGTTACGTCAATTGAGGTGATGTAGAAAGGAAAGGTGCCATGGTTAATCCTAGGGTGCGAAAATCACTTAGAGTTCATGCATTCTATAATGGGTAGTTGAAAACAATTTCTACAGGTTGATCACATAGTTTAATAATAGATCAAACGTTAACGGTACATAAACATAGTGTCTTAAAGCCCCAATACCACTCTTGTTGTAACTGAATAATATGTCCCAATCTTTATTCTGGTCAACAATGTGTACTATTTTACAATATTCCAATTAATAAATGATACAAATTTCATCTTAACACACCTAATTTTAAAAATTGGAAAAATTCAACTACATGCCGTAACATGGTTTGAAAAGCCTTACGTAAGCACTTTCAAATGCAACTTGGATTTAAACATATTTTCGAACCCTCTGGACAAGTAAGATAGGTTGTAATGGATAATTTACCCAACAGACAGGACACTTAATCGTCTTGTAGTTAGAATAAGACTAATTTTTTTTTCTGGACCTGTCAAGCCAGCAAGAGTGTTATTGTCCCTTTAACAGTCCAGTCAAAACTCGAAACAGTATATCACTCGGCAAACCTCGGCGGATTCCTTCACCCTACATCTAGCCTCGGATGTATGACTGTAAGTGATATGTACCTACGCCTATACAACTGCGATGAGGCACCGGTTTACTTATTAGGAAAACTTGCCGCTTTTACGAAGAAGTTCTCACAATTGCTTCATTCGAAGAGTAGGTAGAATTTTCAGTGCAAACTTGTCCTTGTCTACAGAAAATCGGATAAACTTGAAAGAAAAACAGCTTCAGACTTTGAAATCTTTGCATAATAAAACATTCTTCAAATGCGTCATCACGGGCAACGTCGTTGATAATCCGGGAACTTGAATCTGCAGGAGGTTTGCCGAATGAACAGTATATTATTATACCACTGACGTGTCTGACGTCATATATAGACGACCGAGGGCATGGCAAGGATAGTGTATGGATCGAATAACCAAGGCCCCGTTCCCCCTTTGGTGTGCACGTAAAAGATGACTTGACAGTTGTTCAGGCACAATTTCCCTCATAGCTTACTATAGCCTATGGCGGTACGCCCGTTTCAAAATAGGGCGTTATAAACCCATTTCATTTTGTAATATGCTTAAAACGTATTTTTTATATAGAAACCAACTATTGCCAATTATTTCTGGCCAACATCGCGATATTTTGTATCATTATTTGAAAAAACCTCTCGAAATGTCATTCAATAATAAGAAGTAATTGTATTCTATCAGAATTCTGCCCTGTGTATCTCCAGTTCTATTACTGAAATACCAGATAGAAAGGGGGGGGGGAGAGATAGAGATATATAAGGGGTTTAACGTCCACTCGACCCAACTTAGGTAATTTCGGGACTAACACATGTTCAATTTTATTTCAATAATTCGCTTGCACTGAGAGGAAACCGGAGGATACGGAGAAAACCCACGAGTTTGAACAGGCGAACCTACTCCTTGTCGCGTACAACCAGGGAATCGAAACCACGCCAGTTAACACAATGACAGACATTATGATACAGCCCGCTCGTGCTAACTATTAGGCCATCCAACACCTCATAATGCCATTGAAACTATTCATTGAATATAAAACATCTATAGATGCAGGACCGAGGGGCTGACAAGGACAGCTGTCTAGTCGTTTGGATGGTACGAAAAACCGAGGTCCCGTGTATACATGGGCATGCACATAAAAGATCCCATGGTGGCTGGAATTCGATATAAGAGTATGTCATAGTGCTGTAGCCCGAGCAAAATGTCCCCCATAGCACACTGTCTGGTGCGTGCCCGTCTTTGCTAGCCCAGTCGGAGCAGAGCAGTAAGATGTTAAACCCAATTTCATTTCATAAATCATTTATAGCGAACAACGTTATAACAGACCTCACCATGTTGAGCCACACAAAATTTCCCTCATAGCACACTGTATGGCATTAGCCCAGTTTAGGAGCATAACATTAGGACTTTGAACCCAATTTCATTTCATAAATCATTTATAGTGAACTACGTTTTTTATAACAGACCTCACCATGTTGAGCCACACACATTAAAACAAAATGAAAACCTATCTTCAGACATTGTCCAAGGGGATATTAACATTACAGTTCTTAATTTGAATAATCGATTTTCTTGTTGTCTACAGAATTCAAATAGACGACGATTCAGAGAAAAAGTAGTTTAGAAAAGAACCACTTGAAAATATTAGATGCAGTGAAACGAATTATTTCTCTAGAAAGGCGTTATTTTTTTAAATTTCTAAGGGTTTTTCGGATCGATTTTGACACGCAACTTTAAATTGCTAAACTACTGATAAGAACCATAACATTTATAATACACATGTTAGGCGTCTTTTTTAAATGTCTCTTAGTGTTTTTAAAATCGATTTTGACACGCAACTTTAAATTGCTGAATTTCTGATAAGAACCATAACATTTATAATACACATGTTAGGCGTTTTTTTTTAAAAGTCTCTTAGTGTTTTTAAAATCGATTTTGACACGCAACTTTAAATTGCTAAATTTCTGATAAGAACCATAACATTTATAATACACATGTTAATAATGCCATCTCGAGATAAACACACAGGTTGTTATGAAAAACGGAAGCTGCGGATCGTATTGAATCTTGCACGAGAGAATGTCAAGATGGCTGACAGGTGGTCGGAACGTGCTGTCAAGGCAACAGTAGAGTCTGAAAACAGGATTTTGAGATCATATAGAAAAATCTCTCATGATTTAGGCTTGCAGGAACTTTCCGGAACTTCAGTGACAATTGTGACATCTTAATAATAGCGAAGAATGTCGTGCCATAATGATCGGAGATGAGAGATTGAAATAAAATAAATACGGTTCGTGACCAAACTGAAAGTAGCAGGAGATTCAGCTGAAGGGATATTTGGAGACATCGCGTGATGGAAGAAGTATTTAATATACATACATAACCGTTATCCAAACAGTTATGGAAATGAAGGATACCAAGGTTACGTATTACCAGGGAAACGCTTCAAAATAAGAATGCCCTGTGGAATTAATACTTAATAATTCTGAATCGAATCTGTAAAGGTCGTATGACATTGATATTTGGCACAGAACGCCATTGTTGTTCGGGAGGTTGGATGGCCGAATGGTTGGCACATGCGCGCTGTATCATAAAATCATTAAGTCAACTTGCATGGTGTCGATTCCACGGTTGTACGTGACAAGGAGTAGGGTCGCCTGTCCGTGGATTAGTCCCGAAATGACCTAGTTTGTGTTGAGTGGACGTTAAACCCCATTTCTCTCTCTCTCTCTCTGAAAAGGGTCTAGCATAATAATATGGTCATTTCAGGACTAGCATACGGTTTAATTTTATGTAATAATTCGCTTGTGCGTAGGAGTCTTTAGCAGTGGGAGGAAACCGAAGGACCCGGAGAAAACTCACGAGGTTTTCAAGTATAGTTTCCCCTTTTCAGTAGTTCCACGGAGAGCCTGGCAAGACAAAATGTCTAATCTTTCCGATAGATAGACATCCCAGGTCCCGTGTATATGTATACACATTGTCATGCAAGTAAATTCGATGTTAAGTAGTGGTACATTACATAGCAGATGCCCAGCTGTATTGGCTCAATGTGTGTGGAATCCACGCACACTAAACTTAGACAGTATGTTTACAGTTAGAACCGCTTGAGAATAGACACTAAGCTAGTTGACCGACATTTTAAGTCCTAAATAATTGACGTTTCTCGTCGAATACACTAAAAATACACTAAAAATATATCGCGAATTTTGTTGAGAATTTATTCTGCTTCCATTAAATAAAACTGACACACACATTGACATACACGTAAAAGATCCCTTGACAGTTACAATTCGAAGTAAGAAAAGGCCAAGGGCCTTTTACCGGGCAAAGTTTCCCTCATAACACACTGCAGTATGGCGTATGCCTGTCTTCATTAACCCAGTTAGAACAGAACAGTAGGACATTAAATCCGATTTCATTTAATTTCATTTCGATTAGTGCAGAACAGCAAGACAGTAAACCCAGAATAAAAACAATTACCTACGCCAGCTCTATACATTTAAATTTTCATTTTACCAATTCAATGGCGTGGGTTGTTTTTTTATGTAAACTGTCAACTTGTGAAAGCGAATCGCACGAAGATACATCAATGTCTCTTTAATTTCTAAACGCGGGAACAAATTAACACATCAATTCGTTTTCAAATCAACACCTTCATTTCCTTTTTTTTTTACCCTAATCAAAGAGGTCCGGGTCTTGAATTAATCACATCACGCGGAGATAACCAGGCGGTTTAGCCAACAGGACTAAGACTAGTAATTATTTGCCTATTTTTCAAATCAACACCTTCATTCCCTTTTTTTTAACCCTAATCAAAGAGGTCCGGACCTTGAATTAATCACATCAAGGGGAGATAACCAGGCGGTTTAGCCAACAGCCATGCTTCAATAACACCATTGTAATTTGTTTGCTGCTGGAGAAGAAATCAGAATGGTGATAATGATGTAATTTGGTTTTATCGTGGCTCGAGTCGTCTCTCGAGAATACGCACAACTAGATAATTAAAAAACGGGGATGTTGTGGACATTTTCTAATATGGCTGCCCGCTCCACGCGGGTAACAAGGCTCGATAACGGTTATTGAAGAAATGGACGAGAATAGAGCGAGCTTGTAGGCTAATAATGGATTATAAAGTTCACGGCACGCGAGATAATGGCACGTGCATTATATAAATATATTCTACATAACGAATCATTGCAGTGATAAGAATTTAAAAACTGAATTCATTTAATGTCTTATTTAAAGAGGGGTCGTTGGGGGTATGTCAGTGCGTAAGGCACATACTCATTAGTGAATTGGACCCCCGGGTTCGATCCCGCCATTGACCGAGAAAGTTCCTTTGGATTTTCCTGCAAAGTTTCCACGGGGATGACCGAATGAACCATCTGCATTGAAAAAAAGTGCCAATTGAGTGCAAAAGTGGATTTGGTGCTATTTAAGAAAATATCTCAGCCAATCATGTAAGCCGAAACATAACCGTTGTGTTTTATTGTGTACATTGTGCTATGAGGGAATTTTTGCCCGGACAGCAACTGAATTCCAACTACCAAGGGGTCTTTTGCGTGCACGCCAATGTGTTCACAGTACTTCGGTTTTTCGTCCCATCCGAACGACTAGACAGCTGACCCAATAGTTCAAGGCGTCAAATCAAGTTATGATCAATCAGGTGTTATTTTATGGGGTTGTTATTCTTGTGAAGATACACTTCGGCTATATCGATTAATAGTTTGGTTTAATTTACGACCCAACAAATCGTCCTGTTATTATAGCAATCAAACGCGAGAGAGAGAGAGAGAGAGGGGGGTAGAGATAGATAAAGAGGGAAAGAGAGAGAAAGATACAGAGAGAGATAGATAGCGAGGGAGAGAGAGAAAGATAAAGAGAGAGGGAGAGAGATACATTGAGAGGGAGAGAGAGAGAGTGGAATGAGATAGAATGGGAGAGAGAGATACAGAGGGCTGATTATTTTAGAGAGAGAGAGATAGAGAGCGAGATAGAGGGGGTAAGAGAGTGTAAAATTTAAGTACATCTTAATTTCCAGCATGCGCATTATGTTCATCCTAGGAAAAACGTAGTCACTCAGACGGGATAAAAATTCGTAGCTCAGCCATGTATTTGTTAAAAAGAATAAAGAGTGGGCGGAACGCAGTTGTCCGGGAAAATCTCCTTTACGTCAATACCCGTATGACGCAAGGACTCCTCTGTATGCGTTGTTCCAACTTCAGGTTACACCGTCAAACTGGTTATAGCCTAGTCACTCGGACAGGATCGAAATTCGTAGATCAGCCATGTATTCGTTTAAAACAACAAGGAGTGACCGGAACGCGGTTGTTCGGCAACATCTCAAAAAGTAGGACGTAAAACTCCATTTATGTCCACCCCATATCAGTGTCAATAACCGTATGACGCAAGCACCCTCCTGTATTCGTTGTTCTGACTGGTTATATAGCCTAGTGAAACTCCTCTGAATTCGTGGTACCAAGTACAGATTAGACCGGTAGTCTAGCTATAGCCTAGCGACATCCACACGGCATGAGGCAGCTTATTTTATAAATGCTGATTAAAGTCACCAAATATCTAATATATCTAGCAATCAAAATAAAAGGGGTGAGATACGGTGCGACCTTTATAACCCACGCCTCGATATACCACGACAAAACGTGGCTTCGACATTCCTTTATATCCATACTTCGGCATATTTCATTATTGGTTTTTGAGAGATGATGGGAACTTTCCTAAAATAAATGAGGAAAATGTCCTTCGTGAAACCAATATATCAAAACTAATATTAATCATTTTCAACGCAATGGCGGAATAACATTATCGTTTGACCTCAAGGCATACCACACCACACATGCTGGATAGAAATTTACCAAGTTCCCAAAAGACATCCTGTGTTTCCGACAAAAAAAACAACCTGCTCACTTTCAATGAAAGCACTCGGTGTTTTTCTACCGTCGATGTGTTTGAGAATGGCGGAATAACATTATCTTTTGACATCTAGGCATACCACACCCCACATGTTGGATAGAAAGTTACCAAGTTCCCAAAAGACATCCTTGTTCCGACAAAAAAAAACAACCTGTTCACTTCCAATAAAAGCATTTCGTGTTTTTCCACCGTCGATCGGTTTGGGAAAGTAGGCGTGGACCAGACAGGTTATTTCTTTTGACCTCAAGGCACACCACAGCACACATGCTGGATAGAAAGTTACCAAGTTCCCAATAGACATCCTGTGTTTCCGACAAAAAAAACCCAACCTGCTCACTTCCAATGAAAGCATTTCGTGTTTTTCCACCGTCGATCTGTTTGAGAAAGTAGGCGTGGACCAGACCGGTTATTTCATTGAATATATATGAAGGATGAGCTTCTATACTGATCTACTGACCTATCGCTATATATGAACATGATTATCACGAAGACCAATCCGTCCGTTTAATATCTGAATAAATATAGAAAGTTGATTCAAATCACCGCCGATCTATCCGCACTCGATCTCAGCTTTGGCAAATCGTCCAAACATTTTCAAATTTTTTTTTGATGCTTCTATCGATGACGTTTTCATTCTCAAAGGACCATGTTTCGGCCTGGCAAATTCTCCAAATAATTTTTTGTTGTTGTTTTTATTTCTGCCGATGAAAATTGCATTCTCAGAGGACATGAAGTCTTCGTAACAGCTTAAAAAAATCAGAGAATTCTTGATACAGTTTTAAATATCTATCTCTAAAATCGGCAATTCCCTGTTGTAAACTAAATATGCATGAAGAATGATTGGAAAACGTTCGTCATCTCATTTGGTAGTATTCCAGATGGCTTTTCAGTTCAGCAGGTCTTAGATTATGGAACGAACTTCCACAACAGATCAAGAATCAACAAACTTTTAATCAATTGAAATCTGCACTAAAGACTTCCCTGTTTCGACAGTTCTACCACTAGAGGCATTACTTAAACCGTTTTGAGCATGTGTCAACATGGAGAAGACGCTATATAAAACCTCATTATTATTATTATTATTATTAGATATAATTTTTTGTTAGAGAAAAAACTCTAATAATTAAGTTTTGGGCTAGTACTTCACATCGTTATCAAACGAGTCGTCAGGCCATTTTGAAAGGGAGTAAGGGGGGGGGGGGGCTTATGTCGACCTTGCAACTGAATGCAACGGGCTTTTCTGCAACTGGGAGCAACTGAATGCAACTGAATGCCACTGACAAAAGTCGAACGAGCACCTCTTACAACTAGTTGCAGTCAACAGTAAAGTCGGCATAAGCCCCGCTTAAGATAGGGAGAGATAGGGGGTTTACTTCCAGTCGACACATCGAAAGTATAAAAAAACCGAAACGAAACGAAATATAGATCTGTATTTTAATCTTATTATATTGTTATATTGTTTATGTTTTGTTTTGTGCAGTGATCTTACATCCGGTTCCCTTCTACTGCTAAAGACACCTACGCAAGTGGACGTTAAATCCCATTTCTCTCTCTCTCTCTGATCTTACATTTTCAAGCCCTGGTGTGAGCGTATGTGGCATGGAGATAGGGGCGCCTTCTCAACCTCGTGGGTTTCTTCCGGGCACTCATGTTTCCTCCCACTGCTAAAGACCCCTACGCGCAAGCGAATTATTGAAATAAAATTAAAACCATATGCTAGTCCCGAAATGACCTAGTTGTGTTGAGGGGACGTTAAACCCCATTTCTCTCTCTCTCTCTCTCTCTCTCTCTCAAGACCCCTACACGAGTGGACGTTAAATTCCATTTCTACATTAGTAGAAACAGGAACATCCGAACCAGATCATGTGTACCATCCCTTCCCAGACGAAGGTGTGGTATGACAGATATTGCGTGTATACATTCCACCCCATTAGGATGGGTCTAATTATGAAATGTAGCTGCTCACATGCCAGTCGTATAGTGCTTTCAACTTTCTTCATTATCGTCTATTAATTAATACTATTAGGATGGCCCATTAGGCGATGTCTCGTTGGACATGTGTCACGAGAAATATGTCAAGAGATGTTGAACGCTTAATGAATGAAGTATTCCAAGATCATGGTCTGAAATTTACACCTCACCACATATTTAAAGATGCATAGTATAAGATTTAGATACTAAAAATCGCTATGTTAGTTTAAAAATGGATAATGAAAAGGGAATATATTAAACAAATTGTTAGTCAAATTACTTCATTCTGAACGAAGTTACAATTATTTGAAGAGGAAACCAGGGGACCCGGAGAAAACCCAGGAGTTTGGCCAGGCGACACTACTACTTATCATGTACAACCGGGGAATCAAAACCATGCCATTTGACTCAATGACATGCAAACCTTATGATAAGCCCAAGAACGAGATTCCTATTCGCTTAACATCTCATTATTATTTATTACCACATAAAGGTTACAAATCTTAATTAAAAATGTCACACTCCCTTAAAAACTAATCAGTGCTTGATTAACAAATGCCACACTCCCTTAAAAAAAAACCTCATCACCTTCTTCAGATTGGCAAAAACGATAATACGAATTTTTCTCGTTAAAGAAATGATCAGCTTCGATTATCAATCATCATAAAAACATTTATTGTATTATTATTAGTTCCAACTAAATTATGTGATAATTCACTTTATATAGGGGGTTGGGATGGCCTGGTGGTCTAGAGTGCCGCGCTTCCACCTCTAGCTGGCAGGCCACCTCGGGCTTGCGGTTGTGGTTTCTAGCCCTGGTATGAGCGTATGTGGCAATGAGATAGGGGCGCCTTCTCAACCTCGTGTGTTTTCTCCTGGCACTCCGGTTTCCTCGATGCTAAAGATCCCTACGCGAAAGCGAATTATTGAAATAAAAAAAAATAACCATATGTTAGTCCCGGAATGACCTGGTGGTGTTGAGTGGACGTTAAAACCCCATTTCTCTCTCTCTCTCTTTCTCTCCCTCTCACTCTCTCTCTCTCTCTCTTTCTTTATAATATCCAGTTGGAGAGGACAGAGCTTCGTTATCCCCTTTTCATTACAATATGTCGGTTAAAGTGCCATGGATAAAGGAAGATCCATCATAGAGAGTAATCCTTTAAGCAAACATAAAATTATCCTCCATATTGGATTATTTTTTTATTGTATGATTTCTACTTTCAATTTGTTTTCAAGATCTTCTGTGCAAAATCATTAAAATGTAATATGAAATTTTATATTTATTATTTTATATATATATATATATATATGTTAATAATAATGACCATTTTATCTATCGTAAATTCTGTCTGTTTTAGAAGTGTGTCTTAGGCTAGAGCAGAATTATGTTTCGTTAAATGGATTTATTCAATCTGATTAAAATACAGATCCTTTTTCGTTTCGTTTTTTAAAGTTCAAAATTTCGTTTTACTTGTTTTTACTACACTAGGATCTAAAAGAGTTATTCCAGTGACGTATTCTGGGTGCTGTTGGGGTCTAACCAATGAAGGTTACGGTGAATTCTTGGCTGTTTGATGCACGAAACTGTAGGTAAACCACCAGAAACGTCTACGCTGATTGATTAATCAATGTATGGCGACATTGGGCAACAAGCTGCTCGTTTGGTGTCAAAGTAATACACCAGTAACAGTAAAGTGTTATAAGATGTTGTAGAGATAACACCTGCCACTACTGGAAGTTAATTTATTATTGGTTTCCGTAAGCCAACCCTACATGGATCAGTGCAACATGTACATTAAAAATATCTATTACATCAGGAGGAACTCTGTCAATAAGAATGTGATTTTGTTTGAACTAGCAAAAAACCCCAACAAATCAACAACGAAACAGGAAACCACAAATAAAAAAAATCCACAAAAAAATAACATCAATTGGAAATTCACAGATAATAACCTAATCAAGTCGTGAAGCATAGCTAACGAATCTATTCCAGAGAGTTCTCGTTCCCCGTTGATTGATGATTAGAAAGCGTATCAGTAACACCAAAAAAAACCCTTCAAACTCGCAACCTGAAATCCTAATATATGTTAGACACAGACTAGAGAGAGATGTGTCGCTTGACAAGAATGGGTATTGATGATTAGAAAGCGTATCAGTAACATAAAAAAAACCCCCTCCAAACCTGGAATCCTAATATATTATGTAAAATACAGACTTGACTTGAGAGAGAGATGTGTCGCTTGAAAAGAATGAGTATTGATGATTAGAAAGCGTATCAGTAACACCGAAAAAAAAAAACTCGAAACCTGAAATCCTAATATATGTAAAATACAGACAAGAGAAAGATATGTCGCTTGAAAAGAATGGGTATTCTTAATCCCTAGATATCGAGAGAAGGCCAGAATGATATTAAATTGATGATTAGATGGCGTATCAGTAACACCGAAAAAAACCCCTCGAAACCTGTAATCCTAATATATGTAAAATACACAATAGAGAGAGATGTGTCGCTTGAAAAGAATGGATATTCTTAATCCCCAGATATCGAGAGAAGGCCAGAATGATATTAAATTTGTACCAAATGAGAGCTAAATTAAAGCTCTAAATCTAGTTTGGCCCAAGAGTTTGGTCAGAGGATATAAAAATCAATAAGCATCCAACCTAGGAAGGTCCAGTCAATAGTTAGTGCATTCAAATACAATTTATCACAAACACCGAGAAAAGTTTATATCAAATAAGAACGAAATTACCATTTTCCCAGCGATTCATGTGGAGAAACCGTCCAACATTGATGACCTGCGATAACAGATTTTTTTTTTAAATTCGTGATTAAATTAGTCAGGATGAGAAATTTCACTTTTGTTGGATTGTATATTTGAAATGTAGATCGTCTGCCATTATTGAGCTGCGGATTTATTACATTTTAAGATAGAGAGAGAGAGATAGAGAGAGAGGGAGGGAGAGAGGGGGGGAGAGATAATTAGGGTTTAACGTCGACTCGACGCAAACTAGGTCATCTCGGGACTAGAGAGAAAGATAGATAGTGAGAGAGAGAGAGAGAGAGGGGGAGAGAGATAGAGGTTTAATTTTATTTCCGCGAAATATTTTATGATATTGAACTATATGTGAGTCCCGAAATGACCAAGTTTGTGTCGAATGGAGAGAGAGAGAAAGTTGGCTTAACGTCCACTCAACACAACTAGATCATTTCGGGACTAACATATGGTTTGATTTTATTTCAATAATTCGCTTGTCCGTACGGGTCTTTAGCAGTGAGGGGAAGGCGGAGGACCCGGTAAAAAAAACACGAGTTTGGGCAGGGGAACATATTCTTTGCCACGTACAGCGGGGAAATCGAAACCACGCCAGTCGACTTAATGGCAGACCTTATGATACACTGCGCGCGTGCTCACCATTAGGCTTTACAACCCCCACGACATAAAATGAATGAATAATGAATCTCTTTCTGTTAGAAGTCAGGCGGACCTAGACTTGATAATAGTACGTTTCTAAACGGGTTGTAAAAGGGTGAAAGCAAATTGATGGCGATTTCATTTTAAATTACGTTAACCCTATAAAACCAAACACAATCTTCCCTAATTTATTTGTTTCATGTCTTTAAATAACGCTTGAAGCCTTTTCAGACGTTACGAAACCAAGTTACGTACGTGCGAGCGAATTTTTATCAGTTTAATTTAGAAGATCGACGGGGAGGCTTCGTTTTCAATTTTCTCAATTTGAATGCAGTCTTAGTATTTTTTTAATAATAGCCTCGTGGTAGAAATTTCAGCCGCATTAGAAATGATTCGTTTGACAAGGGGTCAGGTAAATAGATTTTTGTATTTGGTGGCCTAGTTAAATTTCTGGAAATGGCGGTGTCATGGATAATGAATGCGTAGCTGATATGGGGTTTAACGTCCTAATATTTTTCACATTTCGGGATAACAAGGATGGGCATATGTCATGTGTTATGAGGGAAATTTAAAAGATCGGCTTTGTCTTCAATGTTTTCAATTTGAATGCTATCTAAAATTTTCTGAAAATAGACTTCCCGGTAGAAGGTACAGTCACCCTAAAAGTGATCGATTTGTCACATCACACGCGAGAGAGAGATAAATGGGGTTTAACGTCCACTCAACACAAACTAGGTGATTTCGGGACTAACACATTTTTTTAAAAAAAAGTATATCATAATGTGCTTGAGCCAAGGGGTATTTAGCAGTCGGAGAAACCGGAGGACTTAGAGAAACCCACAGGGTTGGACACATCACAAGGAACTTACACGGTCGGTCTACAATTACATTCTCTTGAAAACAAACACGAAAATTGTTGACCGACATTTTAATTTCATTTTGACGATTTTAGTCGAAAACACTAGAGTAAGTGCAGGGGGACTGCGCCATATTATGATTTACACAAACGACATCATACTCAGAAACAACAAACAAACAATTCAAAAAGAGTGAATGGATCCGGGGGCCAGTCATAAGCAATTTTGAGAAGTATTATTCCACTTGTATTTCCATGTGTAATTAAGTGGAAAATGTTTAGTAAGTTAGTCTTTGTGGACATGAAACGGATCAGAGCTGCAAAAGTGATCAGTGCACGTGTTTTTGTTTTCAATATGGCGGCCATTCGGGACAGAGATCTATACTCAAAGTAAATACATGTAGTTATCTGTGTGTGTGTTTGGTTGACAAAGGCAGGGTAAATTGAAGGTAGGGTGAGTTTTGTTTTTGGTAGGGAGAGAGAGAGAGAGAGAGAGAGAGAGAGAGAGATGCGGTTTAACGTCCACTCAACACAACTAGATCATTTCGGGACTAACATATCGTTTTAATTTTATTTCATAGATTTCAATAATGCGCTTGCGCGTAGGGGTCTTTTGCAGTGGGAGGAAACCGGAGTGTCAGGAGGAAACCCACGAGGTTGAGAAGGCGCCCCTATCTCCATGCCACATACGCTCACACCAGGGTTCGAAGCCACAGCCGCAAGCCGGAGGTGGCCGGCCAGCTAGAGGTCGTCTTTGGTAGGCTGGTTGGATGTCGGTGTATGGCGGTACCATGCCAGTAGATAACGTTTTGTGTGTGTGCAGAAAATTGAATAAGGTGGGTATAATTAGATGTCATGGAATGACGTACGGTGCTAGGCAAGTAGAGAGATTTCTTTGCGTGTTCAGAAGAGTGACAAAGATAGTGTTAATTGAATGACGGTGTCGGAAAGTCTTCGATCTCAGTGAGTGCAGAAGAATGTTGACAAAGGCGGAGGTAAATTGAATTTTTATTTTTGGTGTCCTCGTGGTTGGATATCGTGGGATGTCGATGTCGATGTCAGTCAAGAGTGTCTATCAGGTTAATCAGCGACTAGGGTATAAGGGAATTGATGTCTAGTTGTGTCCTATCTGACATTTTTAATCTAATCTGGTAAACACCACTCGTCCTCGCTACTAGCTACATACCCTCAGTGGATTACACATATTAACATGTCCAATATGCATTAGATTTTCTAATCGTTCCATTGCATGCTTCCATGTTATGTTGGCCGGCCATCTCTGGCTTGCGGCTGTGGTTTCGAGCACTGGTGTGAGCGCATGTAGCATTGAGATAGACGCGCCTGCTCAACCTCGAGAATTTCGTCCAGACACTCCGTTTTCCTCCCATTGCTAAAGACCCATACGCGCAAGCGAATTATTGAAATAAAATGAAACCAAATGTTAGTCCCGAAATAACCTAGTTGTGTTGAGTGGACGTTAAACCCCATGTCTCTCTCTCTCTCTCTCCATGTTATGTTTGAAGGTCGAGTTCAGTATCTTTGATGCCATCACAAGAGGTCGGTCATTTATGAAGGTGTTTGTCGACAATTAGCTCCGCTTGAGAAGAGAGGCGAAAGTAGTTGACCGACATTTTTATTCCTAAATCGACGATTTTAGTCGAAAACTCTGTCTATATTTCGGGTATTCGGAGAAGTATTTATTCTGCTTTCTGTTAATACAACTGAACAGGTGTATCCAGTTTTATGAATAACAGATAGAAGCGAAGTAGAACTGCACCACAAAACTACATTCTAATGTTTGAATATAGCGGCCATTAAGGGAAGGGATTTCTTTATTCGGCAAACCTCGACAGATTCCGGTACCCTCCGTAACCCTACATTCAGACTCGGATGTATGACAGTAAGTGATATATACCTACGACTATACATTTGCGATATGGCTGGTCGACTACCGATTTACTTTAACAGGAAAACGTGCCGCTATTACAAAAAAAGTCCCAAAATGGCAGCCATTTTTTAGTTTGTTGAAATAATCTCCACAGGTGCAGCCATTTTTATCCGGGTGCGTTAAAAAAGTTCCAAAATGGAAGGATTCGACATACATCCAAGTCTAGATGTAAGGTACCGGAATCTGTCGAGATTTACTGAGTGGGATCTCTTCTCAAAGTAGATAATTTCTGTGTGCAGAATGATAGAGGCCATCTTCTTACACCCATGGCATTAGATATTAAATGTGGTTTAACAGGGCTAATGAAAGACATGTTTTAGATTATTTTACTCGAAGTGCCTGGCAAGGTCAGCTGTATAATCGTTCGGATGGGACGAAAAACCGACGTCTCGTGTATAGATGGGCGTGCACGTAAAAGAACCATTGGCAGATTTTAAAAAAAGAGTAAATCGTAGTGCCGCTGTCCGGGAAAAATTTCCCTCATAACACAATGTGTGGCGTAAGCCCGTCTTTATTAGCCATGTGCAGTATCTGAGCCGGACGGTCGGACGTTAAACCCTGTTTCATTTCCCATTTTTTTCCCACGGACTTGTATTACATAAATCTTGCATATAATATATGTCGATATTTTCTTAGACTATTCTATTGACATTTCTAGAGAGAACGCCTCTGTTGTATTGACCTGATTGTGAAATAATATTTCTATCTAGTGTAGTCACACAAAAGATTTCACTTTCTTACATGCAATGTTAATGATTTTGTCATCGTGACATTTATGTATGTGATTGATTTTAAACAGTTGTTAATGGCGGTGTCTGTGAAAAACAGCATGGTCATGGTTAGGATAGTCGATACTTGCTGCATGGCATGGTCATGGTTAGGATAGTCACTTGGTGTTGCTGCATGTCACTTGCTGCATCTCATTTGAGATAAACCAACACAAAGAGATGAAACAGAGAGAGAGAGATAAATAGAGAGAGGGGGAGTGGATGAGAGAGAGGGAGGAGATGCAACGTCGACTAGGTCATTTCAAGAGAAGGAGGGTGCCTTGGGGTAGGGGTAAAATTCACTCGACACAAACTATGTCATTTCGGAACTAACATATGGTTCCGTTTTCATTTCAACATTTCGCTTGCGCGTATGGGGTCTTTAGCAGTGGGGGGGGGGGGAACCGGACATTTACTCCCTTTTCACGTACAGCCGGGGAATCGAAACCACGCCAGCTAACCTAACCCCACGACATGTCTTGAAATCAGTCAGATTAAAAAGACGTTGATGAACCGATTTTAGCGAAGGTGGCGCCTTTTTGACGGTATCCTATTTATCGTCTGAAGGTCATGTATAATGTGAACATATTATGTTTAATTCGACTTCGCAAACACTTTGTATTGCCGACGTCAAATAATCAATTTTTATAATTTATAATTGAGGGTAAGTGGTAGAAACGTACAGCTAAGCGGCATTACATACACACTTTTAACTCTTACAGATTATCCCAGGTTAGTTGCAGAAGCTTAGGACGTTAAACCCCATTTCATTCATTCATTCTTACCGATTATAGACCGCATATCGCGTCACGTCATGCATAGTATTAGCTACAGGACAAAGCCCACTTATTATAATCCACCTTCCAGTTAACGATGTATCAACCTAGATACAGGGCAAAGCCCACTAATTATAATCCGGCCTTCCGTTAACGATGGATCAACCAACTTGGTTGTTCACAAAGCCTGTACCGAGAGTAAATATTAGACCAAATCCATGCTAAAAAGGCCATGGTGTTAGATACAGGGTACAGCCCACTAATTATAATCCCGCTTCCCTTTAATCAACAAACTTGTTGTTCGCATAGTCTGTACCGAGAGTAAACATTAGACCGAATCCATGCTGAAGAATCCATGGTTGTTGATAAATGGTGGAGATGCGGGTAGGGGAAAAAGACACAGTGTGTAACAATTCCGGCCATCTCGCTCTCCCAATCAATACATCCTATTTCCAGCGATTCATTCGTCCAATAAAACCACCAGAAACATTTATTCATACACGAGTCGCTAACATACTTCATCGAAAATGAGACCAATTAGAGAATTTTAACGCTTTTATTTGCTTTTCAGCAGAAATATTTTCGATAAAGTTATGGATTTTTCTGAAAAGCAGTCACATTTTATGAGGTGGTAACTGAGTATTTTTATTACATCAATCGCAATTAGAACAGGATGTAAGATTAACGAGCCGATATCTCCCCCTGTAATTTATATTTAATCGGGTGTATATTTTATATCCTGGGTAAACATGTTTCATTTCATTTCAATAATTCGTGTAAAGGTATATAGCTATTAATAATATATGTTATTGGAGAATAGAGAGAGAGAGAGAGAGAGAGAGAGATGGGGTTTAACGTCCACTCAACACAACTAGGTCATTTTGGGACTAACATATGGTTTTAATTTTATTTTAATACTTCGCTTGCGCGTAGGGGTCTTTAGCAGTGGGAGGATACCCACGAGGTTGAGAAGGCATCCCTATCTCCATGCCACATACGCTCACACTAGGGCTCGAAACCACAGCCGCAAGCCAGCGTATAAATGTGATGAATACATGAATGAATGAATGAAATGGGGTTATGCACCTAGCCTGAGCTAATGGAAGACGGGCATACGCCATGCAGTGTGCTATGAGGGAAAATTTGCCCGAGCAGCGGCGCTACGGCCTACTCTTATATCGAATTCCAACAGCCAAGGGATATTTTACGTGCACTCCAATGTGTACACGGGACCTCGGTTTTTCGTTCCATCCGAACGACTAGGCAGATGTCCTTGTCTGACCCTCCTTCTGCATCACTGACAAGGGAAAATGACGCCGGACAATCGAGATGAACTTTCTCGGCCAATGCAGGGATCGAACACCCGACCTCCAGGTTAGCACACTGTTTGGCGTATTAGCCCAGTTTTTGAGCAAAACAGCAGGACGTGAAACCCAATTTCATTGTTTTCAGTAATGTCATTGACATAACACTTTAAAACACAGGAACTATTCCGTTCATTTGTAATAAAGTAACTCAATTGTTTGTGATGCTCTCGTACGTTCACGCTATAAACAACAAAGGAATAATTCAATTATTCAACGACGAACTTGTCTAAATAATCAATTTGCTTTTAAAGCTGTATGAAGCAAATATATCACATTACAATTTCATTCTGAGTGGATCTTACTTTCTTGTATTCGTGCCAACAAACTGAATAACGTGTGATTTGAAAACCTTCTGAAAAACGGAAACTGACACTCTACAAGAGAGAGTGAGAGAGAGAGGGAGAGGGGGAGAGAGAGGGGGAGAGAGAGGGGGAGAGAGGAGGCAACGTCCGCTTGGAACAAACTATAGGTTATTCGAGTCTTTTTTTTTCAAAATTCGTTTGCGCGTAAAGTCTTTACAGTGTATGTGTGGGTTGGGGTGGAGGGACCCTACTTCTTGGCATGTACAAGCGGGAAATAAAAACTGAACCATTTGACCCAACGACAGAGATTATCAGCTTCAATTGTATTCCATAGAATTATGGGTGGGATTGGGATGGCCTAGTGGTCTAGAGTGCTGCGCTTCGACCTTTAGCTGGCCGGCCACCTCTGGCTTGCGACTGTAGTTTCGAGCCCTGGTGTCAGCGTATGTGGCATGGAGATTTAAGGGGAGTCTTCTCAACCTCTTGGGTTTCCTCCGGGCACTCCGGTTTCCTCTACGCGCAAGCAAATTATTGAAATACAAATTAAACAATATCATTATGTTAGTCCCGAAATGACCTAGTTGTGTTGAGTGGACGTTAAAACCCATTTCTCTGTCTCTATCCCATAAAATTATGACCAGTATATAGGTCCCAATAATGTTATAATTTATACAGACTAGGGAATGCCTATTAAAACGTCACTGGGCAATAACCAGTAATTTTATTCCATAGACGTGTGTCATGTGTATCTCCAATTCGATTGATAAATACCATTGAAACCATTTACATCCGTAAATGGTACAACATCTGCGTTTATCTTCTACATTGTTTTCAGAGATGAAGCTGCCCGGGGGAAAACTTGTGCGTGTATATATTACTGAATTATATAATAATTGAAGGGAGTCAAATTATCGTGGAATAACATCTGCAGCTAGGGTTACGATAAAATAAAACCAAGTACGAACAATCCAAACCATCAGACAAAATTCGAAGTCCTAAAAAAGCCGGTATAGGCAAAATAGTGTAATATGGCAAAATATTTTAATCAGCAAATGGACTGTTCATCATGTACAAAATACACGACAAACAGATAGCCGACGTCTGGATAGCGTGGGACGTAAACCCGAGATAGCATGACATCAATTTCAGACCTAAAGATCTAAAACGTATACGTTAACTAAACGGGAGAGAAAAGGAGAAAGGGTTTAACGTCCACTCGACACAAACTAGGTCATTTCGGAACTAACATATGGTTTAATTTAATTTCAAAAATTCGCTTGCGTGTAGGGATCTTTAGCAGTGGAAGGAAACTAGAGGACCCGGAGATTACCCACGAGGTTGGACATGCGACCCTACTCCTTGTCACGTACAGCCGTGCATTTAAAATCCATTTACCCCAGATATACAAAATAACAAACCGTCAACTCGTGATCACACCAGCATTGATTATGAAAATACCAATCGAATAAAACCGTGCACTGAAGAACAATATTGTTTGAATATGGATTGGGATTTCGAAATCCACAAAAGCCTTGAGTATAGAATCGAAGTTCAATGAACGCCAGAAGCGTAGACACACCATTCATTCGATATTGTCGTAAAAGTATAATTGTCAATATCACATATTTATTTGTCTATTTTCAAACATGGTCGACATGACCGTCTGGTATTCTAAGCTTGTATTAAAATCGTAATGATCTATTCATTGTGTTTACTTAAGACTGGATAATCTATATAACATAATGGGTTGTGTATAATTATGTCTGGATAATCTAATGTATACAATATGGTGGGGTGTTGTGATTTATCAAGTTTACATCAGACAATAAAACGGGTAATTTTCTCTTCTGAAATAATCAACAGTGTCGTTCATCGTGCCGAGATTTATTCTATGTGCAGAGCAAAGTGTACACAGGGTCCGAGAGAGAGAGAGAGAGAGAGAGCGAGGGGGAGAGAGAGGGGGAGAGAGAGGGGGAGGGAGGGGATCGGGTTTAACGTCCACTTGACAAAAGTATACGCAGTGTCGTACAACGTGCTAAGACTTCTTTTATGTGCACACCAATGTGTACACAGGGTCCGAGAGAGAGGGAGAGAGAGAGAGAGAGAGAGAGAGAGAGTGGAAGGGGGATGGGGTTTAACGTCCACTTGACAAAAGTCTACGCGAATGTCCCACAAATTATTTCATAGAGAGAGATAGAGAAAGAGAGAGAAGGAGAGATAATACACAAACTAGGTCATTTTGGGATTTACATATGGTTTAATTTCATTTCAATAATTCGCCTGTGAGTAGGGGTCTTTAGCAGTGGAAGGCACCCGAAGAAGCCGGGGAAAACAAATTATGTAGAGGGGCGCAAAAACTGGAAAACCATGACACGAAGCGCGCCATTGCAACCCTTTTACTTTAACTATGTACGTAACAAATTTGTTTCTCATGGGCGAAGCTTAGGGACGTAGCTTTGCTGTGCACTTTAGATAATAAACACTATCATTTGGTATATCTTTCCGTCGAGCGCATGAGAATTTCATATTCCTGGTGATATCTGCGAGGTTGACAAGGACATGGTGCACGTGGATGTACACGTTGCTTGCACAGTTAGAAATTTCAGAAGAGTAGGCAAGGCGAAAACGTAGCGAATGAAATGAAATAAAACGTGATTTAACGTCCTACTGTTTTGCTCGAACTGGGCTAATGGAGATGTGCCCCCCGCCAGCGAGTACCTTCTTGCAGCCAATGTTTTTATTTTCCACAGATTGGAATACAACTAATTATTTCAACATAATCATCTTTAAGTGATATTTTATGGTCATTATTCAATGATATTTTTACCAATCGGATCACATTGTCGCCAAAAATACATTACAATCACTGAAAAAAACCAAACAACCGTGAACCAAGAAGATTGTCATCACCACCGCAATCAACACATCTGCTCCATTACGGTAATTGAAAGTGCAACCCATTGTGAGCAACAACTCATTTTGAAATTCGGGGTTTATTTAATTTGTTTTATTTTTATTTTATTTTATTTTTTTTGGGGGGGGACACGCCAAACTAGGAACAGAAACAAATGCTGACGTCAATATTTACTGCTAGAATTCAAAAAGTTTTTAATCGCTTCGTTATTTTGGTATTCGTTATCCAATGTCAGTTAACAATTATTAAAATATTTAGTACTATTAATTAATTGAAAAGAAATGGAATTTGATTTGTGGTTTTTTTTTGTGTTTTTTTGTTTTTTTTCTGTTTTGTTTTTGTTTTGTTTTTTGAGTTTTTTTTTGTTTTTTTTTTTTGGGGGGGGGGCTCTATCATATTATGAAATCAACTAATGTCCTTTAAATTGAACACAATGATGAGGTTAATTTGGTATTGAATCGATTCCCAGCCCAGGTTAGGAGCAGAACAGTAGGACGTTAAACCATATAAACCCCATTTCATTTCACTGCCCCGTCTTCAATTAGCTCTGGTTAAGTGCATAACAGTAGGACGTTAAACCCCATTTCATTCATTCATTCATACATTTTATTGCATTTGAATCGATTCCCAGTTTGGCTCGGTTTTCGTGCATTACAAAAGCGTCAAGGCTAAGCTCGCTTTTGTGTGACTAAAAACATAACGGTACCGAATCAAACTTGGTACTAAATCAATCCGCAAAGCAAATTCAAGGCCCAATAACACTCTTGCTGTAACTGAATAATATGTCCCAATCATTATTATGCTCAACAAATTGTACTATTTTACAATATTCCAATTCATTGATGATACAAATTTCATTTTACCACAACACACCGAATTTAAAAAACTGGAAAAATTCAACTACATGGTTTGAAAAGCTTAACGTAAACCGGTAGGTTGGACACTTAAAGATCTAGAAGTTATAATAAGGTTATTTGTCCTGGACCTGTCAATCCAGCAAGAGTGTTATTGTCCCTTTAAAAGAGTAAATTATTACGAGTAAATCGACCCGCCACACATGTTCTGGTTGCAACTTGAAAACTAAGCGAATTAATAGAGTAAATTATTGCCAGTAATTAGCCCTCATGGTTGATTGCATCGATGATATTGAAAAGTGAAGCTACTTTAGGAGTTGACGATTCTGATAACATCATTAAGTTTTGATGAAGCTTGTCTTTGTTTGGGAACATTGTATATTACACATGGTCGTGTTCATTATTAACCTGTTAATTATCGAGTAAGTAGAGAGAGGGAGAGAGAGAGTGAGAAGAGGGAGGGGGGTGTTTGAGAGAGAGAAAGAGGGAGAGAGAGAGAAATGGGGTTTAACGTCCACTCGACACAAACTAGGTTATTTTGGGACTAATGAGAGAGAGGAAGAGAGAGAGAGGGTGGGGACTAACACATAGTTGATTTTTGTTAATATAAGAGAGAGAGAAAGGAAGAGAGAGAGAGAGGTTTGGGGTTTAACGTCCACTCGACACAAACTAGGTCATTTCGGAACTAACACATAGTTGAATTGTATTAATATAAGAGAAAGAGAGAGAGAGAGAGAGAGGGGGTTGCGGTTTAACGTCCATTCAACACAAACTATTTCATTTCGGGATTAACATATGGTTTAATTTTATTTCAATAATTCGCTTGCGCGTAGGGGTCTTTCGCAGGGGGAGGAAACCGGAGGCCCCGCTGAAAACCCACACGTACAACTAGGGAATCACAACCACGCGCAGGTGCTATAACCATTCATTTCCCCCCGCCCCGCCAGTAAGTACAGATAGAGAGAGAGAGAGAGAGAGAGAGAGAGAGAGGGGGGTTAGGGGGTGTTAACGTCAACTCCACAAAATCTAGGATTTTTCGGGAATAACATATTATTAGACACGTTGTATGCCATTTCGAAATTTGATGACAGTCGAAGTTTAATATATAATACTGCATTTATACAACTGAATCCAACTACAGATGGAAGGCATAATACTGGTGGGGGTGAAAGCTTGACAAAGGGGAGGGAGGGTTACAAGACATGATTGAAAACCACGGAACTACATACACATCCAAAGGATAAAAGAAACTATATATTAAGTATATACTTCAATATCTAAGGGAAGGGAAATGCAATGAAATGGGTTTTTAACGTCCTACCGTTATGCACATAACCTGGGCTAATGGAAGACGGGCTTACGCCATACAGTGTGATATGGGGGAATTCTGCCCGGGCAGCGGCACTACGGCCTACTCTTATATCGAATTCCAACTGCCAAGGGATCTTTTACGTGCAGACCTCGGTTTTTCGACCCATCCGAACGACTAGACAGCTGTCCTTGTCAGGGGAAACCACGCCGGTAAATCGGGATAACTTTCTCGGCCAGTGCAGGATTCGAACACTCGATCTAAGGGAAAGTTATCTGTTGATCAAAGGTAAATAAAGTAGAGAGTTACTAGAAACAAGTTATAAAAGTAAATTATGTTTATACGATAACAAAGCAGGAGCTGGTCTGGTGATCAACGTAAAACACAAACCATTATCGTCTATCATATGGTTTATAGCTCTTTAACATCTACTTATCTGTCAGACATCAGTTACGTCATTCACTGGACCAAGAACATAGACTAGTTGATTTACAGAGAGTGGGAGAGGGGGAGAGAGAGAGACAGAGTGAGAGGTAGATATATATATATATAGAGAGATAGAGTGAGAGAGAGAGGGGGAGGGAGGGAGGGAGGGAGGGAGAGAGAGCGAAAACGCGAGCGAGTGAGAGAGAGGGAGAGAGAGAAAGAGAGAGGGTTAATTATTTAAGAGGGAGAGAGAGAGAGGGATAGAGAGGAATAGAGAGAGATAGAAAGATAGAGGGAGAGAGAGAGAGCGGGGGAGAGAGAAAGAGAGAGAGATAATACACTGAATCGAACATACTCAAATAACTCACTATATTTATGAAAAACAATTGTTATGGGTTTTTTTCACTGCATCGGTTCAACAAGATTTCACAAGTCATTCCCAAGCATATATCAACACACATAAATAAGATAAATGGGGTTTAAAGTCCACTCGACAAAAATTGGTTGTTTATTTCGGGACTAACACATGGTTCTATTTTATTTCAGTAATTTGCTAGCGCGTAGGGTCTTTTTAAATGGGTTCCGGAGAAAAAGCACCACGACATTGGAGATACGTATTTAATCCTTGTCACGTACAAGCTGGGAATCGAACCCACACCACCCGATTCAGTGACAGATATTTTGATCTAACACGCAATCTGTAGACCATTCAACACCCCCCCCCCCCCTTAGCTGCAGGTTTATCATCTTTGCATAGCAGACTTGAAAAATACAAAAATAAGATCAAAGAACTCGTTAGAAATTCCATCAAGTTCTGGGCAGTTCTTTGTAATAAAAATTGTCAGCGCCTGGACAAAATTAGTCTACCATAGACGATAATGGAATTAATCTCGAGATTTTTGTTTTAACTTTTTGTGAAAAGTTGCGTAACAAGATGAAAAGAGCTCGTTGTCTAGCGCACTATATACATTATCCCCTAAATAAGAACACTTAGTATTTCTCATCCGTTTACTTCAATTTTTTAACTTTGTGCAATTTCTTCCTCCTTTTATTTCTACCTCCTTTTTAATAATCCAGAGAGAAAGAGAGAGAAAGAGGGGGGACGTCAACTCCAGGACTAAAAATCATGACAATGCACTAATATTCGATACCGCGCTCATTGTAACGGGTATACGCCATACAGTATGACATTGGGGGGGGGGGGGGGGTCATCAAATCCAGGACTAAAAATGACAACAATCCACTAATATTCAATATCGCGCTCATTGTAACGGGTATAAACCATACATTATGACATTAAGAACCTTTTGCCACAAAAGCGGGGCTACGACCTACTCTTATTTCGGTCTATAACTGTCGGGGCGGGTGGTGTCTTTAACGTGCATACAATTATATATACATGACCATCTCACAAAAACGTTTGGGAAATATCCCCCTTTTTTCTTGAGTTTGTTTTGAGTAAACCCTGCATCACTACAGGCCGGGCAAAATCTTTGGCGTATTCCCGTCTTCATTAGCCAACAATTCCTTGAGTTGCATTGAGCGATTGAACACATTAAAAAACACCTTCTTTTTCATTAGCCCGGCCAGTCAAAGCAGAACGGTAGGATATTAAACCCCATTTCTTATCATTGTTCGTCTTTACCGAGGTTGGTACGGAATGAATGAAATGGGGTTTAACGTCTACGCTTCTGCACCTTACCTGGGCTAATTGAAGACGGGCATACGCCATACACAGTGTGTTATGAGGGAAATTTTGCCCGGGCAGCAACTGCAGAGGATCTTTTACGTGCACGTCAATGTGTACACGGGACATCGGTTGTTCGTCCCATCCGAACGACTACACAGCTGTCCTTGTCAGGCCCTCCGTCTGCATCACTGACAAGGGGAAGCCACGCCGGAAAGATGGGAAATACAACACCAGATGATTTCATGAAAAAAAGTGTGTGGTAAATTCAGATAGCAAGGAAAACACCATTGTATATCATGAAAAATTCAATGAAAATCGCATCTCCTTCCCGGATTGTAATTTGTTTATGTACTTGTGATGGATGGCCACAATACGATAATACTGATGGGACCTCGACAGGGTATCTATCTAACTTGTAGCTTTCTATTGTCGTGGCGGAGAATAGATGCTTGCTAGCGGAGTCGTGGCCTGCGTTTTCCCCGACCAATTATCGGAACCGATCAAGCCATTGACAGGGATAGGATATCTGATAAACGTCCCGGGTGTTCGAGTGGTTCTATATTTGGTAACTTAACTGTTTGTTTAGGTTAAACATGTCGATTCGATTGGTGTATAGGATCTATTTTGAAGAGAGAGAGAGAGAGAGAGAGAGAGAGAGAAAGATAGGTTAAACATGTCGATTCGATTGGTGTATAGGATCTATTTTGAAGAGAGAGAGAGAGAGAGAGAGAGAGAGAGAGAGAGAGAGAGAGAAAGATAGGTTAAACATGTCGATCGATTGGTGGGTAGCTCTTAAGAGGCCCATGCAGGATCCATTTGGAATAAAATGAAATGAAATGGGTTTTACGTCCAACTGTTCTGCTCCTAAACAAGGTTAATGAAGACGGGCATACGCCATATAGCCTGCTTTGAGGGGAATTTTGTCCGGGCAGCGACAGTACGGTCTATTCATATATCGAATTCCAACTGCCAAGAGATTTTTTACGTGCACGTCAATGTGAACACGGGACCTCGGTTTTTCGTCGCATACGAACAATTAGACAGCTGTAGCCTACTTGTCGGGCCATCCTCCCTGCATCACTGACAAGGGGAAACGACGCCGGAACCATTTTGACTAGAAAATGATAGCGAAAAGCTGACTTGACATAAGACAGAGAGACTCATTGGGAACTTTATCAGGATTCAAAACATAACAATCGAAAACACATCCTTATTTATTGATCGTCATGTTGCTACCCTAACCGTTTCATTGGATTAAACACAATCACTCTCTTGATTTAAACCAATTCAAGTTACCGAGATTTTCTGGCTAGAATAAGGTTTGACAGCTCAAGGTCTTGTTTTCGTCTATTATTTCACCCAATGTTAAAGGGACAATCCCGATTTGAACAGATTCTCAAAAACATTTTATACAAAAGTATGAGTACGGCCAAACTGCTTATCCGGTCACCTAATCATTTAAGATTACACTAATTACAAACGAGGCTATCGGCAATGACATAAAGTAAACACTACTGTATGAAACCGTTTTTAATACCTAAAATCTGTGTCCAAAGTTTTAAGGAAGACCCAAGAT
Organism: Patella pellucida; assembly: GCA_917208275.1. Classification (NCBI taxonomy): domain Eukaryota; kingdom Metazoa; phylum Mollusca; class Gastropoda; family Patellidae; genus Patella; species Patella pellucida. The sequence continues at coordinate 5,382,334 of OU795036.1, read as the reverse complement.
TAAACGAAGGACTGTCATGTTACTGTACGTAAGCGGTAGATTTGATTGAATGAGAAGAATAGACGAATAGACACACTTCCTCAAAAGTTCAAGTATCAGAAGCCAATCCAGCAATGGCCAGAGAGGGATTTCTCGGGCCATTGCTTCAGGAATATGATGCTTTCGTTGTGTGTCCTAGTACTCGATTCCCGTGTGATATACATGATAACGAAAGGTAAATTCCACCTACAAATTATATTTATAAAATAAAAGTTTAATACAGCTAGAACACCGGTCTCCATTCCAGACTGACGGCTGGCGGGTTTAAGTTAAGTTAGTTTTTTTTAACAAAATATTATCGGGATCGGCCCTTTAAAGGCTCAATCAATATCACTCTTGTTGTAACTGAATAATATGCCCCAATCTTTATTCTGGTCAACAAATTGTACTATTTTATAATATTCCAATTAATTGATGATACAAATTTCATCGTAACAAACCGAATTTTAAAAATTGGAAAAATTCACCTAAATTATTAAAAATCCTTACGTAAACCCTTTCAAATGCAACTTGGATTTAAAAATATTTTCGAACCCTCTGGACAAGTAAAATAGGATGTAATGGATAATTTAAACAACAGGTAGGACACTAAAACATCTAGTACTTAGATAAGGTATTATTTATATTCTGAAGCTATCAAGCCAGCAAGAGTGTTGGGTTGAATAAATATCTAATTCTGAAGATTAAATGCACTAGAATCCTATAAAATCTTCCATATCTAAAATTAACTTTTTTTTTCAGCAGACATTATTTCAAGTTTATCAATTTGGGTCATTCCAAAATCTATCATGGCGAAGAAATGACGAAGGTATGTGATATTAAGAGATGGGATATTAAATACGACATGTAATTGCCAGACATATAAATACATCTGTATTTCTGTACTAAATAGTTCTAAACTAAAATATATCACGATGAGAAACCGGAGAGAGAGAGAGAGAAATGGGGTTTAACGTCCAAATAGCACAACTTCGTCATTCCGGGATTAACACATGGTTTAATTTTATTTCAATAATTCGCTTGCGCGTAGGGGTCTGTAGCAGTGGGGGGAAACCGGAGTGCCCGGAGGAAACTCACGAGGTTGAGAAGGCGCTCCTATCTCCATGCCACATACGCTCTAGATCACTAGACCATCCCAACATCCGAGAAACCGGAAATGACGTAGTTGTGAATATTAAAAAATAGAAACGCTCACATCCCATATGTCATAATTAGCAATTTTGTAACATAAATTATTCAACGAAACAAAAATTCATTATATAATTCTTCTGCATTAATTAATCCTTTAAAAAAAACGTCTCCATGGCTACTAATACACAGGAAGTGACGTAGGTGTAAGATAATAACAATTATTTAAACAAATTATGTTATCAGTAAATATTCCATGAATAATTGAAATGAATTTGTGAGATGTAATTATACTACTAACTCGGGATGAATCATGTCACGGGGGATTGGGTAGGTTTCCTTTCAGAGACAGAGATGTTTAAAATACGGAATACAGCCTCTCAGATGCCTGCTGTAGCATAAAGCTTGTCATTGAGTCAACTGACGTGGTTTTCAATCACCTTGGTTTTACGTGGAAAAGGAGTAGGGCTTCCTGTTTAACCTTGTGGGTTTTCTCCGGGCCCCCTCCCATTGCGGAACACCCCTACGCGCAAGCGAATTATTGAAATACAATTAAAACCACATGTTAGTCCCGAAATGACCTAGTTTGTGTCGAGTGGACGTTAAACCTAGGCGTGAGATGTCCCGTATAATAATGTAACAGCGCTTCATACATCGAGTTGAATGTCACTGTGTGAATTACATAATTGTATGAAATATAACAGTACATTTAATAACTGACTCGCCTGCAGCGTTTTAAACCATTACTAGATTCACCATTGACAATACGGTCAGAATGTTTTTCGACATCTATGAACAATGTACATGCGTTAAAATCAGAAATAGCATGTCTGTTTCGTCATCCAATATGTTTACAATTTGAACTAACGGAACAAATTATCGAGTTTAACCTCTCCGGGGCTAATAAACAGTAGTTTGATAAGACAGAGACGTTTCACCGTATACGTCGTCAAATTTCATCTGCATAATATTTGTTCGTCCCATCCAAACTGCTAGACACAGATCCCTGCCCCCTCCCCAACCCAGTTACATTGACCATGCGAAAACAGCACTAAACAATCCTTAAGAACACCTGAATATCAATATACTATAATTATATTAAAATCTTATTCATTCATTCATCCAGAGTACGAAATGAAGTCTATTTTAGTGTGTGTTTATTGTAAATTTCTCATTATATAACGAGATAAGTGACCATATCCTCCAATACCAACATCAACAAACGAGAACAACAATCTTGTACATGAAAGACTTCAAACCAGCAACAAACAAAAACATCAACAAATCAAAACAACACTCTGTACAAACCATCAACAAACCAGCAGCAACACGTAAACAAATATGTACAAACACTTGAAAGAGTGGTCATATTCTCAAATACCAACAAACGAAAACATCAACAAACAAAAACAACACTCCCTACAAACCACCAACAATACTTCGTACAAACCATCAACAACACGTAAACAGAACAACAACAAACCAAAACCAAAATAAACGAAAACAACATTATGTACACGAAAGACTCCAAACCATCAGCAAACCAACAACAACATACTAACAAACCAAAACAACTATCTGAACAAACCATCAACAACACGTACACTCTGTTTAACCCTCAACAAACCAATAACAACACACCAACAAACAAAAAACAACAACAAAAAACCAAAACATCAACAAACCAACAACACGCAAACAAACCAACAACAACATTCTGTACGTGAAAGACTAGAAAGAGCGTGTTATAAATGTGATGGTCTACTGTTTACTCTGTTATTGTAGCGTAGTAATCCTATATATTATGTTACAAAACAGGGGTTTAACGTCAACTCGACACAAACTAGGTGATTTTGAGACTAACGTATGGTTTTTAATTTTTATTTCAGTAATTCGCTTGCACGTAGGGGTCTTTAGCAGTGGGAGGAAACCGGAGTGCCCGGAGAAAACTAATGAGGTTGAGAAGGCGCCCTAATTTCCGTGTCACATAAGCTCACACTAGGGCTCGTAACCACAGCCGAAAGCCAGAGGTGGCCGGCCTACTAGAGGTTGAAGCACGGCACTCTAGACCACTAGGCCATTCCAACCCCCAAGGCGGTAAAACAATCTGTGAAATGAAATCCGGTTGATGGCGGGCGACTGGTATACGATCGCTGTTACTAATCCTATATATAATGTTACAAAACAGGGGTTGACGGTAACTCAATTTGTGAAATGAAATCCGGTTGATGAAGACCGGTATACGTTCGCTGTTATTCGTATTTTGCCGGGACAGCGGGGCCTCGCCTACTCTTCATCGAATTTCAAGTATCGAGGGTTCTTTAACGTGCACACATCAATTAATAGACGATAGACATATAGCTGTATATGTCTAATTATTTCTCATCAAATTTCTGTTAATGACAAAGTTACCAGACCCTCAGACGACAGTAAATTGCTATATACTAGTGATTTCGTCACACTATGTTTAATGATCAATTTCGTAAACCAAACAAATACTTCTCTGATGCAAGTAATAATACAATTCTTGTGTAAACTGGCTTTTAAGGAATACATAGAAAAAATGGAGTTTCTCGAAGACAAGAAGACGAAAATACACCGCAGTCAACGACGGTGAAAAATCTATAGAAATTTCCACCGTGTACAAGCATACAAATACACTATGATTTTGCTCTAACTCTTATTTATAATACAATTCTTCTGTAAATTGGCTTTTTAAGGAATACAGAAAAAAAATACAGTTTCTCTATGACAAGAAGAAGAAAATACACCGCAGTCAACGACGGTGGAAAATCTATAGAAATGTCCACCATGTACAATCTAACAATTACACTATAATTTTGCTCTCGATCTTAGATTGTACCGCACACAAAAATACAGAATTTATATCAATGTAAACTCTAGATAGTCCAAGCTACCAGAGACGTTTAATTGACTATTTGATGTTTATTGTCCTCTACCACGGCAGACGAAAACCAATAAGATATGTAAAGTTTTTTTTGTGATTTCTATTATTCCCCCAAAAGCTAACCAACAACACAGACATGTTAAAACGACAAACGAATCATTATTATTGTAATGGTCTCACCGAATACAGATGTCTACTACATTTTTGTGATTACTATCCCCCCCCCCCCCGAGCAATAAAATCTAACCCACAACACAGGACATGTTTAAAAGACAAACGAATAATGTAGATGTACAATTGTCGTCTGAAAAAATATTTTTGTAATAGTCTTAACTGTGCTGTCCACCAAGTACAGAATTCTACAGATTACTATTATACCCCCCGAACGCCAAAAGCTAGCCGACAACACAACGCAAAGACAATGAAAAAGTGGATAACTGTGCTGTCCACCAAATACAGAATTCTACAGATTACTATTATACCCCGCGAACGCCAAAAGCTAGCCGACAACACAAACGCAAAGACAAACGCAAAGTGTTGCTGTAAATTTCGTCTGAAAGATTTATTTTTGTAATGGTCTTAACTGTGCTGTTCACCGAATACAGTAGTCTACTTTTTCCCCCGAACAAGAAAAACTAACCAACAACACATACATATTGTAAAGACAAACGCAAAGTGTAGCTGTACAATTTCGTCTGAAAGATTTTTTTTTGTAATGGTCTTAACTGTGCTGTACATCGAATGCAGATGTCTCCTTTTTGTGATTACTTTTATTCCACCGAACAATAAAAGCTGACCAACAACACACACGTATTTAAAAGACAAACGCAAAGTGTAGCTGTACAATTTCGTGTGAAATTCTGTAATGGTCTTAACTGTGCTGTTCACCGAATACAGAAGTCTACCTTTTCACAGAACAATAAAATCTAACCCACAAAACAGGACATGTTTACAAGACAAACGAATAATGTAAATGTACATCTTCGCCCGAAAGATTAATTTTGTAAAGATCTTCAAAGTGCTGTTGTAAGGATCTGTCCACCGAATTCAGGAGTTCAGCCTACACAAATGACAAATAAATACACTCTTTGGGGACGAAGGAAGCATACAATTCATTTCTCAATACAATTGTATTCTCCATTATATTCACAACACACACCATGTCAACGACAGACATGTATTTCTTTCTAAAGTTCTCAAATTTAATCCATATTTAAAACCTTGGAATCTTGCATTCCCAACACCATGTTCTCAAATTTAATCCATATTTAAAACCTTGGGATCTTATTAAATCATTTGCATTCTCAACACCATGTTCTCAAATTTAATCCACGTTTAAAACCTTGGGATCTTATAAAATCATTTGTATTTTCAGCACCATGGCAATAAGAAAGGTAATGTATGTTGTGCGTCTTAAAACCCAAGGATCGTGTAAAATCAGTTATATTTTCAACACCATGGCAATAAGAAAAATAATATATGTTGTGAATCCTGCAATTTATATTGAGAAAATAAGTCCGTATATATGTCTTTAAGCATACTCCTCGCGATGTCCCGTTTGATAAGAGCTCAGAGAGGGATTTCTAGGACCATTGCTTCAGGAATATGGTCTTTTAGATTCCGTGTATAAATATCAAACAAAGGTCTTTTTTACTACAGTTATGCCGATTGTGAATCGTATACATTTATCTAGAAGAAGTAAAGTCAACGCAGTTTACTTCCACAGAGTCGCTGAAAGAACCCAAACAATTGCATATTGAGAAAGCAAGTCAGTATGTCTTTAAGATCCCGTGTATAAATATCAAATAACTGTCATTTTTTACTACAAATATACCGAATATGAACCGTATAAATTTATCTAGAAGTGACGTCCACGTCGCTGAAAAAGGACCCAAACATTTTCATAATTCCCCAATACTCTAACTACAAACAAGTGTCATTTTTACTACAGTTATGCATATTATGAACCGTATAAAAATATCTAGAAGTAAAGTCAACGTCGCTGAAACATAACCCAAACAATTTCATAATTCCCCAGTACTCTAACTACAAACAAGTGTCATTTTTACTACAGTTATGCATATTATGAACCGTATAAATTTATCTAAAAGTAAAGTCCACGTCGCTGAAACAGAACCCAACCAATTTCATAATATATCCCCAATACTCTAACCACATACATGTACATATAAAGATATGAAGTCAAACTGTAAAACCTTACCTTGTATATAAGCATAATTTAAATCCACAACGTAAAAATATATACAACTGTTAGAATAATACACGATTTACATTTCCGACTCAAAATATCCCGCATTTCGCTGGCATATAGAAACAGAATATCACTTATAGGTCCATGTTCACGGCCTTACTCTGAGTATTCGTGGTGACCGATTAGCAAGCAGTTCTAGCTAGCGTGGAACAAAATTCAATAACTGACTGCGAAGACTATCTAGAGACTTTTCCCTCGCTCGCTCGCTGGCCGACTCGGTCTACGACAAGCTTGCTTAATGGGCCACTGTTGAAACACACCAGGCAGTGCTTATAGAGTTAGGTTGCAGTGGAGTATTGGAATGGAATGGAATGGAATTGAATAAGGTTATAAATTCCTCTTCAATGTTGTACTGATGTTTTACACTAGGAGAAGGGATATTATATAGGCTTTGTTTTTTTAATAGTGATGTATGCACACCTCGTGGATTTTCTCCGGGTCCTCCGGTTTCCATCGACTGCGCGCAAGCGAATTGTTGAAATAAAATTTAACCATATTTTAGTCCCGAAATGACCTAGTTTGTGTCGAGTGGACCTTAACCCCCCCTCTCTCTCTCTCTCTCTCCTCTCTCTCTCTCTCTCTCTAATTCTCCTTTCAATTGGTCCATCTCTTATTGTGTAGGCCTAAGTGTAAATAGTCTGCAGCGATTATTCGTTAAGATGGGTCAGTTCTATGGATTTGTACTTTTGATGAAGGTTGTTGGCAGGATAGCGACGGAGAAATGGGTTTAAAATCCGCGCCAGCAACTAAATCAATTCGGGATTAACGTACGGTATACTTTATAAGAGAGAAAGAGAGGGGGTGTTTAACGTCCAGTCGACACAAACTAGGTCATTCCGGGACTAACATATGGTTAAATTTTATTTCAGTAATACACTTGTGCGTAGGGGTCTTTAGTAGTGGGGGAATTAGAAGGACCCGGATCAAACACACGAGGTTGTTCAGGCGACCCTACTCTTTTTCACGAACAACCAGGGGTTCGAAACCACGCCTGTTGACTCAACGACAGGCTTTATGATACAGCAAGCACAAGCTAACCATTCGGACAACCATAATCGGAAAGGAGAAATTAAATTTGAATATCTGAGATTTAAAACGGTTTGTAGAGTTAGAAGTGATGGGTGCGTGTTTAAAGCTCACTCCATTGTCTTTATAATACAGGGGGATTGGGATGGCCTAGTGGCCGGCTACGTCTGGCTTGCGGCTGTGGTTTCGAGCCCTTGTGAGTGCGTATGTGGCAAGGAGATAGGGACGCCTTCTCAACCTCGTGGGTTTCCTCCGGGCACTCCGGTTTCCTTCCACTGCTAAAGACCTCTACGCGCAAGCGAATTATTGAAATAAAATTAAACCATATGTTAGTCCCGAAATGACCCAGTTGTGTTGAGTGGTCGTTAAACCCATTTCTCTTTCTCTCTCTCTCTCTTTATAATACAGCAAGCACGTGCTAAACATTCGGCCATCCAACCCCCGAAAGGAGAATTTAAAAGGTCTACATAAATTTGAATATCTGAGATTTAAAACGGTTTGTAGAGTTAGAAGTGATGGGTGCGTTTTTAAACCGCACTCCATTGATTTTAGCACGCGGATCAATATACTAATCTAATTTACGGGCGACAAAAGCTTCCTTTAAGTCGTGAAGAATAAAACTAGTTAACCAGTAATACATGCTGCATCTCCGGTGTCAAATCACCAGCCTGGATTATTGGTCTACCCCGCTCTTAATTTGTTTACTCTTTCCAGATTGAAGGGTGGCGTACGTGGCAAGGAGTAGGGTCGCCTGTCCAACCTCGTGGGTTCCCACTTTCATCTCTCTCTTTCGAACCCCAGGTTGACGTGACACTCTTTCCAGATTGAAGGGTGACGTGCGTGGCAAGGAGAAGGGTCGCCTGTTTAACCTGGTGGGTTCACACTTTCATCTCTCTCTTTCGAATCCCCGGTTGTAGGTGTCGAACCTTGTGGGTTTTCTCCGGCTCCTCCGGGCCCTCCCATTTCCCCCCGTTGCTAAAGACCCCTACGCACAAGCGAATAATTGAGAAAAAAACATATGTTAGTCCCGAAATGACCTAGTTTGTGTCGAGTAGACGTTAAACCCCATCCCTCTCTCTAGCGGAAAACGAAATACTCTTGGAGTTTCCGAAGTCGATGAGATTTTGTTAAGGAATCTTTCTGCAAAATGTCTGTTTTTAATCTTGATAGCTACGAAATGCACTTGGATTTCCCAAGTCGGCGACATTTGTTAAGGAAACTTCCTGCAAGATGTCTGTTTTAAATCTTTATAACTACTACCCATAGAAATTATTTCACGCCTAACAGTAATACATGCTGCATCTCCGGTGTCAAATCACCAGCCTGGATTATTGGTCTACCCCGCTCTTAATTTGTTTACTCTTTCCAGATTGAAGGGTGACGTACGTGGCAAGGAGTAGGGTCGCCTGTCCAACCTGGTGGGTTCCCACTCCATCTCTCTCTTTCGAACCCCCGGTTGACGTGACACTCTTTCCAGATTGAAGGGTGACGTGCGTGGCAAGGAGTAGGGTCGCCTGTCCAACCTTGTGGGTTCCCACTCAATCTCTCTCTTTCGAATCCCTGGTTGTACGTGTCGAACCTCGTGGGTTTTCTCCGGCTCCTCGGGCTCCCATTTCCTCCAATTGCTAAAGAACCCTACGCACAAGCGAATTATTGAGAAAAAAACACATGTTAGTCCCGAAATGGCCTAGTTTGTGTCGAGTGAACGTTAAACCCCATCTCTCTCTCTAGCGGAAAACGAAATACACTTGGAGTTTCCGAAGTCGAGGAGATTTTGTTAAGGAAACATCCTGCAAGATGTCTGTTTTAAATCTTGATAACTACAACCTATGTAAATCATTTCACGCCTAACATCCGAACGATTGTTTGATCGTCTCGAACAGATATGTCATCTCCGTCTAGCTTCTGACACGGTAATTTCCACCCCATCCCATCATTTCTGGACCCTTATTAAATGTTTTCTGTCGACCTCTATCTATCTCGGGGTATTTCCTCCTGTTAAACATGGTTTCCATATCAACGTCGATTAGCCAATCACAATACAGATATTGTAAGATGATTACGAGGCTGATATGTGACCCCCCGTCTATCATTCGGCAAACCTCGACAGATTCCGGCACCCTACATCTAGACTCGGATGTATGACAGTAAGTGATATGTATCTACGACCATACATTCGCGTCGACTACTGATTTACTTTTAACAGGAAAACGTGCCGCTTTTAAAAAAAAGTCCCAAAATTGCAGCCATTTTTACGTTTGTTGATATAATCTCCATTGGTGCAACCATTTTTTATCCGGGTTCTTTAGAATAGTTCCAAAATGGCGGAATTCGTCATACATCCGAGTCTAGATGTAGGGTGCCGGAATCTGTCGAGATTTGCCGAGTGCCCCTGTCTGTAACACCAACCGATTATACTCATAACGGAACAATATGTCGCTTCCCGTTTCCCACGAGGATTAAGCCACAAACATACAACTGGTTCATCTCCCTTTTGTCTCCGTGGACTGAGAAAAAACCTCAGGGATTTGGCAAGACCAGTTTTTAATTGTTAACTTTTTTATTACAAGAAGGCACAGTCATCCAACTATTACACCTTTTGTATGTCTAAAACTAAGTCAAATTGTGTTTTTATGGACATACCAAAATTGTAAAACGGAAAAAATATGAAATAAAACCAAGTACGAACTATTAAAACCATTAGACAAAATTCGGAGTCCTAAAAAAACGTTATAGGCAAAATAGTGTAATCTGGCAAAATAGTGTAATCAGCATATGGACTGTTCACCATGTACAAAAATACACGACAAACAGTAGTAACAAGTGTTTAGAAGAGTAAGCTTATCCTTCCTGGCGCCACACCCCCATAGCTGCATCTAAACAATTAGGCGAATATATTATAAGCAAAAGGGGTACTTACTAGACTAGATTGATGTATGTACATAGTACTTTGATCTTTTCGATGGCCTACACTAAATGAAAATGTAACCGGTTCGAGTGGAAGGTTGCGTTAGGGGTTGTACCTGCAAGGAAGTAAAATGTCAGATTCTACTGAAGCATGTGTGAACTACGTTTATTTAACACCAGCTTCAACCGAGGTAAGACCAGATCCTACTACGTATAAGGAAGTAACAGGTTCTACTGTATCGAGGTAAGATCAGATCCTACTACTATAAGGAAGTAACAGGTTCTACTGTACCGAGGTAAGACCAGATCCTACTACGTATAAGGAAGTAACAGGTTCTACTGTACCGAGGTAAGACCAGATCCTACCACTATAAGGAAGTAACAGGTTCTACTGTACCGAGGTAAGACCAGATCCTAGTACGTACAAGGAAGTAGCAGGTTCTACTGTACCGAGGTAAGACCAGATCCTACTTCTATAAGGAAGTAACAGGTTCTACTGTACCGAGGTAAGATCAGATCCTACTACTATAAGGAAGTAACAGGTTCTACTGTACCGAGGTAAGACCAGATCCTGGTACGTATAAGGAAGTAACAGGTTCTACTGTACCGAGGTAAGATCAGATCCTACTACTATAATGAAGTAACAGGTTCTACTGTACCGAGGTAAGATCAGATCCTACTACTATAATGAAGTAACAGGTTCTACTGTACCGAGTTAAGATCAGGTCCTAGTACGTACGGAAGTAACAGTTAGGTCCTACTGTACCGACGTAAGATCAGATCCTAGTACGTGTAAGGAAGTAACAGGTTCTACTGTACCGAGGTAAGACCAGATCCTAGTACGTGTAAGGAAGTAACAGGTTCTACTGTACCGAGGTAAGACCAGATCCTACTACTACAAGGAAGTAACAGGTTGTACCGTACCGAGGTAAGATCAGATCCTGTACACGGGAGTAACAGGTTCTACTGTACCGAGGTAAGATAAGATCCTGTACGTACAAGAAAGTAACAGGTTCTACCGAGGTAAGACCAGATTCTACTACGGATACGGAAGTAACAGGTTCTATTGTAGCGAGGTAAGATCGGATCCTACTACGTATAAGGAAGAAACAGGTTCTACTGTACCGAGGTAATACCAGATTCTACTACGGATACGGAAGTAACAGGTTCTACTGTACCGAAGTAAGACCAGATCCTACCAATATAAGGAAGTAACAGGTTCTATTGTACCGAGGTAAGACCAGATCCTACCAATATAAGGAAGTAACAGGTTCTACTGTACCGAGGTAAGATCAGATCCTACCAATATAAGGAAGTAACAGGTTCTACTGTACCGAGGTAAGACCAGATCCTAGAACGTACAAGTAACAGGTTCTACTGTACCATAGTAAGACCAGATCCTAGAACGTACAAGAAAGTAGCAGATCCGACTGTACCGAGGTAAGATAAGATCCTACTACTACAAGTAAGTAACAGATCACACTGAAGGTTTTCTGAGTACAGTGTACTAATTAGTACCAGTACAAAAGAACTGTGTGGTTCGAGACCAGGGAACCGAGTGTGTACTTGTTGAATATATCGACGATATCTCCTGGGATCTATCTATTTATACAGGAAGATTCTACTACGTATTAGGAAGTAACAGGCCAAACTGAAGTTTTCCTTGGTATTACTAGTACTTAAAGTACTGTATGGTTGGAGAGACCGGGAAGCCGAGTTGTACTTGTTGAATATATCGACGGATATCTCGTGAGATCTATCTATTTATAAAAATAGGTTCTACTACGTTTTAGGAGGTAACAGATCCTACTGTAGGTTGCCTGGGTACTATTACTGTATGGTTGGAGAGACCAGGAAGCCGAGTTGTACTTTTTGAATATAACGACGGTGGGAATGTCTATTTATCAAAGAGATTCTACTACGTATTAGGAAGTAACAGACCAAACTGAAGGTTGGGTGGGTACTACTAGCACTTTAAGTACTGTGTGGCTGGAGAGACCAGGGAGTCGAGTTGTACTTGTTGAATATATCGACGGGTATCTCGTGGGAATATCTATTTTAAAAAAAGATTCTACTACGTATTAGGAAGTAACAGGCCAAACTGAAGTTTTCCTGGATACTAGTAGTACATTAAGTACTGTGTGGCTGGAGAGACAAGGAAGCCGAGTGTGTACTTGTTGAATATAACGACGATATCTCGTTGGAATATCTATATGTTAAATACGATTCTACTACGTATTAGGAAGTAACAGATCATACTGAAGTTTGCCTGGGTATTATTAGTACTTTAAGTACTGTGTGGCTGGAGAGACCAGGGAGTCGAGTTGTACTTGTCGAATATATCGACGGGTATCTCGTGGGAATATCTATTTTAAAAAAAGATTCTACTACGTATTAGGAAGTAACAGGCCAAACTGAAGTTTTCCTGGATACTAGTAGTACATTAAGTACTGTGTGGCTGGAGAGACAAGGAAGCCGAGTGTGTACTTGTTGAATATAACGACGATATCTCGTTGGAATATCTATATGTTAAATACGATTCTACTACGTATTAGGAAGTAACAGATCATACTGAAGTTTTCCTGGGTACTAGTAGTACATTAAGAACTGTGTGGCTGGAGAGACCAGGAAACCGAGTTGTACTTGTTGAATATATGGACGTATATCTCGTGGGAATATCTATTTATAAAAGAAGGTGTATAAGTAATTATCGTGGTGGGAAGGTAATCAACTTAAAGTTGACTCAATGACACTTCACGTTCCAACCACAACTAGAACCGGTTTTTACAAACACTCGTCATTATTCAAACCTTTTAACACTGGAGAAGCGAGCGGTGTAAAGTTATTAAGACAAGTGAATTGAATTGGAGTTTAACTTATTTGCAACATTGGGTTAACCTATGCGCTTTAGATCTTTAGGTCTATAAGCGAGCGCTGTAAGGTTATTGAGTTAAACCTCTTAACTTGTTTGCAGCATTGGGTTAACATATGGGCTTTAGGTTTTTAGGTCTATAAGCGAGCGCTGCAGGGTTATTGAGTTAAACCTCTTAACTTGTTTGCACCATTGGTTTAACCTATGCGCTTTAGATCTTTAGGTCTATAAGCGAGCGGTGTAAGGTTATTAAGACAAGTGAATTGAACTGGAGTTTCTGGAGTTTTACTTCTAACTTCTGTGCACCACGAGAGAACTCAATTGCGTTATAAACCTATGCGCTTTAGATCGTTAGATCTGGAATATTCAAACATTTTAACACACCAGAAGACAGCGCTGTAATAAGACAAGTGAATTGAACTGGAGTTTAATTTCTAACTTGTTTGCACCACGAGAGAACTTTAGATCATAAGGTCTGAAAAGCGGGCGGGGGGGGGTGGATGGCCGAATGTTCAAGTGGTTAGCACGTGCACGTTGTACCGTAAAGCCTGTCACTGAGTCAACTGGCGTTGTTTCGAATCCCTGGTTCTACGTGACACGGAGTAGTGTCACCTGTCCAACATCGTTGGTTTCTTCTGGGTCCTCTGGTTTCCTCCCACTGTTAAAGACCCCTAAGCGCAAGCAATTTATTAAAATAAAATTAAACCATATGTTAGTCACGATATGACCTAGTTTGTGTCGGGTGGCCGTTAAACCCTTTCTCTTTTTCTCTCCCGTTGGGTTAACGTATACGTTTTAGATCTTTAGGCCTTAACTTGTTGTCATACTTTCTCGGTTTTTACGCCCTGTGCTATAGGCCAGAGCTGTAAGGTAATGAAATGAACCGGAGTTCAGCGTCTTACTGTTTTGCACCATTGGGCTAACGTATGTTGTAATGTGTTCTCGGTTTAACGTCCCACGGTGCAACAGGGTAACACTAGGATCTGGAAGAGCTTATATATAACCCACGTTCTATATGGCTTGAGAGATAAGCTAATGAAACGGTCTGTTCAGGCGAGTTTTTGGCATAAGTTTCCCGGAACTGTGGGTAACCCACTCCATTGGTTGATCAAAAAACTGACGTCACAGGGCCAAAAGCCGCTCGTATGACCTCTGGCGCGACCCGCCGTTACAACTGGTCAAATTATCATGTTGTAGAGGTCATCGAAAGTATAAGAAAACGAAACGAAATATAGATCTGTATTTCAATCGAGTGTATAATTGCATATGTTATAAGTTTAAAGGTTGGAAAAGTAATGTCTCTTCAGCCAGAAGGCCCGCCTGTGTGTTCAACGTATTTATTTGAACTTCCAAAGAGTAAGCATTTGTGTCCATCCACCGGAGCCTTTTGTTATGACGTCATATTATGTGGATTGTGGGCTAGGATAAGAGTGCTGGCCTGCAGATTTCGTCTGTGTCTCGAGATGTAGACATGGCTAGCCCTAACCCTAACGCTGGGCCAAGCCTAACCCACAATCCACATATGGCGCCATAACAACTGGCTCCAGTGGATGGAAAAAACTGCTTACCCTTCCGAAGTGTTGGAATCATGCGAGAGAGTCATTTACATAATCACATTTTAATTCTTTGTTATAGACCCCCACTATTAATAGAACATAAAAATACGATGAATGCCGAATGCAGGTTTATACTGAAATCGCGTGATTATCCAACATTAAAGCCGGTGCCTATTTTCATGTTCATTATCCACCGTTCTTTAAGACAATAACATGCGATTCACCGATTGACTTGGCTTTTATATGTACATTTATAAAGGAATCTTTTTATTTTTATTTAACGCTTTAAAACTCCTTTATTTAATTCAGGGAGGTTTTATGACCGAATGGTTAGCACGCGCAAACTGTATCATAAAACCTGTTATTGAGTCAACTTGCGTAAATTCGAATCTTCGGTTGTACGTAGCAAGGAGTAGGGTCTCCTGTCCAACCTCGTGCGTTTTTTCCAGGTCCTCCGATTTCCCCCCACTGCTAAAGACCCCTACGCGCAAGCGAATTATTGAAATAAAATTAAAACCATATGACATAGTTTGCGTCGAGTGGACGTTAAACCTCATTTCTCTCTCTCTCTCGAAAAGGTCATTTCGGGACTAACATATAGTTCAATTTTATTTCAATAATTTGCTTGCGAGAAGGGATCTTTAGCAATGGGAGGAAACCGGGCGACCCTACTCCTTGTCCGTATAACCGGAGAATCGAAACCTCTCCAGTTGACACAACTTATCATGCAAACGCACTCGATCTAGCCATTCGACCATCCACCTCCACCCCCTCCGCAAAGTTGGAACATCAAGCTCCTTTAATAAAATGTCTTCCATTCGATCATCCACCTCCACCCCCTCCAAAAAGTTGGAACATCAAGCTTCTTTAATAACATATCTTCTATGTGTATTGCTCTACCCAGTTAGTAAATATCCATTCGGCCATCCACCTCCACCCCCTCCGAAAAGTTGGAACATATCAAGCTCCTTTAATAAAATGTCTTCCATGTGAAATGATCTACCCAGTTAGTAAATATCCATTCGGCCATCCACCTCCACCCCCTCCGAAACGTTGGAACATCAAGTTCCTTTAATAAAATATCTTCCATATGTATCCCGTCTTCAATTAGCCCATGCAGGTTAGGTGAAGAAGCGTGGGACGTTAAACCCCATTTCATTCATTCAACCAAGTTGGTAAATATCCCGTCTTCGATTAGCCCAGGTTAGGTGAAGAAGCGTAGGACGTTAAACCCCATTTCATTCATTCAACCAAAGTGGTAAATATCCCGTCTTCAATTAGCCCAGGTTAGGTGAAGAAGCGTATAAGGACGTTAAACCCCATTTCATTCATTCATTCAACCAAGTTGGTAAATATCCCGTCTTTAATTACCCAGGTTAGGTGCAGGATCGTAGGACGTTAAACCCCATTTCATTCATTCATTCAACCCAGTTGGTAAATATCCCGTCTTTAATTACCCAGGTTAGGTGCAGGATCGTAGGACGTTAAACCTCATTTCATTCATTCAACCAAGTTGGTAAATATCCCGTCTTCGATAAGCCCATGTTAGGTGCAGAAGCGTAGGACGTTAAACCCCATTTCATTCATTCATTCAACCCAGTTAGTAAATATCCCTAACGTGTCTGCTAGATAAAGGTAGGACGTTAAACCCCATTTCATTCATTCATTCAACCCAGTTAGTAAATAACCCTAACGTGTCTGCTAGATAAAGGTAGGACGTTAAACCCCATTTCATTCATTCATTCAACCCAGTTAGTAAATAACCCTGACTCGCCTGCTAGATTGATAAAAGTACATGTATGCTTGTCAATAGTAATTACAGTCAACATTAACCCAGTGAAATTAACAGTCGTTTCACGTACTAGAGACTGTCACCACGATGATAAAAGTCTGAGATGGAAGCCTTAGAACGTCTCTCAACAATTCAAATTATTGATTTTCATTACAAAATCTGTCTGCAGTAAAGTCACCGATTAACTTCGTCTCGTTTCAAATGCGACGTCTTCTCTTACCAAAATCGGCAGCCATTTAAAATCTAACGTCTTCTGTTACTAAGATCGACAGCCATTTAAATGTGACGTACAAAGATTGGACGCCATATTTAAAATGTTACGTACTCAGATCGGCAGCCATTTAAAATGTGACGTCTTCTGTTAATAAGATCGGCAACCATATAAAATGTGACGTCTTCTCTTAGTAAGATCGACAGCCATTTAAAATGTGACGTCTTCTCTTACCAAGATCGGCAGCCATTTAAAATATGACGTCTTCTCTTACTAAGATCGACAGCCATTAAAAATGTGGCGTCCTCTCTTACTATAAACGACAGCCATTTAAAATGTTGCGTCTTCTCGTACTAAGATCGGCAGCCATTTAAAATGTGACGTTACTAAGATTTGCAGTCATTTAAAATGTGACGTCTTCTCGTACTTAGATCGGCAGCTATTTAAAATGTGAGGTCTTCTCTTACTAAAATCGGCAGCCATTTAAAATGTGAGGTCTTCTCTTACTAAGATCGACAGTCATTTAAAATGTAACGTCTTCTCTTACTAAGATCGACAGCCATTTAAAATGTGACGTCTTCTCTTACTCTTACTAAGATCGGCAGCCATTTAAAATGTGATGTCTTCTCTTGCCAAAATCGGCAGCCATTTAAAATGTGACGTACTAAGATCGGCAGCCATTTAAAATGTGACGTCTTCTCTTACTAAGACCGGCAACCATTTTATATTACTAAGAACGGCAGCCAAGGCGGTGGGGCCGAGGGTTTATGTGACGCGTTCTTGTACCAAAAATGCGTAACTCGCTGGTACACTAGCATGGAGATGCTGGGTGTGAACAAGAACGAGGGGCGGGTCGCGGTAGTTTCTCGCCATATTCAGCAATGGTTACAAGTTGTCAATTGAGCAGAAGTAAAGGGGGGGGGGGGCGTAATGAACAGGGTTTAGTCATTCGATTTTGGTGCAAACCCGAGTTCCCCTACACGCGCCACCAATGACAATATTATTAACATCCAGACTGTAGTTTATATTTTTAAAATCTAATCGTGGAACAACTGCCACCATCTCTTCTGTTGGCAGAGACAAACATCCACAGCATGATGAAGCGAAATCGCACACATAACTTCATACAAAACGTCATTATTTATGTCACGTTCGCCTGCTGAAACTAGGTCAATTTTATAGCTTTGGGTATGTTCTTAATTCCGTCATGAAAAATTAATTATCTCCTTTGATGTTTCTCTTGCCTTATTTTATTATAGGATAGGAAATGCCAGGACAATTAAGTCGTGATTTATTTTTTCCCATATTCATTTAATATCATTTCGTTTTAGATAAACGCTCGCCATAGTGTCATCAAGAATGCATTGAATTTAATGCATGAACGAAACCAGTAAGCTATAAAAAGCAACGTTTCATTACGCAACCCATTTACTGCGGTACTAAAAATTCTCAATGATATCAGGGTTTTTTTTCAAAATGGCTAGGGGATCACGGTGGCTAAATGGATAAGGCGCTGGTTCGCTAGCCTGGAGGTCGGGTGTTCGATCCCTGCATTGGCCGAGAAATCCGACGTGATTTCCCCTTGTCAGTGATGCAGAAAGAGGGCCTGACAAGGACAGCTGCCTAGTCGTTCGGATAGGACGAAAAAATGCCCGTCTTCAATTAGCTCAGGTTAAGTGCATAACAGTAGGACGTTAAACCCCATTTTATTCATTCAAAATGGCTAGTGAAATAAAATGAAACGAAATGGTGGTTCAACGTCCTACTATTGTGTTCCGTCTGGGAGAATGAAGGCAGGCATATGCAATACAGTGTGCTGTGGAGGAAATGTTGCAAAAGCAGCGCCGCTATGGACAACTCTTATATCGAATTCCAACTGCAAAGAGTTAATGTATGTACACGGGGCCTAGAGAGAGAGAGGGAGAAAGCGAGGAGAAGATTTAACCTTGCGTGTAGTAAGGGTTTTAGTTAGCAGTGAGAGAAAACCGGAGGACCGAGAGAAAACCAAAGAGATTGGACAGGCGACCTTACTCCTTGTCAGGTACAAGCGGGTAATTATTCGAAACCACGCACTTGACTCAATGACAGACCTTATGATGCAACGCGCATGTGTTAATCATTCGGTCACCCAACGTTTTGGTTAACTATAGGGGAAACGGTGGTACGGAACAACTTCAACACAGGTCGATCGAGAAAGAGAGAGAGAGAGAGAAAGAGAGAGAGAGAGAGAGAGGGAGAGAGAGAGACAATGGTGGTACCGAACTGTCAGCCTACACCCACAAACACGGGAATTAATATACTCAAACGACCTAGAGAGTAATAAATTGGTCCTCCTCGCATTTGATGCGAACGCTTAAAATGTCTGAATAAGAACGAAGAGAGAGAGAGAGAGAGAGAGAGAGAGAGAGAGGGAGAGAGATCGACTTGGCGATAATTATACTCTACTCAATGTCCTCAGCCACTGTCATGGTGACTTTAATACACTTCACGTTCTACATGTCGGAGAGAGAGAGAGAGAGAGAGAGAGAGAGGGGGGGTTCAACGTCCACTCGACACAGACTAGGTCATTTCGGGCCTAGCACATGGTTTAATTTGATTTTAATAATTCGCTTGTGCATAGTGGTCGTTAGCAGTTGGGGGAAACCGGAGGACCCGTGGGAAACCCACGAGGTTGGACAGGCGACCATACTCCTTTTAACGTACAACGGGGGAATCGAAACCACGTCAGTTGACTCAATGACAGCTTACCATTTAGCCATCCACCCCACCCACCCCACTACATGTAAAACAAAACGTCATTTATGACCAACGAAAATAAAAGGAATGGGGTTTAACGTCCCCTTTACACAATAATTCAGTGATTATGAGACTAACACATCGTCGACGTGCACGTAAAAGATCCCTAAGCAGTTGGAATGCGATGACAAGCGGTGGAGATGCAAACCCGAGAGAGGGAGATCATTTCGAGACTAACATATGATTCAAGTTTATCACAATAATTCGTAGGGGTCTTTAAGTATTGGAAGGGAACTAGAGGAGCTTGATAGGTGACCAACTAATCATCACGTTCAAGCGGGGAATCATCTAAACCACGTCTCATGACTCAATAACGACTTTTACAAAGGACACCAAGCATTGGGTATATAAAAAAAAATCAGGCCGCGAGGTCCCGTATATGAGTCGACGTGCGCGTAAAAAGATCCATCACTCGGCAAATCTCGACAGATTCCGGTACCCTACATCTACTCGGCTGTATGATGAGCTCCGCCATTTTGGAACTATTTTAAAGTGCCGGATAAAACAATTATATCTAGAGATTATATCTAGAAAAGACGCCATTTTGGGACTTTTTTTTGTAAAAGCGGCACGTTTTCCTGTTAAAGTAAACCGGTAGTTGACTAGCCGCATCGCAAGTGTGTGGTCGTAGGTACATATATCACTTACTATCATACATCCGAGTCAGTTACGGAAGCTACCGGAATCTGTCGAGGTTTGCCGAAAAAAGATCCATTAGTCGACATGCCGCGTAGCTGTCCGGGCAAACCGGGATTCTGTATACAAATACAAACTGAACATGTACGCAAAGTTTTCCTGAGATGAACTGGAATTCGAAAAAATAAAATTTTATCAAAAAATTTTTGTTCGTCTTAAAATTACCGAGGTGTTGTGGTCGTGACGCTAAACTCCACCCCTTTTCATTTCTTTGCTTAACAACCACGCGACTTCGTAGCAACATGTTATTATCAATGAAGCCATATAATTCCCATATAAAGGCTAGCAGCTTTTCATTGTATCTATGAATTTCATTTAGGAAATTGAAGTTTTGAGAATCAAATTCGTGAGCCAATTTGATTTTAAACTACACTGAAGTATACGAATGGAAGCCAGCGATCTAGCTTTATATTTCCAATGTCATTTAAAAGATAATCTACGAAATAGTATTTTCTCCCGATGATTGAGAGAGAACATTTAATCAAAATAATGCCTCGGGTTATCGCGGATATGTTTCTTATAATAATTGGGATTTTCCTCCTGTTTTAGAAATAAACTATATAGCGAGAGGGAAGAGAGAGAAAGAGAGAAATGGGTTTAACGTCCACTAGACACAAACTAAGTCATTTTGGGACTAACATATTGTTTGATTTTATTTCAATAATAGTGTTTTCTCCTGAAGAGAGAGAGAGAACATTTAATCAAAATAATGCCTCGGGTTATCGCGGATATGTCTTTTTATAATAATTGGTTTTTTCCTCCCTATTTTAGAAATAAGCTATATAGCTGCGAAAGGGGCGACAGAGAGACGGAATGAGAGAGAGAGAGAGAGAGAGAGAGAGAGAGATAGTTTAACGTCCACTCCACACAAACTAGGTCAGTTTGGGACTAACATAGGATTTAATTGTATCTCAATAATAGCATTTTCTCCCGAAGAGAGAGCGGGAACATTTTATCAAAAGAGAGAGAGAGAGAGAGAGAGAGAGAGACGGGGGTTTAACGTCCACTCGACATAAAAACTAGGTAATTTTGGGACTAACATATGGTTTAATTTTATTTCAATAATAGTCTTTTCTCCTGAAGAGAGTGAGCGGGAACATTTAATCAAAAGAGAGAGAGAGAGAAAGAGAGAGAGAGAGAAAGAGAGAGAGAGAGACGGGGGTTTAACATCCACTCGACATAAAAACTATGTAATTTTGGGACTAAAAAATGGTTTAATTTTATCTCAATATTAGCCTTTTCTCCCGAAGAGTGAGCTAGAACATTTAATCAAAATAATGCCTCGAGTTATCGCGGATATGTTTTTTATAATAATTGGTTTTTTCCTCCCTATTTTAGAAATAAGCTATATAGCTGCGAAAGGGGCGAGAGAGAGACGGGATGAGAGAGAGAGAGAGACAGAGAGAGAGACGGGGGTTTAACGTCCACTTGACATAAAAACTAGGTAATTTGGGGACTAACATATGGTTTAATTTTGTTTCAAGAATAGTCTTTTCTCCCGAAGAGTGAGAGAGAACATTTAATCAAAATAATGCCTCGGGTTATCTCGGATATGTTTTTTATAATAATTGGTTTTCCTCTATTTTAGAAATAAGCTATATAGCGAGAGGGAAGAGTGAGAAATAGAGAAATGGGTTTAACGTCCACTAGACACAAACTTAGTCATTTCGGGAGAGAGAGAGAGAGAGAGAGAGAGAGAGAGAGAGGGAGAGAGAGAGAGAGAGAGATAAAACTAGGTAGTTTTTGGACTAACATATGGTTTACTTTTATCTCAATAATAGCCTTTTCTCCCGAAGATTGAGAGAGAACATTTAATCAAAATAATGCCTCGAGTTATCGCGGATATGTTTTTTTATAATAATTGGTTTTTCCTCCTGTTTTAGAAATAAGCTATATAGCTGCGAGAGAAGGAGTTGATACGTTGTGCTATAATTCCTGGGAGTCTCTGAGGAATTGAGACAAGAGTTCCTGATGCCGTAGACAATCAGCAGTGGGGTCACGTGTTGTATTATCTGGGATAATGGAACCACCTGGTCTCGACATTTATCATATAAATATATATAAAAAAGATCTTGGAATTTATTTGACCTTTCCTTGGTGGAGGGTTAGTGTTATGTAATTTTGGATAGGAGAGAGGGAGAAATGAGGTTTAACGTCCACACGACACAAACTTTTAGGAATACCATATGGTGTTTAGTTTTTATTTCAATAATTCGGTTGCGCGTAGGGGTCTTTAGCCGTGGGAGGAAACCGGAGTGTCCATGTCACATACGCTCACACTAGGGCTCGAAACCACAGCCTCTCTCTTCCCCCCTCTCTCTCTCTCCCTCTCTCTCTCTCTGCCCCCTCACCCTCTCTCGCTCTACCCCCTCCCTCTTTATTTGACCTTCACTTACTCAGGATTGCAAAACCCAAAGGAATTTCGCGTGCATCACCGAGATCGAGTCTGAGGTTGGTGAGCCAGTGTCTTACTCACCGAGTCACGGTGGTACCCGTGTCTGATTTAATCTTACACGCTACAGACATCCATCTGTTCATACAACACCTTGGATAAAATGGAACCACAATTTATAACTTTGTAAACGCATTTGGTGCTATATAAATTCATAACACGGCAGCCCGGGCAAAATGTCCGCCATAGTACACTGCATGGCTTATGTTCGCCTTAATTTAATTAGGGAATTATGTGGCTGAGTGGGTAAGGTGTCGGCTCGCTAGCGTAGAGGTCGAGTGTTCGATACCTGCATTGCCCGAGAAAATGTATGTATAGGCGTACACGTAAAATATCCCGTGACAGTTGGAATTCGATATAAGAGTAGGCAGTAGCGCCACTGCCTGGTCAAAATTTCCCCCATAGGACACTGCATGGCGTATGCCCGTCTCCAATTGCTAGTGTGTTCAATTTATTATAAAAAAGTTATTCCTGAAGATAGAACTTCGTCCGTTTATCTTAGTCCCGAAATGATCTAGTTGTTTTGAGTGGACGTTAAACCTCATTTCTCTCTCTCATCCGTTTATCATGGTAAGTACAAACCGTATCTTGTATTGACAATGTGCTCAAAATAACAATAAATAAAGTGTGTTGCCAGTGTGTTCAATTTATTATTAAAGGTATTCCTGGAAGATACAACTTTATCCGTTTAAAACCGTATCTTGTATGGACAATATGTGTTATAAATAACATCAGATAAAGTGTGTTGCCAGTGTGTTCAATTTATTATAAAAAAAAAGGTATTCCTGGAAAATAAAACGAATTGAAGAACTAACTGTATCTTGTATGGACAATGTGTTATAAATAACAAGAGAGATTAAACCCCGAGCTGGATCAGGTGTTTTTACCAATAGATTTAATGACAACTATCCCTGCAGTCAAACCATAAATAAATAAATTGAAATTTACTGGCACTGACTCCCATATAGATTTAGATAAGCAGAGATTAACTAAGGAATGGAATGAAATAGGATTTAACGTACTACATGTTTCTGTACAGAATGGACTTATTAAGACGAAATGAAATGGGGTTTTAAGTCCTACGCTTCTGCACCTAACCTTGGCTAATTGAAGACGGGCATACGCCATACAGTGTGCTATGAGGGAAATTTTGCCCGCGCGGTAACTGAATTCAAACTCCCAAAGGATCTTTACGTGCACGCCAATGTGTGCATAGGACCTCGGTTTTTCGTCCCATCCGAACACATTGTCGATACACGATATGGTTACTTCTACAATACCAGGACAACGTCTCTTCAGGAATACCCTTTTTATATAATATATTAAACACTTTATCTTCAATTAGAGAGAGAGAGAGAGGGGGGGGGGGAGAGAGAAATGGGGTTTAACGTCCACTCGACACAAACTAGATCATTTCGGGACTAATACATATGGTTCAATTTTATTTCAACATTTCGCTTGCGCGTAGGGGTCTTTAACAGAGGTTGGACAGGCGACCCTACTCCTTGTCACGTACAACAGGGAATTCAAACCCACGCCAGTTGACTCATGACATGCTTTATGATACAGCACGCATCCAACCTTCCCCAATTAAATAGAGGAGTTTTAAAGCGTTAAATAAAAATAAAAACACTCCTTTATAATGTTTATATAAAAGCCAAGTCAATCGGTGAATCGCATGTTATTGTCTTAAAGAACGGTGGATAATGAACATGAAAATAGGAACCGGCTTTAATGTTGGGTAATCACGCGATTTCAGTATAAACCTGCATTCGGCATTCTCCGTATTTTTATGTTCTATTAATAGGGGGGGGTCTACAACAAAGAATTAAAATGTGATTATGTAAATGACTTCCTCGACTGATTCTATCTCTTTGGAAGCTCAAATAAATACGCTGAACACATAACTGGGCCTTCTGGCTAGGGAGGCGTTACTTTTCCCACCTTTAAACTTATAACATATGCCATTATGCTTTTGACCCCGTGACGTCAGGCATTTGATATACCAAAATCTAGTGCGTTACCCACAATAATTCACGCTAAAAACTCGTCTTTATAACAGACCGTTGCATTGGCTAATCCCTCACAGCATTAGGAACGTGTAAGATTAACGTGTTTAGTGTTTAAACATATTTCATTGCAAATAATTTACAAAGGGATTATGACAATTTATAAAAAAAATTATAAACCTTCTTCCACCCCTCGCCAGCACACCACCACCCCCATTGCCGGTACTGATTACAATATTCCATCACTGTATAACAATATTATTTGAGAGAGAGAGAGAGAGAGGGGATGAGAGAGAGAGGATGAGAGAGAGTGAGAGGGAGGAGGAAATGGGGTTTAACGTCCACTCAACACAACTAGGTCATTTCGGGTCAAACATATGGTTTAATTTTATTTCAATAATTCGCTTGCGCGTAGGGGTCTTTAGCAGTAGGGGAAAACCGGAGTGCCCGGAGGAAACCCACGAGGTTGAGAAGTCGCCCCTATCTCCATTCCACATACGCTCACAACAGGGCTCGAAACCACAGCCGCAAGCCAGAGGTCGAAATGTGGCACTCTAGACCGCTAGGCCATCCCACCACCCCACCCCCCTCCGAGAGAGAAAGAAGGAGAGAGAGAGAGAGATTAACGTATAATGATATAATTAAACGTCATATTTAATACTAATATCGTTTCTGGAAATAATGATGCATAATTCCGGTGTCCTTTTACTCTATTAAATTAAAACAAGAAATATGGTAATGATGAAATAATAACTTCCTTATATAATCGCCCATAAAATCTATATATTATTTTACTATTACCGTTAATGGCTACAACATAAAATAACCGATTAGCCACATTTAATATCAATATTCTGTATAAAAACTATCGAACCTAAAGCTGGATTGCACGAATATGAAAATGGTAAAAACATCGAACCCAAAGCTGGATTGTGCGAATATAAAAATGGTAAAAATTTCCAACCTAGAGTTAGATTGCACCAATATAAAAGTATAAAATAATAGCCTCTTTATCTGACTATTATTCTTTTTAAAAACCAACAAACCTAAAGCTAGATTGCACGAATATAACAATGGTAAAAACCATCGAACCTAAAGCTGGATTGCACGAATATAACAATTGTAAAACCATCAAACCTAAAGCTGGATTGCACGAATATAAAATGTTAAAAACCATCATACCTAAAGCTGGATTCCACGAATATAAAAATGTTAAAAACATCGAACCTAAAGCTGGATTGCACGAATATAAAAATTGGAAAAAACAACGAACCTAAAGCTAGATTGTACAAATATAAAACTGGTAACAAAATCGAACCTAAAACTGGATTGCACGAATATAAAACTGGTAAAAACCAACGAACCTAAAGCTGGATTGCAAGAATATAACAATGGTAAAAACATCGAACCTAAAGCTGGATTGCACGAATATAGAAATATAAAAATAATAGCATCTTTATATGACCATTATATAACAATGATAAAAAAAAACTAACGAACCTAAAGCTGGATTGCACGAATATAAAAATGGTAAGTTTAGTACCCTATTTATCTGTCAATTCATTATGACCAATATTATTTCTCGTATTCCGAAAGATGGCTGCATTATACAGTAACTTTATAAAAATCATATTTAATATTAAAATAATAACCCTACCCGGCATGCAATATATATCAGGGCCCTGTTTCTCGAGATTTAATTCCAAATTTAAGTAGATACTAAAATTTTGATTGGCCAAGCACTCAAATCAATCTAATTATATCCAATAAAATTAATAAAAAATTGGATTTTATGAAAGTTAAAATTTCGTGAAACAGGCCTCAGAGAACCGACAACAATGGGCTGGTTTATATACTTTTATAGTAATTGCAGGAGAAATGCAGGGGGATCACACTACAGACAAGCAAAATGGTTTCACTATAAGGCGGTGTAGTGACATGACGTCACTTCCTTTACTGTGAACTGGGTTATAATGCAGTAATATTGCCCAGATTCGCGCTTTTATACACGTGTCTGTCCCAAAAATGTCGAAAGTAAAATGTAATTCATCCTTTTATGAAATACAATTTATGATGTTAAAATCAGCGATTCCCTTGCCTTTACCAAGATACAATAAGCTGGTGGGGGGCTGGTGTTAAAAGTCTGCTCGACACAAACTAGATAATTACGGGACTAACATATGGTTTAATTTTATTTCAATAATTCGCTTTCGCGTAGGGGTCTTAAGCAGTGGGGGAGGGGTACCGGGGGACAGGTTGGACAGGTGACCCTATTGCTTGTCACATACAATCGGGGATTCTAAACCACGCCAGTTGACTCAATGACAGGCTTTATGATACAGCGCACACGTGCTTACCATTCAGCCACCGAACCCCCGACTATTGCGTAATGTGACCAATTACTAAAATACCACTTAAACATTGCAATTGATCCTGGTCGGATTTCCTATCTCTTATTATAATTTGCAATTCTCCGGGCTATTTTATGCCAGACAATACTGTAAACTAATATGTTTAATGATGCATTTGAAGCACCCGATTAAAAGATACAGCGACGTGTCACATTCATCATTGTCACTGATATTATTGTTTTTGTTTTGAAATCGGAATTGGAAATCAACACGGCGGTTATGTTTCTGTAAAGATTCGTATTACATTTGGGAAGGGCGTGGGTCTGGGGATTGGGTGAGCAATGTTAGCTGATAGTGTATGTTGTTGAGTGTTGTGTTGTGTGTATAGAGACCATTGGAGTCTCACATTCCTTGTATTTTTTAACTCTATATGTTTTTAACTCTGCCTGTCTGTCTGTCTGTTCGCGAATGGCGGTTACAGTAGAGCTGTTCCGTGGCTGACATTAAAGTTTGGTTGGTAGCTTGGACCGGGGAGTAACATAGGCCAGGTGGCGATGATAGATTATTACTTCCGGTTTGTTAGTTACGCTAGTTTCGGTTTCGGAGTTACGATACTTCCGGTTTCGGAGTTACGCTAGTTTCGGTTCCGGAATTACGCTACTTTCGGTTCATCGATATACCCCGTGCTGCACTGCAACAACCGCTAGTTATATAAAAGTATTATTAATTGATAAAGTTCAAATCACATCATTGTAAGTTGTACTATTAATAATGCATTATTCACTTTAAACTAATTTTTTTTAAATTTTTAAATAATTAAAAATATTGAAGTAGGTCTGAGGACAAATAAAATTTAATTGTCAGTATATGAGTAGTAGCGTGTCTTTGTTTACATTTGCTATTTCTCCTTCAAAATTACACTCCAAAATCAAAAAGGTTGAAAACATTATGTAAAGCATACAATAAAATAATGTGAAATGTTAAATGTGCTGGGAAGATCAAATCGATTAATTCATTTTGAATGAAATTATTTTCAATGTTTTTCTTTCTATTATTATTGGAAGACCAAGCTATTCACTTCCCGGTGCTAAATACATCAATTCAGCTAACTGTTATTTTTTATGATTTTCAATGTTTTTCTTTCTATTATTATTGGAAGACCAAGCTATTCACTTTCCGGGGCTCAATACATCAATTCAGCTAACTGTTATTTTTTTACCAATTATCTTTTATTTTTAAAGAAAACACACATGAAAGGCTTACGTTTTAACAAACAAATCAAACATGGCATATTAGAAGAAATCGTTGATAAATTCAGCACAAAATTTGTTTATATGCTCTGAGGGCAACGTCCTACAGAAAGATAGTCTGGTCATTTTACTTTTAAAGCAAAGACACATGGAAGGCTTACGTTTTAAATAAATCAAAAATGGCATATTAGAAATCGTGTATAAATCCAGCAAATAAATATGCTTAGATACATAGAAGTTAACGTCATACATAAAGATAGTCTGATCAACTGTTGCTACATTTGTGTAACAAATGGCTTTTTCTGGTTGAGTTCAGTGTTATGTGTGATCTTGGTGTTATGCATGTTATTATTGTTATGGGTGATCTTAGTGTTATGTGTAATCTTAGTGTTATGTGTAATCTTAGTGTTATGTGTGATCTTTGTGTTATGTGTGATCTTTGTGTTATGTGTAATCTTGGTGTTATGGGTGTTCTTAGTGTTATGTGTGAGCTGAGTGTTATGTGATCTTAGTGTTATGTGTGATCTTAGTGTTATGTGTGATCTAAGTGCCGTGTGTGATCTTGGTGCCATGGGTGATCTTAGAGTTATGTGTGATCTTAGAGTTATGTGTGATCTTGGTGTTATGTGTTATCTTAGTGTTATGGGTGATCTTAGTTTTATGGGTGATCTTAGTGTTATGGGTGATCTCAGTGTTATGTGTAATCTTGGTGTTATGTGTGATCTTAGTGTTATGTGTGATCTTAGTGTTATGTGTGTTCTTGGTGTTATGTGTGCTCTTAGTTTTATGTGTGATCTTAGTGTTATGTGTGATCTTAGTGTTAAGCGTGGTCTTAGTTTTATGTGTGATCTTAGTGTTATGTGTGATCTTAGTGTTAAGCGTGGTCTTAGTTTTATGTGTGATCTTAGTGTTATGTGTGATCTTAGTGGTATGAATGTGTGATGTCAGTACTATGTGTAATCTTGGTGCCATGTGTGATCTTAGTGTTATGGGTGATCTTAGTGTTATGGGTGATCTTAGTGTTAAGCGTGGTCTTAGTTTTATGTGTGATCTTAGTGTTATGTGTGATCTTAGTGTTAAGCGTGGTCTTAGTTTTATGTGTGATCTTAGTGTTATGTGTGATCTTAGTGGTATGAATGTGTGATGTCAGTACTATGTGTAATCTTGGTGCCATGTGTGATCTTAGTGTTATGGGTGATCTTAGTGTTATGGGTGATCTCAGTGTTATGTGTGATCTTAGTGGTATGTGTGATCTTGGTGTTATGTGTGATCTTAGTGTTATGGGTGATCTTAGTGTTAAGCGTGGTCTTAGTTTTATGTGTGATCTTAGTGTTATGTGTGATCTTAGTGTTATGGGTGATCTTAGTGTTAAGCGTGGTCTTAGTTTTATGTGTGATCTTAGTGTTATGTGTGATCTTAGTGTTAAGCGTGGTCTTAGTTTTATATGTGATCTTAGTGTTATGTGTGATCTTAGTGGTATGTGTGATCTGAGTGTTATGTTTGATCTTAGTGCTATGAATGTGTGATGTCAGTACTATGTGTAATCTTGGTGCCATGTGTGATCTTAGTTTTATGGGTGATCTTAGTTTTATGTGTGATCTTAGTGTTATGTGTAATCTTGGTGTTATGTGTGATCTTAGTGTTATGTGTGATCTTGGTGTTATATGTGTGATCTTGGTGTTATGTATGATCTTAGTGTTATGTGTGATCTTAGTGTTATGTGTGATCTGAGTGTTATGTATGATCTGAGTGTTATGTGTGATCTGAGTGTTATGTGTGATCTTAGTGTTATGTGTGATCTTAGTAAGTGTGACCGTGTTGTGATGTGTGTTCTTGGCAGATATTTTAAATATGTCAAACCAGATGAAAAAAACAACATTTATTCAAAATAAATGTAAATCAGTAACACTGATGAATAGAATTTTGTATCCCAAATACAGAGACGGATCCAGGGGGGGGGGGTAAGGGTGTAGCCCCCCCCCCCTCATAAATAACAGTATAAAAATTAGAAATGCGCCACAAATCACCACTCACACCCCGATTTTTTCAAACATTTTTCTCAGGGACCCTCACGGCCCCCACCCCACTTACAGGATTTCCTGGGTCCGCCTCTGCAAAATAGATGTTCTGCTGAAATGGATGCCCCCAAGGCCGACGACCACTCTGCCCCATTTAATTGACGACACTGGATAATATATCTATAAATACCTCGAAATCGATTCCGTCTCCTTGTAAAACGAAATTTATAAATTGCGTATAAGAATGTCTTAACCAGTTATTTTTTTGTTGAAGACGTCGGTTCATCAGATTTCTTGAATGACCTCATCAACATTTTATACAAGTATTGATCCGCGGTAATTTATCATGGTAACCGTTGTTAAAACTGATCTCCATGGACACATAAACCAGGGCTGTTCTCTAATGAACCTGGCGCCGCCATTTTACAGCTGGCAATGCACAGATAACTCTGGTCGCATTACGAGGAGACCCGACTATCCCAGGGGTATTGCTAGTATAACACGCTCCAAGCCAATGAAGGCAGCCACACATTTTAAAGGCCAGTGTAAAAGTCGCTGTCAAGGGGACCATTAGCATTTACTGTTTTTTTATTAATGTTTGGATATCAGAACACGTCGGCTATTTGACGCCTTATCTGGAGAGGACTTCATTTACTAATGTCGTAACCGGTAAACTCTTTCTCCCGTTAAACTATCCCGCCATAAGCAAGGGCTGTGATTTATTAGCATAGCATATTAAAAGCCTTGGTTTAACAGAGTTAAATAGCGTCTTTGAGTTTTCTTCGTATTACACACTTAAAATAATCCGTACATTGTGAGTTTTTCGTAGTCGGAGCAGAACTGTTTACATTCAATTAAAGGTTCATTATGTAAGAGCTAAATCTGCTTATTGTGGCTTTTTTCGCTATATAAATTATTATTTAGATTAACAAGGGGATCACGGTTGCTAAGTGGATAAGGCGCTGGTTCGCTAGCCTGGAGGTCGAGTGTTCGATCCCTGCATAGGCCGAGAAAGTTCATCTCGATTTTCCGGCGTGATTTCCCCATGTCAGTGATGCATAAGGGGGGCCTGACAAGGACAGCTGCCTAGTCGTTCGGATGGGACGAATATCAAGTTCCCGTGTACACATTGGAGTGCATGTAAAAGACACCTTGGCAGTTGGAATTCGATATAAGAGTAGGCCGTAGCGCCGCTGCCCGGGCAAAATTTCCCTCATAGCACACTGTATGGCGTATGCCCGTCTTCAATTAGCTCAGGTTAAGTGCATAACAGTAGGACGTTAAACTCCATTTTATTCATTCATTCATACGTTGCTACAAAAATACACGTTACTTGTTATGTCAAAACTTCCAACAGTGGTAATTTTTCATATACCAAACCGCCAGCTATTTATCTAAATCTTACATAACGTGTCTTTAAGAAAAATATATCACAATACGAACGCTTGATAATCGCCTGGGTGGGATTCAGTTGGGGTAATGAGAGTAAGATAAAAAAAGATTCCAGCGAAACTCATTTCTTGCCTGGTCTATCCTCGTACAGTTTCTCGTGTTTAGAAAAGCGAATTATTACAATAAAGTTATGTCACGTGTTATTCCAAAAAAACCTTGTTACTACTGTTAAGGCACGTGGGTAAGGTCTAATAAACCATCTCCCTCTCCCTTGCGCCCTCTCTCTCTCTCTCTCTTGCTCTCTCTCTCTCTCTCCCTCTCTCTCCCTCCCACCTTGTTACTGTTACGACACGTGGGTAAGGTCCAATAAACCATCTCTCTCTCCCTCGCTCTCCCACTTGCTCTTTCTCTCTCTCGCTCTCTTGCTCTCTCTCTCTCTCGCTCTCTTGCTCTCTCTTCCTCTCTCTCGCTCTCTTGCTCTCTCTCTCTTGCTCGCTCTCTCTCTCTCTCTCCCACCCTGTTACTGTTACGGCACGTGGGTGAGGTCCAATAAACCACCTCGCTCTCCCTCTTGCTCTCTCTCTCTCTCTTGCTCTCTCTCTCTCTCTCTCTCTCTCTCTATCAGCACCATAAATGATATAATCGATAAAGTCAAGTAACACCACCAGTACCTTTTTGAATACTGAATTCTACGCTTAGAAATATTAGCTTTGAAAATATTCTGTAATTACTGCTCTATTCCTCGCTCTCCCTCTTGCTCTCTCCCTCCCTCTCTCTCCCTCTTGCTCTCTCCCTCTCTCTCTCTCTCCTCACCATAACTGATATAATCGATAAAGTCAAGTAACACCAACAGTACCTTTTCGAATATTGAATTCTACGCTTAGAAATATTAGCTTTGAAATATTCTGTAATTACTGCTCTATTCCTGTTTGTTTGCTGAACACAGTCATCAAGCTACAACCAGTGTTCTCTGTCGGATAGTATTTGCTTTTTTTAGAAAAGTAAACAAACAATAATCGAAGTGTCAATTAGGACACGGTCTACGGTAATTATTCTCTCTTAAAATACAAAACATAAAAACCTTTCAGCAATTATGTAATTATAATACTAGTATACAAAGCCTTTCCATTTTACTGCCTTAATAAATATGAAGGGGCCCGGGTCTCAGCGTTTCGGTGAGTGTATGACTGAAATGGGGTTTAACGTCCTACTGTTAACCTGAGGTAATTGAAGACGGGTATACGCCATACAGTGTGCTATGAGGGATATTTTGCCCGGGCAGCGGCGCTACGGCCTACTCTTATATCGAATTCCAACTGCCAAGGGATCTTTAACGTGCACTCCAATGTGTAGACGGGACCTCGGGTTTTCGTCCCATCCGAACGGTGAGTGTGGTGGTGGTGTGTGGAGGGGGGGGTGCAGGGTGGTTAATTGAGTAAGACGCTGGATGGCTAGCCTGGAGGTCGTGGGTTCACTCCCAGTGTTGGCCGAGCAATGGCATCGCGATTTGCCGGCGCGGTTTCCCCTTGTCGGTGGTGCAGGACAATGGGTCAGGAAAGGAAGCACGTCTAGACTACAGGTTAGAGATCCTTTGGCAATTCATCGACGAGTAGGCGTAGGCCCGTCTGTATTTTAAGTGTTTAACGTCCAACTATTATGCACCAACTTATGCAAGTTGGCATACGCAATGCAATCTTCTATGACAGAAAGTTTGTCCGGACCTTGGTGTGTTCGCCTACTGCAAAAGACTTAAGCCTGGTCCTTGTCAGACCCCACTGTACCACCGAGAAACTCCCACAGCCACCTCTGGGATCGAAAGAAAAATGGGATTTAACGTCCATCAACACAAACTAGGTCATTTCCAGACTAACATATGGTTTAATTTTATTTCAATAATTCGCTTGCGCGTAGAAAACCCACGAGAAAATCCACGAGGCTGGACAGGCGACCCTACTCCATGCCACGTACAACCGGGGATTCGAAACCACGCCAGTTGACTCAATGACAGGCTTTATGATAAAGCGCGCGCACGCTAAACGTTCAGCCATCCTATGACTATGAGCTTGAACCCACATCCCGTGACTATGAGCTTGACCATTTACTCACTTAGCCCCCGTGGACCCCTCTGTAGACGACTCACCTGTAGCCGGCCATTCTGTGTTGGGAAAGCTTGGCAGACGATCATATAGATCTAATTTGTCGCTATAATACACTTAAGTCTGATTAAAAGTAACAACTCATTATATAATTATCAGAAAATCATTTGAATTTGTTTGGCTTTGATAAAGTTCTCCTCCATGCTAACCTTTAGTATACGAAACATTTAATATTCTGGATTTAGCTGTTCAAGTTATCAAAATTCATTGAAACTCGATATGCCTGTTCATCTCATGACCTTCAACACTGTGTATAAATTTAAAGTCAATCAGATATTAACTTTAGCCTCTAGAGCGTCCACAAGGTTTTTTGAAGTGATCAAGGGCCATAACTCTGACGGTAATTATTGGAAATCGATGAAAATCAATAGCCTTCTTTGTTTCATGACCTTAAACACTGTGTATAAATCTAAAGACAATCGGATATTAACTTTAGCCTCTAGAGCGACCACAAGATTTTTGGAAGTGATCAAGGGCCATAACTCTGACAGCAATTATCGGAAATCGACGAAAATCAATTGGCTTCTTCGTCTCATGACCTTAAACACTGTGTATGAATTTAAAGTCAATTAGAAATAAACTTTAGCCTCTAGAGCGTTCACAAGAAGTTGTGGACGACGGACGGACGTACGTACGTACGACCACATTTCTAATGTGGGCGTAAAAAAATGTTTTTTAAATAGGTCTAAGGGAACTCTACAAAGTTAGTAGTAATTTTTGACGGTTAAAGGAGTTGATTCCAACTCTTAGAATTATTATAAATACCGCCCAAGGTTGATAACCATACCATCAAAATAAAGATCGGGATGACAAAAGGGTGCATATATTACAAACACAAAGTGTGCCCGACCCTAGGGGATATTGTGGCTTTAATTTCTAGTTTGCCTAGATAAGATTTCTTTTCTATTTTCGAGTGATTTAGCTCCGAAATTTTACAAGAAAAAGTTAAAAATCTCCTTTTAGCTGCGTGCCTTGGGTATTGCCAGTTTATAAGGATATAAATGGTGCATAAAACCAGTGGGATGTCAGGCTAGCATGCATAATTATATAAGCTGGTCTTTCGAGTGATATTGCGCCGGCGTTTTACATTTAAACGATAAAAATCCCCTTTTAGCTGTGTACCCTGGGTATTGACAGTTTATAAGAGTATAAAAAGCCTGGCTTTCAGGGAGGGATGATTCTGTCATTTACACAAGCGAAGTCTGGCTATTTCTAGGTTTTACCGCAGGGTATACCCACCACACAACTGGCTTTCAATACGACCTGACAAGACATTAAGCCGAACTGCCTAACTTTGACATGCGATATATCGAACTGCCTAACTTTGACATGTGATATATCCCCCGACTCGCGTTTATATACCGCCATTACGTAAAGTAACCTTTCGCGGATATTAAATCATCCCGGAGTGAGACAACTCTATATCGCTTTAACCTTTATAAAAATTCCACACTAAGTTTGCCTACATACGACTCACGTGTCAAGAGGGATGGGGCGATTCACCCAATACTACCCAATACCACCCAATACCACCCAATACCACCCAATACCACCCAGTACTACCCAATACCACCCAATACCAGCCAGTAAACTCCAATACTACATACAACTCATGTGTGAAAAGGGATAGGACGATGTACCCAATACTACCCAATACCACCCAATACCAGTCAGTAAACTCCAATACCACATACAACTCACGTGTCCAATAAAGCTTAAGGATCTTTTCCAGCTATCGGATTTCTCCCACCTCTTAAATTCTATCTTCTTCTTCAGACTTTATATCTATTTAATTTTAAGAATAATTTATCTCCCCGGAATCGATCGAGAAAAGAATTTATCTGTATTTGGCAGAAAAATAATATTGGGATATAAATTTCGGTCTTGAATTTCTTTTTTGATAAGAGCAATTAAAGAAGTGTGAAGTTAAGAACCATTTCAATTCCTATTAAGGGTCGCATGTCAAATCTCGTGGGTTTCCTCCGAGTCCTCTGGTTTCCTCCCACTGCGAAAGACCCCTACGCGCAAGAAAGTTATTGAAATAAAAATAAACAATAATTTAATCCCAAAATGCCCTAGTGTGTGTCGAGTGGACGTTAAATCCCATTTCTCTCTCTCTCTCTCTCTCTCCCTTTTTTTGATAACAGTAATTATAGACGTGTAAAAGATAAGAACCATTTCTATTCACTTTTATTTCAATTCTTGTTATTATTGATTTCTTCATGTGGACAATTTTTTTTATTCATTTACTAAAGAAACCACGCAAATAAAATACGCCCACGTATGTCCAGCAAAAGAATGATAGCCATGTATAGGCTACAACAGCTTATCCGGAGCAAACACTTGGATGCTGACCAGATTTGATAGTATCTATTCTGCATGTCTTCAATAAATCTGATGTTTATCTTGTTTCAAAACATTTCCTGACAAGTCATATATCACAGGAGCATAGCCAGAGAGAGAGAGAGAGAGAGAGAGAGAGAGTTTAACGTCCACTCGACACAGACTAGGTCATTTTGGGACTAACGTATGGTTTTCAATTTTTAATCCAATAATTCGCTTGCGCGTAGGGGTTTTTAGCAGTGGGGAGGAAACCGGAGTACCCGGAGGAAACCCACGAGGTTGAGAAGGCGCCCCTATCTCCATGTCACATACGCTAACACTAGGGCTCGAAATCACTACCGCAAGCAAGAGGTGGCCGGCCAGCTAGAGGTCGAAGCCCGGCACTCTAGACCACTAGGCCATCCCACCCATCCCCAGGAGCATAACCAGGGAACGGGTGGTCGTATTTATAAATGGTGACAAATTATGTTGGCGTGCATAAACTACGAATGAGTGATAAACTGATATCGTCACGATGAGTAATTTTTGCATCATGGCGAATTGTTGACAAAACCAAACATTATTTTGACTGGTGCAAAAAAAGGTAGCATGCTAAACTCCTTTTCATTCCATTTCATTTGCAACGAGCAATTAGGTGTAAGGGATAAAATGCGCTACAAGTTGTGACCCCGTAGTTACTTTAGTTCTGGGACTTTTCTCTCGCTAGTAAAAAAAGAAGATCAAACGAATAAAAAAAAACAAAAATGCCCAGTCGCCATGGTGTCAACCTAAATCAATGTATATCTTTGTTGTGGGCGTGGAAGGGAGAAGGGTCGCCTGTCCAAACTCGGGAGGTTTCTCCGGGTCCTCCGGTTTCCTACCACTGCTAAAGACCCCTACGCGCGAGCGAATTATTGAAATAGAATTAAACCACGTGTTTGTCTCGAAATTACCTAGTCTGTGTCGAGTGGACGTTAAAGCCTATCTCTCTTTCTCTTTTCTCTCGGAACCCCATCAAAAAATGATTGGGAGATACAATTACCCACCTACCACTTAAAATCATTCGGAACAAAATCTGGCAGCTTCACAATATAATGATCCTCCTCCTACGTTTCTCTCTCTCCCTCTCTCTCCCCTTTCTCTCCCCTTTATCTCCTTCCTATCTCTCTATCTCCCTCTTCTCCTTCCCTCCCTCTCTCTCTCCCTCTCTCTTTCTATCCCTCTCTCTCCCCCTCCCTCCCCCCTCCCTTTCTCCCCTCTCTCTATCCCACTCTCTCTATCCCTCTCTCTCTCCCCTTTCTCTCCCCTTATCCCTCTCCCTCACCCCTCTCTCTCTCTCTTGTTATTATGAGCATCGTTTTCTACATTAGGATCAGGTACACATGGTGCTTAAGGCAAGGCAGGGTTTACAAAGTTTACAGGGTTTCCAATTAAGTCTCCGTTGATTGACAAGCAGACTGATTCTGTCAGAACTAAATGAACATAAGGAACGGCACGTAAACTCGTGTAACCAGATAAATAATATAACCTATTCACATTAGACCTATGTCTGAACATTGGAAATATAAGCAGAAGCTGGGAGCAAGAGTAATGGTCAATTGTCCAAGAGAACACGCACTTGACTATTAAAGGGGTTAGCACACAATGTTTTAATCAATTGTCTAAGAGAACACGCACTTAGGTATTAAAGCGGTTAGCACACAATGTTTTAATCAATTGTCCAAGAGAACACGCACTTAGGTATTAAAGCGGTTAGCACACAATGTTTTAATCAATTGTCCAAGAGAACACGCACTTAGCTATTAAAGAGGTTCGGACACAATGTTTTAATCAATTGTCCAAGAGAACACGCACTTAGCTATTAAAGAGGTTCGGACACAATGTTTTAATCCAGAGATAGGGGAGCGAGATATAATTAAGGTTTGACGTCCACTCCATTTGACACCATTTCGGTACAAAATGTTACAATTTGATTTGAAATGAAATGAGGTTTAACGTTCTACTGTTCTGCTCCTAAACCGAGCCAATGAAGACGGGCATACGCCATACAGTGTGCTACGACGAAATATTTGTCCGTGCAGCGCCGCTACGGCTATACTCTTATATCGAATTCCAATTTCCAAGGGATCTTTTAAGTGCACTCCAATACGTACAAGGGACCTGGTTTTTCGTCCCACCAGCTGTCCTTGTCAGGCCCTCCGTCCTGCATCAAAACCCGGGTAAACCAAGCCGGAAAATCTGACCAATGCAGGTATCGAACACCGGACCTCCAGGCTAGCGAGTCAGCGTCTTAGCCACTTAGCCACGTGATCCCCGGGCCGTAATTGAACTTAAAAAGGATTAGGACGAAAAGATCAATAATTTGCAATGACACAGAAATGGACGACATATCTGAACTCAGACAGGAAACGGCGATATATATATTACCTAACTAGGAAATACATAAAGTTTGCGTTACGGTTATAGACAATAGGATGAAGGGTTGTATTAAAGAAACACAGGAAGGTCCTAATGAATCTCTCGTCTAGCCAATGTTTAATATAATTAATAGAACACAAAGAACTTGAAATTAAGAATACACGATGTTTTTAGAAAACATTCAATAAACCCCCGACCAAGATGTCTGCCCGGTTCGATTAATTAGTTGAAATATTGAGCAGGACGTGTCGTCCATCAACAGCAGCTGTCTGTAATGTTTTTATTTAAAGATACTTCCGGTATTGACACATCCGTTCGATTATCTCCCCTTAGCTGTAGCGTGGCCTGGGGGTTGGATAGCCGAATAGTTAGCACACGCGTGCTGTATCATAAAGCCTGTCATTGAGTCAACTGGCTTGTTTTGAATCACCGGCTGCACGTGACAAGGAATAGGGTCGCCTGTCCAACCTCGTGGGTTTCTGTAGTCCTCGGGTTTCCTCCCACTGCTAACGACCCCTACGCACTAGCGAATTTTTGAAATTAAAACCATATGTTAGTCTGGATATGACCTAGTTTATGTCGATTGGACGTTTAACTCAATCTCTCTTTCTCTCTCCCTCCCTCTCTCTACCCCCTCTCTCTCTCCCTCTCTCTCTCCCTCCCCCCCCTCTCTCTCTCTCTTATCGTGCTTCTTTTCTCGGTTACACTTGGTATTACTAATACCAACACAGGGATTTCAGTCCGTTTCTTCCCTGGTTTAATATCGCAGACCCAGCCTTAGTAGTCAGGCAATATTCAATGAGTAAGAGTCGTGGCAAACTCGACCATTTGATTGGCTCCAGAACGGAAGGACTCTGTGACAGGGTTGCCATGGTGTTAGTCTCGGTCATCATGCTAATATTGGTAGCGGACAGGTGTTAGGAGCTCAGAACTTTACAATCTCTCCACAAAGAGATGGGATACGGATTGAAGAACTTGGATTGCCCAAAAGGAATATGCTCTAAATGAAGGTTGGAATTTTTCAGTCGCTCCAAATCAAAAGGAATTGGTGATTGAAGAACGTGGATTATCCAATAGAACTGACCCGAAATAGATCCAGATCAAGAATAAACCAAAAGAATAGACCCAAAGCCATGCCAGTTGGAATTTGACAGTCGCTATAAAAGGAAGATTGAAGATCCTGGAATACCCAATAGAAATGACTCTAAAAAGATCCGAGGTCGTGAATTTACCAAATTTACAGTTGGAATGTTACAGTATCTCCAAAACAAAAGGAAGTTTGAAGAATTTGGATTACCCAACAGAACTGACTCGAAATAGATCAGAGATTTTAAATTGACCAAAAGAATAGATCCAAAGCCGTGATTGGCAAGTCTTTAAATAATTTATAGGGAAAGCAGAAGCTTGATTACTACGTATAATCACCGCCAAATTATCATCTTGAAAATATTTCCTAGATTAAAATCAGAAAAAAAGGGCGATAAAAGATTATTTATCAGTAATGAAAACAATTATGGCGGAGAATTAATATTGGATATTGCTCGGGGAGATATTTTGGTTGAAATGGCGGGAATCAGCTAATTGAAGATAACTCGACTTTCTGTTTTGGATTGATGCAGGGCCGTTTGTAGGATTTTAAACGTGGGGGTGAAGCAGAGTGGTGGTGCGCCAATATAATTCCCAAGTTACTGATGATGATCAAAATCAAGTGTATCATTTTATAATTGAAAGACTGTGAATTTTTGTTGTGGAGGGGTGGGGGTTGCCGTTTGTACGGGCGCCTTATTTTTGAGGGTGCAATGTACCCCCCGGTACCCCCGCTAAACACGGCCCTATTTGCCGTTCGTATTGGTGAAAGTACAAATTAAACATGGATTTATAATCATTTTTATATTGATTGGAGAGACATTAGACTGGGGACAGAATCATCACACATTTTCATTAGTTTTAGACCCAAAGCTAAGACCGATATTAGATGCCGGGACATGGTGGAATAGGAATGGACGATGTTAGTTGGAGTACTCGGTGTGTTTGAGATGAGTTTGAATTGTCTGGAATCCGAGTTAAAGGATCGCGGCGTGTAAAATCAACAGAACATGATTAGTATAGTTCATCCTCGACTATTATACAAATAAACCTTACTCATGATAATACTACACCCCAAGCATTCTTATACAACAAAACCAAATGATGGATTTTATATTGTGACTGGATAATAGATATGCGTGTATTGGGTTAACGATAGCCTCTTGTATCCAGTCACACTGTGTTATATTGTGCTACGTGGACGTGGATAAACATGCATGTGTAAGGTCTCGACATGCATGTTCTACACCAAAACATTCCCGTACAAAAACAAAACGATAGATTTTATATTGTGACTGGATAATATACTTACGTACGGAGCCCGGTAAGAGACACACAAAAAAATATCATAATATTAACGGATAAATAGCTAGCGCGCCGGATAAATAACTGGCGCTCGCGAGATAATAACTGGCGCGCGCATGATAGTGCGTACCACGTGGAAAGTTTTGTCCGGGCAGCGGTACTACGGCTTACTCTTATATCTTATATCGAATTCCAACTGCCAAGGGATCATTTAATTGCAAGCCATTGTGGACACCAGACCTCGGCGTGTCGTCCCATCCCAACTACTGTACGTTGACCGTAGGCTCGCTATCCAGTGGACCCCTTGTTCCATCACTGCTTTGGCCGAGAAAGTTCATCGGCATTTTCCAGCGTGGTTCCTCCTGCACCATTGGGGGTTAGGATGGCCTAGTGGT
The DNA here is from genome assembly GCA_917208275.1 of Patella pellucida. Lineage (NCBI taxonomy): Eukaryota > Metazoa > Mollusca > Gastropoda > Patellidae > Patella > Patella pellucida. The sequence continues at coordinate 5,340,977 of OU795036.1, read as the reverse complement.
CTAGAGTATCGCGCTGTGACCTCTAGCTGCCCGGCCAATTTTGGCTTGCGTCTCTGGTTTCGAGCCCTTGTGTGAGCGTATGTGGCATGGAGATAGGGGCGCCTTCTCAACTTCATGGGTTTCCTCTGGGCACTCCGGTTCCTCACACTGCTAAAGACCCGTACGCGCGAGCGAATTATCAAAATAAAATTTAAACATATGTTTGTCCCGAAATGACCTAGTTGTGTTGATTGGACGTTAAACCCCATTTATCTCTCTCTCTCTATCTCTCTTTCTCTCTCTCCTTTGTTCCTAAAGTCTCTGTGTTACGTTACATATTACACAACTGTTTCGATATTATTCATACACATTCAACTTCCGGGAATAACGTGCCAACGAGACAAAGTTTCCAGTAATGGCCGAAGAAGATCAGGGATATCTATACACGGCGAATCAGCTTTTATTTCACATCCTTTGTCCATCTACAATCCTGAACCGTCAGAGACCTCTTGACATTTCTAAGAATGTATCCAAGATGTCTACACAAGATAGGAATAGTTTATTTAAAATGTTTCCGCCATTTCTACTATTGCCAAATAATACTTTAGTTCGTCGTCTTGGATGTTTAAAGCTTTTAGAGCAAACTCCCTGAAGACTCTATTGCTTCTTGAAAGTTTAGAAGGGAAACTAGCCGAGATGGACCTAAGAGGGTTTTGTTCGTCTCCTCCAGATTGACCGGACAAAGCGATAGAGTGGGGGTATAAAGGACGGGGTATAATGGATAATCTCTACAGCGTCAAATGATATCAGGGAAGATGGTGACGTAACAAGTGTCTATTGAAAGTCATTTAGAACTGTCTACCATATCTGTTGATCTGTAGATACAGGTACATTACTGGTTGGTGAAATTACAGATGCTGAATATAATATGAGAGATAGAGTGGGGGAGAGAGGGGGAGAGAGGGAGAGAGAGAGAGAGAGGGGGGGAGAGAGAGAGGGGCCTAAAACGTGACCTGGGGCGGTATTTATAAACATTCTAAGAGTTGAAATCAACTCTTTACTGTCAAAAATTACTCCTAACTTTGTAGATTTCCCTTAGACCTATTTATAAAACATTTTACTTTAAGAATTACTCCTAACTATGACACATATTTAGGAGTCCTCCTGTAGCACTCCTAACTTGTTAAAAGTACTCTTATCTTGGTTAACATGGCCGTCCGTGTACGCCGCCTAAGAGAGTTTAAAACAAGCAGAGATTTCTTAGTGGAGTACATAAATGACGAGTTGATAAGGAGATATCGAATGGACATGGATGGGATTCTTTTTGTGACAGATTTAGTTTGGTTAGTACCCAAGTCTTACATTTAGTTAAAAGTAACTCTAAGACCCTTCATATATATTTCTAGAGAGTAACTTTTAACTAAATGTTGTTTTAGGAAGTCTTAGAGTAAAAGTTAAGAAAACTTTTTATAAATACGGCCCCAGAGCTCTATTTTCAAGCCAAATACACCTCTGTATTTAAAAGCTGTAGAAATGAGAATTATTGTAGAGAGGAAGCACGACATAAATATTGAATTAAAATTAGTTAATTCTCTCCCTAACCTCCATCTTGAATCCATCGCATTTCTTTATCTATAACACCCGTTTGACCACAACCTCAAGTTTTATACACATAGTCTAACATATAGATTTCTCTAAAACATGTCGGGGGGTTGGTATGGCCTAGTGGTCTAGAGTGCCGCCCTTCGACCTCTAACTGGCCGGCAACCTCTGGCTTGCGGCTGTGGTTTCGAGCCACGGTGTGAGATAGGGGCGCCTTCTCAGCCTCATGGGTTTCCTTCGGGCACTACGGTTTCCTCCCACTACTAAAGACCCCAACGCGCAAGCGAATTATTGAAATTAAATTAAACCATATGTTAAATCCCGCAATGACCTAGTTGTGTTGAGTGGACGTGAAACCCCATTTCTCTCTCTCTCTCTCTCTAAAACATGTCACCACGCCCTGATAGGAAATATGAATTTAAACACCCTTCGACGGTCTCCAAGCTCAAATCACGAGTAATTCATCACACCCTTCTTCGATATTCTCTAGTCGTTCGGAATGGACGAAAAACAGAGGTCCCGTGTACACATTGGCGTACACCTCATAGCACACTGTATGACGTATGCCCGTCTTCCATTAGCACAGGTTAGATGCATAACAGTAAAACCCCATTTCATGTCTTTTCATTTCGATATTCAAGCTAGGCCACAATTGCCATGACAAAGAGTTAGGGGATGCTATAAAAATAGACTAAGGACATTAAATGAAAATAATTACTAGTCTTATTCGATTTGGAATTATTCCCGATCTTGTATGATTTAATAGAATCTAAATCTAGTTGATTTAAATCATCGAGGACATGTGTACAGACAAGAAGAGGGGTTGATCTAATGCAAATATACAGACTTCTTAGTCTAGACGATATTAAGATGGAATTCACTTCTTAAATACAGTCCTCGAGATTAAGAGAGATAGAGCGAGAAAGAAATGGGGTTTAACGTCCACTCGGCAGAAACTAGGTCATTTTGGGACTAACGTATGGTTTTCAATTTGTATTTCAATAATTCGTTTGTGCGTAGGGGTCTTTAGCAGTTGGGGGAAAACCGGAGTGCCCGGAGGACACCCACGAGGGTGAGAAGGCGCCCCTTCAAGAGTAAGAAGATTAATACAATTTTGCTTGATAAGGACAGGAGATCCCTTGTCGAAACGTTGCTGAAAGAAATCTTTCAAGAAACTTGTATTCCATATAATTGGGTCATGTTTTAGTTTCAGCCAAGTTATTGGCGGCAATGGACGCCCACCACCCCTCCTTAACCCCGCATATAATTCCATCAAATTAAATACAAACCGTAAGAGTCAGAAATTTAGAAATAGTTTTATTAACGGCAATGGACGTCAGTCAACCCTCGAGTCAGAAACTTATAAATAGTTATCAACGGCAATATGGACGCCAGCCACCCCTCCCACATCCCATTAAACTTTTAACGTCTAAAAAAAAGGTTTGTAAAACAGAGGGAAGGGAAGTGATATAGGGTGGTTCCTTGTTTCGGTGTGTTGCTGTCATCATTGTATGTACACGTGCTATTGGTAGGCAAGGAGATATAATGATTAGGCAACCATGCTTTAACCATGGTAATCGGCGACTCTAATAGGGCGGGGGGCAATGATTAGTACTGAGTTAACTGGCGTCGTTTCGATTCCTCAGTTGTACGTGACAAGGAGTACTGTCGCCTGGACAACATCATGGGTTTTCTCCAGATCCTCCGGTTTCTTCCCACTGCTAATTGTGTAGCGCTTTGAGGATAAACTTGGTTTATGGATATAGAGCATTATTAAAATATTTACATTATTATTATTATTTATGCTAAAACCCCTACGCACAGGCGAATTATTGAAATAAAATGGAACCGTATGTTAGTCCCGAAATGACCTAGGTTGTTTCGAGTGGAAGTTAAACCTCTCTCTCTCTTCTCTCTCTCTCTCTCTCCCTCCCTCTCTGTCTCGCTCGCTCTCTCCTTCCCTCTCTCTCTGGAAGGGTCCCATTACACTAAATATCTCAACAGAACCGACTGCTCTTTCATCTATGGGAGTGGGGATGACACATTTCTAAGTCCATTTTTATTCCTCACATTTTTTAATTTGTACTGGCCGAGCATTTCAAATACGACAAGCTCTTCTAACAACGTTCTTAGTAAACCTTACCTTATTTAGACGCAGACTATTACAGCCACGAACAAACGAACGACTCAAGATAAACTGTGTCAGACACAAAGCCAATTGACCTTTTCGCGGAAAATCACATTGATAATTTATAATTTGAAGTTTTGTAATCATGATTGTCAATATGTGGCTTTTACTTGTGATATCAAAAATACGATTGTCTTTTAAATGGTTAACGCGTGCGCGAAGCATTATAAGGTCTGTAATTGAGTGAAGTGGCGTGATATCGATTATCCGCGTGAACGTGACAAGGAGTATGATCACAGTTTCCACCTCGTAGGTTTTCCCCGGGTCCTAGCGAATTATTGTAATAAAATTAAACGATATGTTAGTCCCGAAATGAACTAGTTTTGGTCGAGTGGACGTTAAACCATCTCTCTCTCTCTTCTCTCTCTCTCTCCTCTTTCTCTAAATACTGAAAAATAAAGTACGACTTAAACTCCTGGGAGCGGTGCAGAGAACCCTGTCTTGGTTTCCAGGACAACACTTCTCCGGCAGTCGCTTTACTTCATGATTTATAATAAAAAAATCATTTATCATAATGTCGTAGGTTATATTTTTTTTTATATCTGCTTCATCTTAAAAGGTTCACATAATTTCTTTTAAATGTCAGAATATTATAAGATGGTTGATTAATGAGTGTAAAGCACAGGGCGATAAGTAGACTCCGATAAAATAAAATTTCTAATCAAATTAACCTTAGCTAAATTATTTATACAAAAATAAAGATTCACGTCCTGAATTTAATATTTATTTTGCATCTTCCTTACCCCGGGAATCTTATGCCAGGTTTGATCGCGGTGGCTAAGTGGGTAGGACGCTGGCTCGCTCGCCCGGATGTCGGGTGTTCGATCCCTGCATTGGTCGAGAAGGTTCATCCTGATTTTATCGACGTGGTTTCTTCCTGTCAGTGATGCAGGACGGTTGGCAGCTGTCTAGTCATTCGGATGGAGCGGAACACCGAGGTCCCGTGTACACAATGGTGTGCACGTAAAATATTCATTGGCAGTTTTAATTCGATATAAGAGTAGGCCATAATGCCGCTGCCAGGGCAAAATTTCCTATATAACACACTGTATGGCGTATGCCCGTCTTCATTAGCCCATATTAGAAGCAGAACAGTAGGCCGTTAAACCCTTTTCATTTCATTTCTTAAGTGGTCATCGGCACGTTAATTCGCAATGGGGCTTTATTCACCAAAACCTTTATCTTCTAGTACAAACTGTGAGGGGGGGTGGGATGCCTAGTGGTCTAGAGTGCCGCGTTTCCACCTCCAGATGGCCGGTCACCTCTAGCTTGCGGTTGTGGTTTCGAGCCCTATTGTGAGCGTATGTGGCATGGGCGCCTTCTCAACCTCGTGGGTTTCCTCCGGGCACTCCGGTTTCTTCCCACTGCTAAAGACCCCTAAGCGCAAGCGAATTATTGAAATTATTAAACCATATGTTAGTCCCGAAATGACCTAGATGTGTTGAGTGGACGTTAAACCCAATTTATCTCTATCTCTCTCTCTCTCTCTCTCTCTCTCTCAAACCTAGGGTCGCCTGTCCTACCTCGTGGGTTTTCTCCCTGTTCCCTGGTTTCCTCTCACTGCTAAACACCCATGCGAGCAAGCGAATTATTGAAATAAAATTCAACCATATGTTAGTAGACTGAACTTGTATCTAATTTACCATTAACACCTCTTAAAAAGGTTAGGGTTCGGGTTAGTATTCCCCAACATACTCATTTATATAAAGCGGTCATTATGAACTCCGGAACCACCCGAACCTCCCCAACCGGCCTACAATTAGCATCTCCAAACACAGACATCTGTACATCCGTTTTGGAAATGAAATGAAATGAAATTGGGTTTAACGTCCTACTGTTCTGCTCCAACTGGGCTAATGAAGACAGACATCAGTTTTGGTAATTGATTAATAGCAAAACAAAAACAACTTTTTTGTTTAATTCTGAACAGTATTTGTTATTGTTATTTTTCATATCAGCGAGCAGAACGTACAATCTCTATAAACAATAGTCGTTCGGATGGAACGAAAAACTGAGGTCCTGTGTACACATTACTAGCATGCACGCAAAAGATTCATAGGCATTTGGAATTCAGTTGCTGCTCGTGCAAAATTTCCCTCATAGCACACTGTATGGCGTATAAACATCTTCAATAAGCCCAGTTTAGGTGCAGAACAGTAGGACGTTAAACCCCATTTCATTTATTCATTCACTCACTCTGTAAACAAATGGCTGCTTCTTTTGTTACGTTGGGTTTAAATTGTCACACAGGGTTTTATTTTATTTTATTTTACTTTACATAAAGTTTTAATTTTTTTGTTGTAAAAGCTTTAGACTTTTAGGATTTCACAATCTGATGAACTAGAAAAAAAAAAATAAAAAGCCCGGAAAATCAATATGAAGAAGGTTATTGTGGTTCTTATCAATTTCTTGATATATTGAATCAAACATTGGTATTAAATATTCATTGGTTAAAACACCGGAGGCGTACATAGCGAGCAGACCCAGTCGAGTTTTAACACATCATCAAAGTGCTCGTCGTCTCTGAGTATTAAAAAAACATTGATGTCTTTCTCTTAACTGCGGGGGTTGGGATGACCTAGTTGTCTAGAGTGCCAGCGAACTATTTTACGTGAACGCCTATTTTTACATGAGACCTCGGTGTTTCGTTCTATCCGAACGACTAGACAGCTGTCCTTTCTCTTAACTGCGGGGGTTGGGATGACCTAGTTGTCTAGAGTGCCAGCGAACTATTTTACGTGAACGCCTATGTGTACATGGGACCTCGGTGTTTCGTCCTATCCGACCTCTGAACAGGAATGGGATCGCGTGTCTAACCTCGTGGGTTTTCTCCGGGTTCCGTCCACTGCTAAAGACTCCTACGCGCCAGCAAGTTATTTTACGTGAACGCCTATGTGTACATGGGACCTCGGTTTTTCGTCCTATCCGACCTCTGAACAGAAATGGGATCGCGTGTCTAACCTCGTGGGTTTTACGTGAACGCCTATGTGTACATGGGACCTCGGTGTTTCGTCCTATCCGAACGACTAGACAGACAGCTGGTCTTTTCAGGCCCCCGTCCTGCATCACTGACAAGGGGAAACCACGATTAAACATATTATATTTTTAAAACCCTGTAAAATATATTAGACTCCGTTTATCATTTCCGTGCAGGTCCCATGGGAAGAACAATTTAAAACACAGGAATCCGGACATTAAATACAATGGAGTCAAGTGGCGTGGTTTTGAAATTCCCATTTGTATGTGACAAGGAGAAGGGTCGCCTGTCAAACCTCGTGGGTTTTTTTTCGGGCACTCCGGTTTCCTCCCACTGCTAAAGACCCCTACGCGAAAGTAAATTATTGAAATAAGATAAATTAAACCATGTTTGTCTCGAAATGACCTAGTTTGTGTCTAATCGACGTTAAACCCCATCTCTCTCTATCTCCCCTATTCTTCCCTCTCTCATTTCAAGGTCCCGTGGGAAGAACTAATAAAAAAGATGCATCCTGACTTTAAACACAATGGAGGCAAGCAGGCAATTATTTTCCACCGCGCGGACTTTCTAAATCCTATTAAACCGCAGAAAAATATAATTTGAAAAGTAAAACGCAGGGCTAACTTGATGTTTCAGTGACAGTAACGCTTCTACTAGATCATCGTACCTTTATCTTATTTAACGATTTCGTCATTAAACTCCGAGAAAACTCGGCGAATTCTTTCTGCAAGTTGACGAGTCACTGACAAGTTTACAATACCCGGTGCGACCATAACCCCTCGAGAACAGGCAATGCCAGTAATGGAATTTACTCGATGCAATTTTAAAAATAAAAACATGTGCGTGCTGTACTACACACAGGAAATAGGTTGGATTTAAACACAACGTTGGTATCGTCTTAGATGGAAGATTTAAAGATATCAGAGAGATAGAGAGAGAGAGAGGGAGAGATAGAGAGAGAGACGGAGAGAGAGAGAGGGAGAGAGAGAGATAGAGAGAGCGTGTGATGGGGTTCAACGTCGGTATCGTCTTAGATTGCAGATTTATAGAAATCAGAGAGATAGAGAGAGATAGAGGGAGAGAGAGAGGGAGAGAGAGGGAGAGAGAGAGATAGAGAGAGCGTGTGATGGGGTTCAACGTCGGTATCGTCTTAGATGGCAGATTTATAGAAATCAGAGAGATAGAGAGAGATAGAGAGAGAGAGAGAGGGAGGGAGAGAGAGAGAGAGGGAGATAGAGGGAGAGAGAGGGGAGAGAGAGGGTGTAATGTGGTTCAACGTTGGCATCGTCTTAGATGGCAGATTTATAGAAATCAGAGAGATAGAGAGAGAGATAGAGAGAGAGAGGGGGAGGGAGAGGGAGAGAGGGAGGGGACACAGAGAGAGAGATGGGGTTCAACGTTGGTATCGTCTTAGTTCTTAAATGGAAGATTTCTAGAAATAAGAGAGAGAGTAAGGGAGAGAGAGAAAGAGAGAGAGAGATAGAGGGAGAGGGGGGGAGGGAGGGGACAGAGAGAGAGAGATGGGGTTCAACGTTGGTATCGTCTTAGTTGTTAAATGGAAGATTTCTAGAAATAAGAGAGAGAGAGTAAGGGAGAGAGAGAAAGATGGAGAGAGAGAGGGAGACGGAGAGAGAGAGAGAGATAGTGTGATGGGGATCAACGTTGGCATCGTCTTAGTTGTTAAAAAGGAGATTTCTAGAAGACAGAGAGAGAGAGTAAGGGAGAGAGAGAGCGAGAGAGAGATAGGGGGAGAGGGGAGAGAGGGAGGGGACAGAGAGAGAGAGAGATGGGGTTCAACGTTGGTATCGTCTTAGTTCTTAAATGGAAGATTTAAAGATATCAGAGAGAGAGGGGAGAGAGAGAAAGAGAGAAGAGAGAGAGAGATAGACATGTGGAGGTCAAAGTCCACTCGACACAAACTAGGTCATTTCGGGACTAACATTTATTTCAATAATTTGCTGGCGCGTAGGAGTCTTTAGCAGTGGACGAAACCCGGAGAAAACCCACGAGGTTGGACACGCGATCCTATTTTTGTGGATTGGTCTGGGGTGTTGATATGTAATAGGTCTGGATATAGCCCTACCAGATTAGAATGACATGCCATTCAGCAAATAAAAAACATAAGTTATTGAGTCACCGAGAACGAGGAACTTTTAAAAATATATACATTATGTCATTGTTTTCTTGACAGTGTAACATTAAATGTCATGTCGGACCAGACGATGAATTTTTTCAGACAGAGCTTATTAGTGTAGCCTACAAGTCAGATAAGTGAAAAAAGAGAAAGAGAAATTTGACCCAAACATATGTCGTGATGATCCCCTTACTTTGAGACTGATCAGCACAAATCCTATACATTTAATCCAATTGGAGTGCACGTAATAGATCCCTTGGCAGTTGGAATTCGATATAAGAGTAGGCCGTAGCGCCGCTGCCCGGGCAAACATTTCGCTCATAGCACTTTATGGCGTATGCTCGTCTTCCATTAGCCCAAGTTAGGTGCATAACAATAGGACGTTAAACCCTATTTCATAATTAAACATTTAAACCATATCTTTATCCCATATATGGACAGCATAATAGGCACTAGGAGTTAGTATTAACATGCAACCCAAGACAGAGACAACTGTGCACTCTGTTCACAAAACTTGATTAGCTGTCTAGTCATTCGGACGGAACAGAAACCGAGGTCCCGTGTACACAATGGTGTGCACGTAAAAGATCCATGGGCAGTTGGGATTCGATATAAGCATAGGCCGTAATGCCGCTGCCCGGGCAAAATTTCCTACATAGCAGTGCCGCGCTTCGACCTCTAGTTAGCCGGTCACCTCTGGCTTGCGGCTGTAGTTCAGAGCCCTGGTGTGAGCGTATGTGGCATGGAGATAAGGGCGCCTTCTCAACCTCTAAAGACCCCTAAGCGCAAGCGAATTATTGAAATAAAATTAAACCATATGTTAGTCCCGAAATGACCTACTTGTAATGAGTGGACGTTAAATCCATTAACCTAGGGTCGCCTGTCCAGCCTCGTGGGTTTTCTCCCTGTCCCCTGGTTTCCTCTCACTGCTAAACACCCCTACGAGCAAGCGAATTATTGAAATAAAATTAAACCATATATTAGTCTCGAAATGTTTAGTAGACTGAACTTGTATCTAATTTTACCATTTGCACCTCTAAAAAGGGTTAGGGTTCGGGTTAGTATTCCCCAAAATACTCATTTATACAAAGCGGCCATTTTGAACTCCGGAAACACCCGAACCTCTCCAACCGGCCTACAATTAGCATCTACCAACACAAACATCTGTACAACCGTTTTGGTAATTGATTAATAGCAAAACAAAAACAACCGGTTTTTTTTGTTAAATTCTGAACAGTATTAATTATTGTTATTTTTTATATCAGCAAGCAGAACGTACAATCTCTGTAAACAATAGTCGTTTGGATAGGACGAAAAACCGAGGTCCCATGTACAGATTACTAGCATGCACGCAAAAGATCCATAGGCATTTGGAATTCAGTTGCTTCCCGGGCAAAATTTCCCTCATAGCACACTGTATGGCGTATGCTCGTCTTCCATTAGCCCGGGTTAGATGCAGAACAGTAGGACGTAAAACCCCATTTCATATAACCCATTTTAATCAGAAAGCTAGAGTTATAACAGTAGGACGTTAAACCCCATTTCATTTATTCATTCACTCTGTAAACAAATGGCTGCTTTTTTTATTACGTTGGGTTTAAATTGTCACACAGAGTTTTATTTTATTTAACTTTACATAAAGTTTTTTTTTTTACATTTCTCTTTGTAAAAGCTTTAGAGGTTTAAGATTTCACAATCTGATGAACTAGAAAAAAAATAAAAGCCCGGAAAATCAATATGAAGAAGGTTATTGTGGTTCTTATCAATTTCTTGATATATTCAATCAAACATTTGGTATTAAATATTCATTGGTTAAAACACCGGAGGCGTACATAGCGAGCAGACCTAGTCGAGTTTTAACACATCATCAAAGTGCTCGTCGTCGTCTCTCAGTATTAAAAAACAATGATGTCTTCCTCTTAACTGCGGGGGTTGGGATGACCTAGTTGTCCAGAGTACATGGGACCTCGGTGTTTCGTCCTATCCGACCTCGGTACAGAAATGGGACCGCGTGTCCAACCTCGTGGGTTTTCTTCGAGTTCCGTCCGCTGCTAAAGACTCCTACGCGCCAGCAAACT
>OU795036.1:5078481-5329519 GCA_917208275.1 Patella pellucida | reverse complement strand
AACCCTCTACTTTCAAACTGATCGGCACATTTAGACCATTTCTTTGACCCATATATGGACAGCATAATTGGTAAAATAGGCACTAGGAGTTTGTTTTAACATGCAACCCAAGACAATGAGATAACTGTGCACTCTGTTCACAAAACTTGATTAAAGACAAAAAAATAACTCTAGAATTTACAACAGAAAACACTTTATAAAACTTATTTTTCCTTTAGAAATTTTAGCGTAAATCTGTGGGAAGAATATTGAATTTGCACTATAGCATATATGGGGCCTTTATTTCCTAGAGGCCCCCTAAAATTCTGTAGAATACTGCAGACTATCATGCTATAGAAAACAAATTAGCCCCACATCGCCCAACCATATAGAATGTTCTATAGAAAATTACACTGGTAATCTCTAACTTTTTGCTGAGTGTATACTTTGACTGACAGTCCGCTAATGCCATCGTTAAACAGATAACGGAGCCCATCACCTCCGTCAAATATAACAGCAAGTTGACGAGAGAGAGAGAGACAGGGGGAGAGACAGAGAGAAATGGGGTTTAACGTCCACTCGACACAAACTAGGTAATTTCGGGACTAACATATGGTTTAATTTTATTTCAGTGGGAGGAAACTGTCCCAGATTGAAATCGAAATAAAAGTTAACCGCAGCGCCGCTCCATTGGCCAAATCCCTTCATAGTACGTCATCGTTAGACACGTTGGTGAAGAAGAAGTTGGGAGTTAGATCCCTTAAGCATGGCGATATATTGAAACACAGAGGGTCGGTAAAAGGATCGCATTTTTTAGACAAAAGAGAGAGAGAGAGAGAGAGAGAGATAGAGAGAGATGGGGTTTAACGTCCACTCAACACAACTAGGTCATTTCGGGACTAACTTTATTTCAATAATTCGCTTGCCTATGGGGTCTTTATCAGTGGGAGGGAAACCGGAGTGCCCAGAGGAAACCCACGAGGTTGAGAAGGCGCCCTTATCTCCATGCCACATACGCTAACACCAGGGTTCGAAACCACAGCCGACAGCCAGAGGTGGCCGACCAGTTAGAGGTCGAAGCGCGGCACTCTAGGTCACTAGGCCATCCCAACCTCCCTTTTTTTTAGACAAATTAATATGTCTGGGTTTCATTTTATATAGGTTATACAAATGAATAATAAAAAAAAAAAGGTTTATATTGTTTTCATTTTAATTTTTAGCAAAATAAAACATGGCCAACGAATCACGACTTATTTCTGTTTAGCTGATCGAGGGTCACGGTGGCTAAGTGGGTGAGACGCTGGACTGCTAGCCTTTAGGTCGGGTGTTCGATCCCTCCATCCAGATTTTCCGGCGTGCACGTAAAAGATTAATTGACAGTTGGAATTCGATATAGAATTAGACGGTCGTGCCACTGTCCGGGCAGTATGGCGTAAACCCGCCTTTTTTAGCCCAGTACGGAGCAGAACAGTAGGACGTTAAACCCCATTTCATTTTTTTTTGCAGAACAATTCAGAATCGTATTGCTTCCAAATACTAGCTTATAACGGCATGTCCATTGTCCTTGATGACGTGGATGGTTTGTAGATTTTCCTAATCTTTGCTCATCCGTCAACATACCCATCTGAACCATAAGCGGATTATTTAAATAAAATCAAACCATATATGTTAGTCCCGAAATGACCTAGTTGTGTTGAGTGGACGTTAACCCACATCACATCTCTCTCTCTCTCTCTCCCTCTCTCTCGCTCTCTCTCTCCATGGCTATGTTGACGTGGATGGTTTGTGAATTTTCCTAATCTTTGATCATCAGTCAACAAACCCACCTGAACCACAGAATCTCTAGAATAGCGATACGTCATAACCTTTAACCTTTAACCTTTAACCTTAAACCATGGAATGAATGAATGAAATGGGGTTTAACGTCCTACGCTTAAGCACCTAACCTGGGCCAATTGAAGACGGGCATACGCCATACAGTGTGCTATGAGGGAAATTTTTCCAGGACAGCGGCGCTACGGCCTACTCTTATATCGAATTCCATCTACCAAGGGATCTTTTACGTGCACTCCAATGTGTACACAGGACCTCGGTTCTTCGTCCCATCCGAACGACTAGGCAGCTGTCCTTGTCAGGCCCTCCTTCGGCATCACTGACAAGGGGAAATCACGTCGGAAAATCGAGCCATAACCTTAAACCTTAAACCATGGTATCCGACCATGTTCTGCTGTAAGCTATGGTTATCTACAGACCCTAGTCAATATTTGTATAGGATTTAATGACATTCAGACTGATCTCGATTCCTACTGTAAATTGGAAGATGGAGAATTAAAACACACGGTTGTCAGACATCTAAGTAAACTTTAAAACCTGGAAAAATCAACACTAGAAGAATCTTTGATTGAAGAACATTGGATTTTGCTCTTATATATTGGGCATGGATTCTCAATAGTCGAACCTATAGGAGAGAAAGTGAGAGAGAGAGAGAGAGTGGTGGGTATTGTACACAAGACAGTTCATGCTAAATGATAAATACATGATACCACTTTGCCATTTGCCAGGGGGGTGGGGTGGATGGCCGAATTGTTAGCACCTTTCATTGACTCAACTGGCCTGGTTTCCAATCCTCGGTTGTACGTGACAAGAAGTAGGGTCGCCTGCCCAACCTCGTAGGAATCATTAATATAAAATTGCACGATACGTTAGTCCCGAAATGACCTAGTCTATGTCGAGTGGACGTTAAACTACACCTCTCTCTTTCTCTCTTCACTCTCTCTCTTACTCTCGCTCTCTCCCTTTCTCTCTCTCTCTCTTGCCTTTAGATAAAAGAATAATACGTGTTGAAACACCTCTTTATAAAACCTAAACCAGAAAACATTTAAAGAAAATGAACCAAGTAAAAATCAATAGAAACACAAATAAAAAAAACAATAAAAAATCTAGATTCTTCATTGTTTTTGGGGAGAATAATTTAATTCGACAAACACTAAAAGTTTTAAATCCTTAGTAATGGTCGCGTGTACGTGATGGTTGTTTACAGAATGCTTTCAAGGGATATCTGGGATGTTTTTATATATTTCAAAGTTTCCATTGTAAACCAGTACGGAATAATGAGATTATGCGATTTGCTAAGGCTACACGAGCAGGATGTGTGGCATTCGAGAGAGACAGAGAGACAGAAAGAGCGAGAGAGAGGTGGGTGGAGGGAAGAGAGAGAGAGGGGGGGGGAGTGGGGTTTAGCGTCCACTCGACACAAACGTTTCCATTGTAAACCAGCAAGGAATAATGAGATTATGCGATTTGCTAAGGCTACACGAGCAGGATGTGTGGCATTCGAAAGAAACACAGAGACAGGGAGAGCGCAAGAGAGAGAGAGGGGGGGGGGGAGAAGGGAAGAGAGCGGGAGATAAGAGATGGGATTTAACGTTGTAAACCAACAGGATGTGTGGTATTCGAGAGAGACAGAGAGAGGGGGAGAGAGAGAGGGAGAGGTGGGTGGGGGGAAGAGAGAGAGAGGAGGGGGTTTAACGTCCACTCGACACAAACGTTTCCTTTGTAAACCAGCAAGGAATACTGAGATTATGCGATTTGATAAGGCTACTCGGACAGGATTGTGGTATTCGAGAGAGACAGAGAGAGCGCAGGAGAGAGAGAGAGGGAGGAGGGAAGAGAGAGGGAGATAGAGATTGGGTTTAACGTTGTAAACCAGCAAGGAATTATAAGATTATGCCATTTGCCAAGGCTACACGAACAGAATGTGTGGTTACGAGAGAGACAGGGAAAGCAAGGGAGGGGGAGCGAAGAGAGAGAGGGGGGAGATGGAGTCTAACGTCCACTCGACACAAACATTTACATAGTAAACCAGCAAGGAATGATGAGATTATGTGATTTGCTAAGGCTACACGAACAGAATGTGTGGTATTCGACAGAGACACAGAGAGGGGAAAGAGAGAGAGGGGGGAAGGGGAGATAGAGATGGGGTTTAACGTTGTAATCCAGCAAGGAATTATGAGATTATGTCATTTGCTTAGGCTATACGAGCAGGATGTGTGGTATTCGACAGAGACACAGAGAGACAGAAAGAGCGAAAGAGAGGTGGGTGGAGGGATAAGAGAGAGAGGGGGACGGGGTTTAACGTCCACTCGACACAAACGTTTCAATTGTAAACCAGCAAGGAATGATGAGATTATGTGATTTGCTAAGGCTACTCGACGGAATGTATGATATTCGAGGAATGGTGAAATGAAATGAAATGGGGTTTAACGTCCTACTGTTCTGCTACGAAACTAGGCTAAAGAATTCAAGACGAGCATACGCCATACAGTGTGCTATGAGGGGAATTTTGTCAGGACATCGGCGCTATGACCTATTCCTATATTATCACGGGATATTTTACGTGTAGGCCTACGCCTATGTGTACCCAGAACCTCGGTTTTTAGTCCAATCCGAACGACTACACAGCTGTTCTTGTCAGGCCCTCGGCCCTACATCACTTACAAGGGGAAAACATGCCGGAAAATCGAGATGAACTTTATCGGTCAATGCATGGAATGAATGAATGAAATGGGGTTTAACGTCCTACGCTTAAGCACCTAACCTGGGCTAATTGAAGACGGGACCTCGGTTTTTCGTCTCATCCGAACGACTAGGCAGCTGTCCTTGTCAGGCCCTCATTCTGCAACACTGACAAGGGGAAATCACGCCGGAAAATCGAGATGAACTTTCTCGGCCTATGCAGGGATCGAACACTCGACCTCCAGGCTAGCGAACCAGCGCCTTATCCACTTAGCCACCGTGATCCCCCCAATGCCAGGATCGAACAGACTAGCCACGTGATCGCGGAATGGTATATAACCACATTAACTGGGTGTGAAATAGCTTTTTGTAACGTCCATTTCCACCGAAGTGATTTTGCAGACATGAACTTTTATGAATTGATTTAAATAGCAGAAGCTTTGGTAGCCCGGGCTTGTCTGCAATATCACCAAGCGTGGAAGCAGAAATAAACAAACTAACGATAAGTAGTCTGGAGATTGTCGCAATATCACTTCAATTGAAACGGGCGTTAAATAAAGCTATTTCACACACAGTAGTCCGGCGATTGTTAAATTAATAAATGGTCGTGTGTACTTTTATGAATAAAATAATTTCTAATTGCAGTTTTCTTGTCCGTGGTCAAGGACGGAGACGGAGCTCGAAACAGCGGCTAGTCGTCGGAATGGGACCAAAAATCTACGTATCATGTACACCTTGGCGTACACGTAAGTTAACACTTAACATTTTGACTTCAATTGCTGTAATAATGCTAATATAGCAGAATAATTCTATGGAGCAACTTTGCATTCACATTTTAAACTGGAAACAAAAGACTAATTATTGTTCCGAACAACAAGTCGTTATTGAAGCCAAAACACTGATTGATCACAGCCGAACGATAACACAACTATTCCGAAAAAATAAAAAAATTGTGTCCTGCTATGCAGGGGACTGTTAAAATTAAAGCAGCAATCTTGCATTCACATATGAAATTGGAAAAACATGACTTACGATTGTCCCGAACAAAAAAACATTAATAAAACCAACGATAAAAACACAACCATTCCAAAATAAAAAAAAAGTATTTATTTTCGTGTCTCCTGTTTATCGGTGATGAGATGTAATTTTAAGAGCGTGTTGACGGTTTTATTTGATTTATAGACCTTGTACAGCGGAAATAAATCACTTCTCTCCATGTCGTGTTTTGTTATAGTAACGGACCAGATAACAATCAGAACGTACATGTTTAGTCGTAAATGTATCGTATTGACAATGATAAACGATAAGATAGAGGCACTTCAAAACGCATTTTGCCTAAATTATCGTTTGTTGAACGGCTCATTAAAATTCAGATGTTTTAAAGGGACAATTACACTCTTGCTGGCTTGACATCTCCAGAAAATAATCATAGCCTTATTCTTTTTACTAGATGTTTAAGTTTTCCGTCTGTTGTGTAAATGATCCATTACATCCTATTTTACTTGCCTAAAATTATCTTTTGTTCAACGGCTCATTAAAATTCAGATGTTTTAAAGGGGCAATAGCACCCTGCTGTCTTGACATCTCCAGAAAATAATCATAGCCTTATTCTAAGTACTAGATATTTAGGTGTCCCGTCTGTTGTGTAAATGATCCATTACATCCTATTTTACTTGCCTAAATTATTATCTTTTGTTTAACGGCTCATTAAAATTCAGATGTTTTAAAGGGACAATAACACTCTTGCTGGCTTAACAGCTCCAGAAAATAATCATAGCCGTTTTTTTAGTACTAGATATTTAAGTTTCCCGTCTGTTGTGTAAATTATCCATTACATCCTATTTTACTTGCCTAAATTATCTTTTGTTCAACGGCTCATTAAAATTCATATGTTTTAAAGGGACAATAACACTCTTGCTGGCTTGACATCTCCAGAAAATAATTATAGCCTTATTCTTTTTACTAGATGTTTAATTTTTCCGTCTGTTGTGTAAATGATCCATTACATCCTATTTTACTTGCCTAAAATTATCTTTTGTTCAACGGCTCATTAAAATTCAGATGTTTTAAAGGGACAAAAACACTCTTGCTGACTTGACAGCTCAAGAAAATAATCATAGCCTTATTCTAACTACTAGATGTTTAAGTGTCCTGTCTGTTATGTAAATTATCCATAAGTCCCTTTTTTACTTGCCTATATTATCTTTTGTTGAACGGCTCATTAAAATCCAGATGTTTTAAAGGGACAATAACACTCTTGTTGGCTTGACAGCTCCAGAAAATAATCATAGCCTTATTCTAACTTCTAGATGTTTAAGTGTCCCGCGATTTGTGTAAAATAACCATTACACCCTTTTTTACTTGCCTAAATTATCTTTTGTTCAACGGCTCATTAAAATTCAGATGTTTTAAAGGGACAATTACACTCTTGCTGGCTTGACATCTCCAGAAAATAATTATAGCCTTATTCTAATAGTACCAGATGTTTAAGTTTCCGGTCTGTAGTGTAAATTATCCATTACATCCCATTTTACATGCTTAAATTATCATTTGTTGAACGTCTCATTAAAATTCAGATGTTTTAAAGGGACAATAACACTCTTGTTGGCTTGACAGTTCCAGAAAATTACTATAGCCCTATTCTAAGGTCTAGATGTTTAAGTTTTCCGTCTGCTGTGTAAATGATCCATTACATCCTATTTTACTTGCCTAAAATTATCTTTTGGTCAACGATGTGTTAAAGGTACAATAGGTCCGATTTACCACAAATATCTCTAACGTCAAACATTTTTTGAGTACAAAAGCATAATAATATCAAAGATATACACAATTATTTTGCACAGACTATAATCCGTAATTAAGTAGAAAATAATTTTTTGGTAGAATGGGCTGGCTATTATTACTTAAAGCAAAAATTTCATATTTTCCAAGAAAGTAAAAACATAATTTTTTCTGTATTTTGATCGATAGTTTGTTAATTCACTATTATACGACCATGGGCATTATTTCCCAACCTTAAAAATCATTGCCACAGGAAAGCACCTCCCTTGTTTTCCCAATTCACTCCGTGCATAAGCTATATTCAAACGTTGGAATTTGAAGTTGAAAATGATATTTTTGACAATTTCTCAGCTGGCAAAAGTGAATTATAGGATTAATAGGATTATTCTTTAACAAGATATGACTGTGTAAGGATACCATCTACTTTAGGGCTTTTTTAAAATAAAATTTTAAATATATAACTTAAAAATATGAAATTGTAGCTTTAACCGATAGGTACCAATATAAACTTTAAAGGGGCTAACCCTCTATCTCAATATTAAAAATGAAAAACACGAATCATAATTCAATTACGATCAATAATGATGTTGTTTTATCTTGTCGTGAAACTATATGATCGTAATAGCCAGTCATAAGTTCTGTCGTTGAGTCGACTGGCTTGGTTTCGATTCCGCGGTTGTATGTGACATAGATCGGGGTCGCCTGTCCAACATCGTGGGTTTTCTCTGGGTTCTCGGGTTTCTTCCCATTTCAAAGAACCTACGCGCAGGCGAATTATTAAAATAAAATTGAGTGTTATGTTAGTCCTGAAATGTCCTCCCTCTCTCTCTCTCTCTCTCTCTCTCTCTCACCCTCTCTCTCTCTCTCTCTTCCCTCTCTCCCTCCCTATCCCCCTCTCTCTCTCTGCAATGATGCAGAAACGTAGGATGTTAAAGCTCAATTCATTTCATGTTTTTTATGTCGGGGTCGGGGCTTTTAAAGCACGAGTTGTTGCACGAGTCATTCCGACAAGATCTTGAATCACCTTTCATTTCTTGCATTCTCTGGTTTACACATGCCAACCTTTTTTTACGAAATGGGGATCACGGTGGCTAAGTGGATAAGGCGCTGGTTCGCTAGCCTGGAGGTCGGGTGTTCGATCCCGGCATTGGCCGAGAAAGTTCATTTCGATTTTCCGACGCGATTTCCCCTTGTCAGTGATGCAGAAGGAGGGTCTAACAAGGACAGCTGCCTAGTCGTTCGGATGGGACGAAAACCGAGGTCCCGTGTACACATTGGAGTGCACGTACAAGATCCCTTGGTAGTTGGAATTCGATATAAGAGTAGGCCGTAGCGACGCTGCCCGGGCAAAATTTCCCTCATAGCACACTGCATGGCGTATGCCTGTCTTCAATTAGCTCAGGATAAGTGCATAACAGTAGGACGTTAAACCCCATTTCATTCATTCATTTTACGAAATGTAAAGACATTCGTCGACTACTCTTTTGTACACATATGCCAACTTGTTTTCGAAACGTTAAAGCATTCGTCGACTACATTACATATACAGTAGAACATATCAGCGCTGTTGAAACAATAAATACACGTGCTTGTACACATGCTTCTCACAGCAAACTACACGGTATTATTTACAATCATTTGGTGTCCAGTTAACACCGAGTATGTTTATCTTGTAAAAGTTTCGCGGTTTTAAGAAGATGAAAAATATGTTTTCTTTAGGTTGGTAAATTGATGTTGACAGATCTTCGAGGTTCGTGTTACAAGGGGTGTAATAAACCCTGGAATAACGGGTGTTGAAATAGGCCAAATCGCTAAATATTTAGGACCTAGACAATTTCTTTAAGTTTGTGTTTGAACTCGATCTGCCAAAAGGTAAATTGGTGTTGACAGATTTTTGAGGTTCATGTTACAAAGAGTGGAATACAGCCTGAAATAACGGGTGTTCAATGCAAATTCCGCCAAGACTGTGTTTAAAGTAGCTGAATCCGTAACTCAATATCATTTAAAGTCTTCGACATTGAAAACACGATTTATTTGTCTATTTAAATAAGCATTGACTAAACTTCTAAAATTAAATATTTATGACAAAATAAACACTTTACCATTGGTGCACGAATCGTGTAATATAATGCGTTTCAGTGTCATGTGTAACAAGGTGCTCACAGAATGAGTTAGTCCCGAAATCACCTAGTCTGTGTCGAGTAACGTTAAACCCCATTTCTCTCTCTTTCTTGTGTTCTAAGCGAAATTATTGTTGAATTATGGTTGGCATTCGCGTTTGTGAAAATATATAATCTTCGCTCGGCTTAAACATGCATCATGCAAGAGCTTAATCTAATCTCCCATAATGTTTTTTTTAATCCATGTTAATATGTAGTAAAATTGATTATTTAATATTTAATTAATAACCCATTAATATGCAAAGCTTGATAATCTCCCGACATGGATTCAATCGAATTGTAATATGAATGTTTAAAAACTGATTTACATTCAATGGTTTTCTGTTTTTACTCCAATTTCAATCCAGTTATGTTCGGCGAAATATGCTAGCAATTTCAATCAAGTGCAGATATTTAGCGTCTAGATATTCCAGTCTACATAACTCCGTATGAATTAGTGCAATGTGTCTAGCCTCGTCCTTCGATTCTCTCAATACGAATGGGGCTGAAGCGCGTACCAAAGTTAAAAAAATTATTCTATCTTAAATATCGGATATCATAAGCTCAACTTTTCCCGGTAAGTTTACATCATCAATGTTGATTTAAATTGACCAATAATTCGTGTTTTCGATGTCGAAGATTTTGGAGGATTTTGAGTTACGGACTCCTTTAAACAGAGGCCCAACAAAAGACTTTACCTAATGTAAAAATGGAATTAAATAAACCGAAACGAAATAAATTATGGTTCAATGCCCTAACTTTTCTGCACTATTCCGGATAATGAAGGCGAGACTCGCAATTTAAAATAACGGTGAAATAATCATATAATTTATTAGAGTCGGTACTTCGATCTGATTCTTGGGTCCCAGCCAAATGTCTAAGTATTATTCAAAATCAATAACAATTTATTCGACCATTTTATTATAGCTATGTGTGTGAATTATTAAGCATGATTGAAGATCGGTTCCTTCATATCATTTCTGTTAAAGAGAGAGAGATGGTGTTTAACGCCCACGTTAAGTGGTTGGATGGCCGAAAGGCTAGCACGTGCGCGCTGTATCATAAAGCCTGTCATTGAGTCCACTGGCGTGGTTTCTAATCCCCGGTTGTACGTGACAAGGAGTAGGGTCGCCTGTGCCATGCGCGCCAGAGAGAGAGAGTGAGAAATGGGGTTTAACGTCCACTCCACACAAACTAGGTAATTTCGGGACTAACATAATATGGTTTAATTTTATTTCAATAATTCGCTTAAGCGTAGGAATCTTTAGTTGTGGTAGGAAACCGGAGTACCCGTACAACCGGGGATTCGAAACGACGCCAGTTGACTCGATAATAGGCTTTATGATACAACGCACACACGCAAACCATCAAGCCATCCAAACCCCCCTTTCTCTTAAAGAGAGAATTTCAAATTGTCTAAGAAAGTCAAACATTATTATTAATATGTCTTTTACTCAATAGGTTATAAACTCACTATTATACGACCATGGGCATTATTTCCCACCATTACAAATAATTGATACAGGAAATAACAACACAATTATCTCCCTTGTTTTCCTATTGACTACATGGAACAGCCGTCTTACAACGTTTGAAAATTGTAAATTATAGGATTACTAGGGTTATCCTTTTGGATACCATCTATTTTAAGGCTTTTCTAAAATAAATTTCAAAAAATATAACTTAAAATTTGAAATTGTAGCTTTAAAAAGGTGGCGGCCTGCTTTCAGAAATACACAAAAGGTTGGGTGGGATTTTAAAAGCATTTGGCAAAGATGAAATTTAAATTTTGTTTCATTATGCAAAGCATTGAACGTCTCAATAGCCAATAAGCCAATTACATGGCATTCGAGCTTTTCGAATGGAAATAATATTATTAAAAGAGTTTGACCAAAAATCAAGGTAAGCCCATAGGCCCGCGTCTTGAAATACGCAAGCAGGACAAAATCGCGGTGGCCAACGTTATGGATATACTCTGTGTGGCATATTCCTGAAGCAATGACCGGTGTGTGTGAGATTAACTGCGGGAGTATGGTTGCGTGGTAAAATCGAGATTTGTTTTGTTTATACAATAGCATCAAATATTTCGTGTAGAGAATAGTTTTATATTTTTATTTTCAGAAATTCTTGTAATATATTTTAATATGAGATGTCAATAAGGAATATGTTAATATGGGATATGTTAATATTGGATATGTTAATATTGGATATGGTAATATGGGATATGTTAATATTGGATATGGTAATACGGGATATATGAATATGGGATATGTTAATATGGGATATGTTAATATGGGATATGTTAATATTGGATATGGTAATACGGGATATATGAATATGGGATATGTTAATATGAGATATGTTAATATGGGATATGTTAATATGGGATATGTTAATATGGGATATGTTAATATGGGATGTGTTAATATGGGATATATTAATATGGGATATGTTAATATGGGATATGTTAATACGGGATATGTTAATATGTGATATGTTAATATGGGATATGTTAATATGGGATATGTTAATATGGGATATGTTAATATGGGATATGTTAATATGAGATATGTTAATATGGGATATGTTAATATGGGATGTGTTAATATGGGATATGTTAATATGAGATATGTTTATATAGGATATGTTAATATGGGATATGTTAATATGGGATATGTTAATATGAGATATGTTAATATGGGATATGTTAATATGGGAATGTTAATATGGGATATGTTAATATAGGGTATGTTAATATGGGATATGTTAATATGGGTTATGTTAATATGAGATATGTTAATATGGGATGTGTTAATATGGGATATGTTAATATGGGATGTGTTAATATGGGATATGTTAATATGGGTATGTTAATATGGGTTATGTTAATAAGGGATATGTTAATAAGGGATATGTTAATAAGGGATATGTTAATATGGAATACGGGATATGCAATATGGGATATGTTAATGTGATATATATGGGATATGCTAATAAGGGATATGTTAATATGGGATATGTTAATATGGAATACGGGATATGCAATATGGGATATGTTAATATGGGATACGTTAATATGGGATATGTTAATATCGAATATGTTAATATGGGATATGTTAATAAGGGATATGTTAATATGGGATATGTTAATATGGGAGATATGTTAATATGGGGTGTGTTAATGTGGGAGATATGTTAATAAGGGATATGTTAATATGGGATATGTTAATATGGGATATGTTAATATGGGATAATATGGGATATGTTAATAAGGGACATGTTAATATGGTATATGTTAATAAGAGATATAATATGATGGGATACTTTAATATGGGATATGTTAATATGGGATAATATGTGATATGTTGATATGGGATATGTTAATATGTGATATGTTAATATGTGATATGTTAATATGGGATATGTTGATATGGGATATGTTAATATGGGATATGTTAATATGGGAGATATGTTAATTAAGGATATGTTAATATGGGATAATATGGGATATGTTAATAAGGGATATGTTAATGTTAGATATGTTAATAAGGGATTTGTTAATATGGGATATGTTAATATGGAATATGTTAATATGGAATATGTTAATAAGGGATATGTTAATAAGGGATATGTTAATATGGGATATGTTAATATGGGATATGTTAATAAGGGATATGTTAATATGCGATATGTTAATATGAGATATGCTAATAAGGGATATGTTAATAAGGGATATGTTAATATGGGATATGTTAATATGGGATATATTAATAAGGGATATGTTAATAAGGGATATGTAAATATGGGATATGTTAATATGGGATATGTTAATATGGGATAAGTTAATATGGGATATGTTAATATGGGATATGTTTAATATTGGATAATATGTTAATATAGAATATATTAATATGGGATAAGTTAATATGAGATATGTTAATATGGGATATGTTAATATGGGATATGTTAATATGGGATATGTTAATACGGGATATGTTAATATGGGATATGTTAATACGGGATATGTTGGTATAGGAAATATTAATATGGGATATTGGATATATTAATATGGGATATGTTGATATGTTAATATAGGATATGTTAATATGGGATATGTTAATATGGGATACGTTAATATGGGATATATTAATAAGGGATATGTTAATATGGGATATGTTAGTATGGGAAAAATTAATAAGGGATATGTTAATATGGGATATGTTAATATGAGATATGTTAATATGGGATATGGGATATGGGATATGTTAATATGGGATATGTTTATATGGGATATGTTAATATGGGATATGTTTATATGGGATATGTTAATATGGGATATGTTAAAATGGGATATGTTAATATGGAATATGTTAATATGGAATATGTTAATATGGAATATGTTAATATGGAATATGTTAATATGGAATATGTTAATATGGGATATATTAATAATACGGGATATGTTAATATAGGGTATGTTAATATAGAATATGTTAATATGGGATATGCCAATTTTGGGATATGTTTTCTGAATACAAAATGCTATTGGAATATTATAAATTTGAATATTATACATGTATGTTATATATGATATTTGAATAAAATATCTCAATGTGATATATCTGAATACGATAGTAAACGAAACCAAAAAAAGTTGTGATTCATCGGTGTAAGGGATAATGTATCTTTAAGAAATTCAATGAGTATTATTAGTTCCGGACTATTTACTTACAGTCTCTAGGGTTATCTCCCCTCACGACCCCTCGTGACCCAGTTATCTACACTAACTCACAATAGGTCAACGATTTAATAATAATGTGTAGATAACGTCTTATTTAATTTTAAATGTCTGGAAGAGACCATTTTATTGTTTATCGTCTCTACTAATAAAACTAATGAGATTTCTCTACTTTCTACGAGGTCCATTGACGAAATTCGTGTGTAGTAAATTTCGGTTTCCATTATGAGAAACCATACTTAGACAATTTATTATCTATTTTATTGGCGTTCATAAACAAGTTATTAATAACGAATCCAGCTCAGAATAGAATACGGTAGATTCATTTATTAACAGTCGGTCTAAAATAGAACGTCGTATATCTCCATATCTTTATTGATGCGTCTGTGTGTAGCCGAGCATTGATTAGTGCACATATTATCATCTTGTACCAAGATTAAAGCGAGAATTTCAAAATTTCGAAGAAAGTCAAAACATAATTTTTTCTACGTCTTTTGCTCAATGGGTTATCAACTCACTATTATACGATCATTGATATTATTTTTCCACCCTTAAAAATCATTGACACAGGAAATGGATACCATATTTTTTTCAGGCTTTATTTTAATAAATTCTAGAAATATAACTTAAAAATATGAAATTGTAGCTGTAGGTACCGTACTCTTAACCGAAAGGCAATTTTCGAAGCTGTTAGGAATTTTATAAGTGCAAAACACGTCTTCCCGGAATAATAAAATAATATTAGATATTAAATAAACGGCCTATCTAAAATAGAAAAAAAACCCAAAACAACATTTCTCAATACTTTATATTTATTTACGGGGGGTACATAATTTATTTTGATGTTTATTATAATAATTGTGAAAATAAATTGTTTTGTGAATGACGTAATGTATCTTGTGTATATGATATTTGTTTTGCGAATTACGTAATGTGCGTGAATATATTATTTGTTTTCTTAATGACGTAATAGATCTTTTGTGTATATAATTATAGGGGTGAAATGATATAATATATGTTTTATGATTGGCTACAAAAATCAGTTTGTTAGAACTAGGTTTTAGGTACTTTCCATTATTTCTCTACCCACGAACGAATGTAGTCCTAGCTATTTATATAGTTAGTTCTTACCCCTTCATCTTCGCCCGTTCAAAATACCAATATCTGTTGACATTGTAGTTTAAGCGGCGTTTACACGATATAACCAAAGCTACAAAGAACGCATCCGACTACTTCATCGTACAAATTGTTGGACAGCTTGTTGAATGGGTAGGACAAGTTATATTCTCATATTGTATATTGTATTGTCTATAGTATTGTCTATAGTATTGTATATTGGTATTGCATATTGTATTGTCTATAGTATTGTCTATTGCATTGTCTATAGTATTGTTTATAGTATTGTCTATAGTATTGTTTATAGTATTGTCTATAATATTGTCTATAATATTGTCTATAGTATTGTCTATAGTATTGTCTATAGTATTGTCTATAGTATTGTCTATAGTATTGTCTATAGTATTGTATATTGTCTATTGTCTATAGTATTGTCTATAGTATTGTCTATAGTATTGTATATTGTATTGTATATGGTATTGTCTATAGTAATGTCTATAGTATTGTCTATTGTATTATCTATGGTATTGTCTATAGTATTGTATATTGGTATTGCATATAGTATTGTCTATAGTATTGTCTATAGTATTGTATATTGTCTATTGTCTATAATATTGTCTATAATATTGTCTATAGTATTGTCTATAGTATTGTCTATAGTATTGTGTATTGTATTGTCTATAGTATTGTCTATAGTATTGTTTATAGTATTGTTTATAGTATTGTCTATAGTATTGTCTATAGTATTGTTTATAGTATTGTCTATAGTATTGTCTATAGTATTGTATATTGTATTGTCTATAGTATTGTCTATTGTATTGTCTATAGTATTGTATATAGTATTGTCTATTGTATTGTCTATTGTATTGTCTATGGTATTGTATATTGTATTGTCTATAGTATTGTCTATTGTATTGTATATAGTATTGTCTATTGTATTGTCTATTGTATTGTATATTGTATAGTCTATAGTATTGTCTATAGTATTGTCTATAGTATTGTCTATTGTATTATCTATGGTATTGTATATGGTATTGTATATTGTATTGTATATAGTATTGTATATTGTATTGTCTATATTCTATATTATATTGTATTTTGTCTATTATACTGTATTTTGTCTATTATATTGCGTTGCGTTGCGTTGTATTGTATTGTATTAATAAACACTTACCTTACTGACAACCATTCATGTTCTTTGACAAAATACCTGTAAATAGAGAAATGAAATAATAATAAAATACATTTTAGCAATTTACCCCACCACCATGAAAACAATGAAAATTATGCATAACACGCCATATTATTATACACGCATAAACTAAATTCCTACTCTCAACAGGGGTGGGGGGCGAACGGTTAGAACGTGCGCGCTGTGTCTTAAGGCCTGTTGTTCAGTCAACTGGTGTGGTTTAGATTCCCCGGCTGTACGCGTCAAGGAGTATGGTAACTTCTCCAACCTCGTGGGTTTTCTCCGAGTCTTCTGGTTTCCTACCACTGGTAAAAGACCTACGCGCAAGCGAATGATGGAAGTAAAATTAAACCATATGTTAGTCCCGAAATGACCTAGTTTGTGTTGAGCGAAGTGGAAGTTGAACCCTCTCTTTCTCTCTGTCTCCCACTCTCCACTTACATGTATTCCATTTTGGTTCTCGTGCATGATACAGTATGTACGTAATCCTTCTAGAAAATTACATATATTTTGCTTCTCAATTACCAGTATCGGGAAAAATAAGTTGACACAGCTACCAATATCACCGCCATACATAAAGAGAATCTGTTCACCAATATAGAAGTTTCTCATTAAAGCCAGGATCTAAAGCACTCGTTTAATGCAAACTTTACTAATCAGCCTTCCATATCGGAGTTATTCCCGGGAGACGGCGCTGTTTGCAATTTCTCCGTCACCGGGGACGCCATTACGTTTAGCTTTGATGATAATGCGGCCAGACATTACCGCGTTAATGTTCAAATTAAATATATCTGATCTAAGCCGGGAGTTAGATGGATTTTTTTAAGCCCGGGACAATGCTTTAAAAAGGGAGAAATGCATCAGTTTTTTACGGATTTGGCTATTTTCTGTCAGATCAGTTTTACCGTATTTGGCTATTTTTTTGTCATATAATAGAAAAACAGGATTTTAATGGACGTTATTCCATTAGACGAACAGATTTATCGGGTTATTCATTTCCCCGTCTGAGCAACCATTTTATATTTTTCTACTTTGATACATGCGAGTTAAAATATAGAATGGCAAGCGATAAACGCATGTCATTGTTGATCACTGAAATGACGATTCGGATGTCAATTGGTTCTGATTGAATTACAGATAGATACCCGGATGTACCCGGATATCTTCGTTTCCCTTCTTTGTGCACGACACACCGACACGTAAATGGCTGAATTACGATTGGGTAAAAATATCCTGCCACACTGGTCAGCAGTGAATATTCGCTAGGCCGCTACAGTCACTGATGAGGGTGAAATCGATGTGACTTAATGATGAGTCACAAATACTAGGCCATAATTAAAAGATTGTTTGTTTGCCCATATATTGCATTTTTTTTTTAAATTTTATGCATTTATCTACCGTAAACAAAGAAGTACTTGTACTTTATCTACTCTAATATTTTATATATATTCATACATATTGCGTGGCTACAACAAAATGATTGGTTATGCTGTAATAAAGTTCATGCTCACCAGTCATGAAATATTTCTCTCTTTTCTTTTTTATCTTTTTTTCAATCAAATATGGAATATTTGTTTTCTTGTCCGTTAATCTCATTTCGCCATTTATATTTTAGAGAGCAGCTTGACAGTTATCATAAACTTTGTAATTGAACGCGACACGCAAACAATTCAAAATAAATGGTTGATATTTAGGCTTGGTTTCGTAGCCTAATATATTATGACATTGTTTCGTAGAAATAATGAGATTTGGAAATCTCTCTCTTCGGATGATACGTCATAAAACCTTTAAAGGCCAAATACCACTCTTGTTGTAACTGAATAATATGCTCCAATCTTTATTCTGGTCAACAATTTGTTCTATTTTACAATATTCCAATTACAAAATGATACAAACACACCTATTTTTAAAAATTGGAAAAATTCAACTACATGCTGTATGGTTTGAAAAGCCTTACGTAAGCACTTTCAAATTCAACTTGGATTTAAACGTATTTTCGAACCCTCTGGACAAGTAAAATAGGTTGTAATGGATAATTTACACAACAGGTAGGACCCTTAAACATCTTGTAGTTAGAATAAGGCTATTTTTTCTGGACCTGTCAAGCCAGCAAGAGTGTTATTGTCCCTTTAAGTTGGATCTGATATCTTACATCCATATTCACCAAGCTGTAGACCGATTTATCACAATTTAATAATAAAAAAAGATTTTGAAAGAAAACAGGTCCGGTCAGTTTGCCCCAACAGTACGAAAATACGGACCCCGATAGATCACACTTTTATGATAAAAAAGAAATTCTAAAAGTAAACAGATCGGGTCGGTTTGCCCTTGGTGTATTCTGGATATACGGACCCCGATAAATCACAATTTAACAAAACAAAAGAAATTCTAAAAGGAAACAGATTGGGTCGGTTTGCCATTGGTGTATTCTGGATATACGAACGCACGGACACGGATCAATCACAATTTAATAATAAAAAAAAAGATTCTAAAAGGAAACAGATCGAGTCGGTTTGCCCTTGGAGTGTTCTGAATATACGAACAT
This sequence comes from Patella pellucida, assembly GCA_917208275.1. NCBI lineage: Eukaryota > Metazoa > Mollusca > Gastropoda > Patellidae > Patella > Patella pellucida. Next base: position 5,310,494 of record OU795036.1, on the reverse strand, counting down.
ACGGACACGGATCAATCACAGTTTAATAACAAAAAAACAACCCAGAAATTCTAAAACAGATCAGGTCAGTTTGCCCTTGCCCTTGTAGTACGAACATATGGGCACGGGACACCATTAATTCCCACGCCGGTTTTCACGAATGTTGCCCTTGGCGTGTTCTGGATATACGAACATGCGGACAAGGATCAATCACAATTTAATAATAAAAAATAATTCTAAAAGAAACAGATCCGGTCGGTTTGCCCTGACTGTTTCATTCGCTAATATCCCTGACATCATACAGAACACGCTTCATACCATACCCAATCGCATTGAATGAATGAATGAAATGGGGTTTAACGTCCTACGCTTAAGCACCTAACCTGGGCCAATTGAAGACGGGCATACGCCAACAGTGTGCTATGAGGGAAATTTTGCCCGGGCAGCGGCGCTACGGCCTACTCTTATATCGAATTCCAACTGCCAAGGGATCTTTTTACGTGCACTCCAATTTATACACGGGACCTCGGTTTTTCGTCCCATCCGAACGACTAGGCAGCTGTCCTTGTCAGGCCCTCCTTCTGCAACACTGACAAGGGGAAATCACGCCGGAAAATCGAGATGAACTTTCTCGGCCAATGCTGGGATCGAACACTCGACCTCCAGGCTAGCGAACCAGCGCCTTATCCACTTAGCCACCGTGATCCCCCAATCGCATTGAGCATTTTTATGGATAAGCTGCGATATTTAACAACTATTCCAGATTCTTTTCCGACGTGATTTCCCCTTGTCAGTGATGCAGAAGGAGGGCCTGACAAGGACAGCTGCCTAGTCGTTCGGATGGGACGAAAAACAGAGATCCCGTGTACACATTGGAGTGCACGTAAAAGATCCCTTGGCGGTTGGAATTCGATATAAGAGTAGGCCGTAGCGCCGCTGCCCGGGCAAAATTTCCCTCATAGCACACTGTATGGCGTATGCCCGTCTTCAATTAGCTCAGGTTAAGTGCATAACAGTAGGACGTTAAACCCCATTTCATTCATTCATTCATTCCAGATTCTAGTGTAGTAAAGACAAAAAAAATCGAAATATTGAACTATAAAAAAAAATCGAAACGAAATAGGATCTGTGTTCTAATCCGATTGGAGTAAATCTTAATGACACTCGACCATGTGACGTCAGGCATTGATTGATCAGTTATGTTTCATTGGCTAATCCTAGACTAGACTGGATAACCTTCTCTAATACGTCAGAATCGTTCCTACGTCACTCCTTTTCTGACTTGCATTATATTGAAGTCAGAATAGCGCAGTGACGTAGGAACCAGCCTGACGTCATTTAGAGCAGGTTATTCAGTCGGTAACATCCCTGAGTAGTAAAGGTGAGTAAAACGAAATTTTGAACCATAAAAAACAAAATGAAATAGGATCTGTGAGTTACTCGAAATTCCTTGACAGGAAAAAAACCCTGTCGATTCAATCCTTCAACAATAATTTACAAAATGTTTAAAATTACAACCACAAACACCGCCATCTAGCGGAATAGATCCCGGGGGACAAGTGTTATTCACAGGCGGCGGATTCATTCATTCAATTTATCCTCAAAACATCGTCGCTTCAATAAACTTCAATAGAAAAACTTGAAAACTCCTATATACTACTTTCGATTTCAACTCCAAAAACACCGTCTAAACCCTGGAAGAGTTAATGGAGCGTGGGGTTATTCCTGGCAATCAGAGACTAATGGTTTTATCGTGTTATCCATCAAGATGGCGGCCTGTGTGTGACGCATAAATAATAGATGATATTCCATTAGCCACCAACAGTTTTCGTTGTGTTATTCGCGCTGTTTGTAACGAACTTTAACTGGGTTGGGTGTCGGATGGGGTTTCCAATATCACCATTAATGACAAACTCCCGCCATATTGAAGAAACGACAAACTCCCGCCATATTGAAGAAACGTTAAGCGACAGTGTAACTAAATCGGATTTGATCAGGTGTGAAGACCACCATGTTTATTACGTCATTATTGATTTGTTTTATTGGATTCCGGAACTTTAGAAGTGAGCAACAATTTACACCAATTGACATAAAACACATTACAGATGCCAATAGAAAAAAATAACACATCGTCGTTATACCACTGTTAGAGAGGAAGAGAGAGAGAGAGAGGGGGGAGATAGAGAGAGAGAGAGAGATATTTTAAGGACTAAAACAAGGTTCAAGTGTATTTCATTAATTCGCTTGCGCATAGGGGTTTATAGCAACGGAAGGAAATCGGGGGACCCAAGGTTGGACCGGGGAATCGAAACTACGCCAGTTGAATCAATGAGAGACATTATGATGCAATGGCCTTAAATTATTCGTTTATACGAGACTAAAACACCAATGTCAACCCGTATATAAATAGGCTCGCACCTCTAAGTTTCCTTAGTGGTTAGAATTGGATAAAAAGGAAGCGCTAATCACTGCTTTCAGGGGCAAATTATACTCGTGGTATTGCACACGTTAGAGCATGAGAGAGAGAAATGGGGTTTAACGTCCACTCAACGCACCTAGGTCATTTCGGGACTAATATATGGTTCTAATTTTATTTCAATAATTCGCTTGCGCGCAGGGGTCTTTAGCAATGGGAGGAAACCGGGGTGCCCGGAGGAAACCCACGAGGTTGAGAAGGCGCCCCCATCTTCATGCCACATACGCTCACACCAGGACTCGAAACCACATTCGCAAGCCAGAGGTGGCCGGCCAGCTAGAGGTCGAAGCGCGGCACTCTAGACCACTAGGTCATCCCAACCCCCACAATAGAACATGAACTGTCCTTACACCCTGATGGTTCGCTAGCCCGGAGGTCGGGTGTTAGATCTCTGAATTGGCCAAGAAAACCCATCGACATTTTACGGCGTGGTTCCCCTTGTCAGAGATGCAGACCGGAGGGCCTGACAAGGACAGTTGCCTAGTAGTTTGGGTAGGACGAAAATCCGAGGTCCCGAATACACATTGGCTTTCCGGTAAAAGATCCATTGGCAGTTGGAATTCGATATAAGAGTAGGTCGTAGCGCCGCTGCCCGGGCAAAAAATCCCTCATAGCACACTGTATGGCGAATGCCCGTCTTCATTAGCCCAGTTTTAAGAGCAAAATATCAGGACGTTAAACCCCATTTCATTTCTTACCTCCTGCTTCGCGAGGATGCCCTTTAAATGTTAACCAATTGATTGAATGTTTTGGCATCAGGTTTGTTTGAATGTAGAAAAAAAAATATCCAATTACACAAGAATATCTATGGGGAATTGTAATTAAATTCATATCGCTATTAACATATGTTCTAGTTTAGAAAGGTCACATATTGCACCATTATTTTTTGAATACATGAAATAATATGGTGCAATGCTTCATGTCGCCAATAAAATATTTTCTAGTGTAGAAAGGTGACATATTGCACCATTTTTGAATACATGAAATAATATGGTGTAATGTTTCATGTCGCCAATGAAATATTTACTAGTGTAGAAAGGTGAGCCATACATTATTACACCATTTACCAACAAATGGAGAAATATGTTGTTTAACATACGTATTGGAGAGAGAGAAAGTGAGAGAGAGAGAGATAGGGTTTAACGACCATTCGACACAAACTAGGTCATTTCGGGTCTAACATAATATGGTTTAATTTTATTTCAATACTTCACTTGCGCGTAGTGGTATTTAGCAGTGGGAAGAAACTGGAGAAAACCAATGAGGTTGGACAGGCGTTTACTAGTTTAGAAAGATGAGCCATATATTATTACAGCATTTATCAAAAAATGAAATGATACGTTGTTTAGCATACGCACTGGTCGAAAATGTTCGTCGGGGTTTTCCAAAGTGGTTTCCTATTGTCAGTGGTGCCTAACTAAATAGGAGATCACGTGGCTAAGTGGGTAAGACGCTAGCTCGCTAGCCTGGAGGTCGGGTGTTCGATCCCTGCCTGCATTTGTCGAGAAAATTCATCCAGGTTTTCTGGTGGGGTCAATGATGCAGGACGGAGGGCCTGACAAAGGATGACGGCTGTATAGGTGTTCGGAGAGGACGAAAAACCGAGGTCCTGTGTATACATTCGCACGCGCTTACAACATCCCTAGGTATTTGGCGTTCTATTTAAGAGTAGGCCATAGTGGGGGACCTGGTAGAGTCGATTTCTACCACCTGAGGTGTGTGTTGGACATGGGAGAGTCGATTTCTAGCATCGAGGTGTGTGTGGGGGGGGGGGCATGGTAGAGTCGATTCCTACCATCTGAGGTGTGTGTGGGACATGGTAGAGTCGATTCCTACCATCTGAGGTGTGTGTGGGACATGGTAGAGTCGATTTCTGGCATCAAGGTGTGTGGGGACATGGTAGAGTCGATTCCTACCTTCTGAGATGTGTGTGGAACATGGTATAGTCGATTTCTAGCATCTGAGATGTGTGTGGGACATGGTAGAGTCGATTTCTAGCATCTGAGATGTGTGTGGGACATGGTAGAGTCGATTTCTAGCATATAGGTGTGGGTAGGACATGGTAGAGTCGATTTCTAGCATATAGGATGTGTGGGGGACATGGTAGAGTCGATTCCTAGCATATAGGATGTGTGGGGGACATGGTAGAGTCGATTTCCACCATCTGAGGTGTGTGTGGGACATGGTAGAGTCGATTTCTAGAATCGACGTGGGTGGGGGACATAGTAGAGTCGATTTCTTTAGCATCCGGGATGTGTGTGACATGGGTGAGTAGACTTTTGTTGCACCTGAGGTGTGTGTGGGGCATGGTAGAGTCGATTTCTAGCACCCGAACAACTGTAAATAGCGTTGAAAACTGTATCCAAACCATTCGATTTTTGTTCCATTTGCTAGGAGGTGCAATAACTCTGGCTGAATGGAACGAAATAAAATTGTCAAGTCTTTCAATTTAAAGAAACAGTTGGGTTTTTTTTTCCTTTTCTTTAAATTTACTTTAATTTGATTTCCAAAACCAATTTCATGACAGACAATGACTAGGACTTCTAGTGTACATTTCGGTAGGATTAATGGACAGCTGCACGTGGGTGTTGTATCCATGACAATAGCGTGGGTGTTGTATCCATGACAATAGCGTGGGTATATCGAAACAGACAAAGAAAGGTAAAAGGAGAAAATAATTGAATCAACCAGCCCTTTGTCATTTTTTTAAAGCTTGAATTGAAATAAAAAGTGAATAAAAAATCTAAAACTAGTGAAACAGATTCATAAAAATGTTGGTCTCATAGAATAAAAAAGCACCGGAGAAAATTGTTCTGAAAGCAATAAAAAAACATTGACCTGGAAATCTTTGTGTAAAATAATAAAATTGAGTAGCAAACATATCTCTAAAATAAATGAATGTGAACTGTAAAATATTAACCCATTTTGTTTTGTTAATTAATGGCTTTTGTGAAGACATTTGTTTTAAAAGTGTGAATTATTTCTTCAAATTACGTGTTTTATGTATTTCTGTGGAATATTCAGCATGAGGACTTAGCCCCCCCCCCCCAAAAGGAGTGTTCTAAGCTGGCCATATCCTCAGCGCCTCCAGAAAATTCTGTAGCCGAAAAAAAAAAAATTAATAAGTTGGCTACGGGCCCGTATTGTCTCAAATTCAAGATCAAGTTTGACATGTTATTACATTATCAGATATAACGTACACTCGTTACGGTGTTAAGGTGTCTGACAATAACGACCAGCTGTTCGCAATAATAACGGCTAAGTTGGCGGCCAGACGTTAACAATAATACAGACAAAATATTTACGGTTAGCCGTCGAGAATAAAGCCAGGCTGACACTTGCACGACTCCGTGGCACGACTCGAGTCGGCACGACACCGTCCGATTTGCGAAAACTCGTCGTGCAAATGCGGGAAGTGCTCAAACAATGCGCAAACAATGCGCAAACAATGCGTAAACATTACGTGCCAGTTCGTGTCAATGTGGACACTGATGGGCATGACACAATCGTGGCCAAAAATCGTGCAAGTGTCAGCCTGGCTTAACAATCAATAAAAGGATCAGAATGACAATATAGTTCATAGAAGGCAGATTAAGGATGAAATGAAATGAAAAGAAATGGGGTTTAACGTCCTACTGTTATGCACCTAATCTAGTCTAATGGAAGACGGATGAAGCTTTTAAGGTTACCGTTGTAAATGTATGGAAGGGAAATTATCAGAATGACAATAGTTCATAAAAGGTAGAAATATCATGATTAAGGATGAACTGAAATAAAATGGGGTTTAACGTCCTACTGTTATGCACCCAACCTGGGCTAATGGAAGACGGATGAAGCTTTAAGGTTACCGTTGTAAATGTATGGAAGGTAAAATGATCAGAATGACAATAGTTAATAAAAGGCAGAGATATCTTGATTAAAGATGAAGGGTTAAGGTTATCGTTTTAATGGTGTGTATAGAATGCAGGATAATGTTCAGATTATACACATTCAAATGTTATTAAATATGGGAGACACAAAGAGTCAGATTTATGACTTTTTATTATTAACGTTGATAGGTCATGACGTAAGCATATTAAGGGCATGTCTTATTTATTTTTAGGGAGGTTTGATGGAAAAATGGTTAGCGCGTGTGCGCTGTGTCATAAGGTCTGTCATTGCGTCAACTGGTGTGGTTTCGATTCCGCAGATGTACGTGACAAGGATGAGGGTCCAATGATTTTTTTAGACTTGTCTGATACGATTAAAAACGCATAGACAATGAATGTTAGGGGTGGGGGTAGGCCCAACGGGAATCAACATAGGCCCTTACACGAAATTAATTACGCCCAAGCCATTGTAAATAGGCCCTCCAGGATCTGCCGCCTCAGGCCTTGGTGGAGCTTAATCCGCCACTGGTCCTCCGGTTTCCTCCCACTGCTAAAGACCCTACACGCAAGCGAATTATTGAAATAAAATTAAACCATATGTTAGTCTCGAAATGATCTTAAACCCCATATCTCTCTCTCTCTCTCTCTCTCTCTCACACTACTGAAGACCCCTACACATTGAAATAAAACTCATTAAAATGATATTATAGGCTGTTTTTTTCAATGGCTGTCATCTCCGCCGTACATGTTATGATGCATGGCGTCCAGAGACCAAATATTATATCGTATTTATAATCCTACTGTGATAAATGAGTTCTGATATAAAGGGACAGACAGGGTATGTAATTATAAACACATTTGTAGTTGTAGAATAAGTGGCAGTAACATTTCGTATCGTCCTCGAGATAGATATGTTTACAATGACCTCTAAACATGACAACACCAGCGATGATATCGGGACATATATACGGCTATCCTGAATATGATATTTGGACAATAACAATTATGTACGATAAATCCTATCGAGCAACCTTTCAATGAGAGAGAGGGGGAGAGGGAGAAGGAGGGGAGGGAGAGAGAGAAAGAGAGAGAGATGAGGTTTAACGTCCACTGGATACAAACTCGGTCATTTCGGGGCTAACATTTGGGTTAATTTTATTTCAATTATTCGCTTGCGCGTAGGGGTCTTTAGCAGTTAGGGGAACCCAGAAAGACCCGGAGAAAGTGAAATGGGGTTTAACGTCCACTCGACACAAACTAGGTCATTTCGGGACAAACATACGGTTCAATTTAATTTCAATAATTCGCTTGTGCGTAGGGGTTGGACAGGCGACAGACGACAGGCGACTCTACTCCTTGTCACGTACGACCAGGGGATCGAAACCACGTCAGTTGTTGACTCAATCATACAGCTCGCTCGTGCTAACCATTCGGCCACCTCCTCCCCCTTGTGTTCCCAGTAAAAACTCCCAAAAAAATAAAGAAATGAACTCACCTAATAGTTGTAAGATTTGTGGAGACATCAGACGAACCAGCAACAGGTAAAATAAACATTATATATAAACAATAAAACAATACATCAAAAAATTTATTTATATAAAACATCAGTTACAATGGCACCCCTTATTTCCTCTCCATCAAGATATTGTCCAATTGATTGGATTTTATTTGTTGGTTAGTTTACTGTGATGAAAAAATCCCTTCATTTAAAATTTGACGTTCGATGATGAAGTTAATTCTGGAATATCACCGATCATGTATTCAACAGTCGAAAGTTGAAGACAAATGAAACAATGATTATTATTAAAGAAACTGTTTTCCGCTAAATAATTTAGATAATCTAAATATTATAGATAAACCCAATTAAATACACTATATAGGGCCTAATTCGGGACGATTTCACGCCTTTAAGGTAGGAACGCACTTTATACTTTTTTGGACCTAAAACAGGACGATTCCACACCCTTAAGCTAAGAACGCGCGTTGTTATGTACAATATATCGTAACGGGTAACATAAGTGGCTACGAAAATCACGTATTCTGCTTACATTACGAAATTACTGAGACAGATATATTTAAATTGGGTGTTTTCTGGAAGATTATTTTTTTACTATAGAGAGAGAGAGAGAGAAACCACAGCCAGAGGTGACCGGCCAGCTAGAGGTCGAAGCGCGGCACTCTAGACCACTAGGCCATCCCAACCCCCCTATAACTATAGAGAGGGTATATAAGTATTGATAATAAAACGACTTGTCTGCGATATCACCTCAGTGGACGAGGACGTAAAATACAACTACCCCATACAATCACCGGAACCTATAAGCTGTAGTCGAAATGGGTCATAGGCGAAATAGGAGGGAACCTATTTAAAACCCAATATTTAAAGAAGTTACCAAGACGTTGTTGATGTTAAGTATACATAAAATGTCAACTCATAAACTAATCAAATTCGTCGGCGATATAAACTCGAACGAAGCGGACTTTAAATAAACCTTCACAAATCAATGAAATGGACGACTTTATAGTAGGGCCAGAAACAAGGACGGGGTGCTATTGTAACAGATGCTATTATCGGTGTTGTTGCTAGAGAGCGACAAAACACCGAGCCAAATATGGGTGATACTCGTTATATTATAGTGCCAGGTCAAATATTCCAATTCCAGGAATTAATTTAAAAAATCATTCTGTAAGATTCAGATATTCAAAAACAACATTTTTTATGTTCGTCCCACGTGTAAATAAACTTAAATTATAACGGTTTAGTCCTTCTTAGGATTGAAATGAATAACTTAGTTTAATTAGAGTTTAAAGTTTAAACTTATTTTATTGCATCGACATTATCATTGTGCAACATAAAAGGATTAAACAAAAGTTCTGACAACTTAAAAACCTCTTCTCCTCAAAATATTAATTGATGAGAATATTTTAAATTGCTAAAAACTGCAGTTTATTTAGACGTAGCGACGAATACAAAAATATTATTAGAGAATATTCTGCATCCGTCCCATAAAAGCGTGTATCATCAATACAGCCAGCGATATTTAAGCGTCAATTGTCATGGACTTATTTGCTTTAATCAAATTATTGTCTTTCTATTTTAATAAAGATTAAATTATAAATAAATGCCAAGGCTGAGATATGAAATTTAATTAATTTCTCATTTTTACTTCTTTTCTTGTGATTATTGTTATCTTGTGGAAATCTTACAAACTGTTTCAGACGAACATCTAAAGGGAAACAACTCTGAGATATTTAGAGATGGAACCAGACTAGTAATATTTTCCCTCATTGATGTCGATCGTAAATCGGGTCATTTTTCGAACATTCGGGTGATCTTAATATTTATGACAACAAAGCGATTGACATATCACAAAAAGATGATAAAGTATTTGGCTGGGGGTGGAGGAATTACGATTTTTATCTACTCTTGGTATAGGGCATCTATCGGCTGAGGCGCCATTTTCGTGGCTGATTGCTCTCTATCATGATTGTTAACTTCCTGTTGCGTCCGCCAGAAATTCATGAATATCTACCAAAACCTGTCGGAAAGGGAAATTCGAAGCCTCTTTTGGATATAGTCTCAAAGGTCAACAAAAATTGTCATGTAAAATGAGGGACGGGGCAAATTGTCATGTAAAATGAGGCATGGGGCAAATTGTCGTGGAAAATGAGGGACGGGGCAAATTGTCATGTAAAATGAGGCATGGGGCAGATTGTCATGTAAAATGGGGCATGGGGCAGATTGTCATGTAAAATGAGGGGCAGCGGGGATTTTTTAATGGAGGTAGTACGCACGCGGGTACCGAGATAAGGGGAGGTAATTAATAGTCTGACTCTTACTACTAATAACATCACGAGATTATGTTTAGTAGTTTTTCATAAAATAATAATTCTTCGTGATTAAAATCATGAAAATTTGTATTTTTGTTGCTTTTAAAGGATTTTTATTTCCGATAAACAAACAATGGGGTTAAAATACAGATCTGTATTTCGTTTTGTTTGTTATGCTTTCGATTGCCTACACTAAAACAGTGGAAGGGGTTCGTAACAGACCATTTCATTGACTAATTCCTCACATCAACTAGAACGAGGGTAATATAACAAGTCTTCCAGATCCCAGTGTAGTTAAGACAAGTAAACCGTAACAGACCATTTCATTGGTTAATTCCTTACATCAACTAGAACGCGGGTAATATAACAAGTCTTGCAGATTCTAGTGTAGTATAGACAAGTAAAACGAAATTTTGAACTATACAAAACGAAACGAAATCAGATCTGTGTTTTAATCAGAGTTATAAACAAAGCAGCAGTTCTAAATATAACAGAGTTGGTTTTTTTTATCTAAAAAAATTCACAATGACAATAAAACAATTTTATTGTGCGTTCGTGCAGGAAAGACATGCTTCAAAACTATATCATATCTTTAAAACAAATATAAAAAAATAAGGAATCACCTCAGTCGATCCGAAATATAATAGATTTGATGGAAGACGGTTTTAAGATTAACGACCATTGCGCCCTCCTGTCCATAAACCGATTCATAGTGTCTATCATTGTCAAGGTTTCGGTTTTTGAAGAATATCTCGAGAGGGTAATAGAATTACATCAATGTGATTGGCCTTCTGTTTATCAATAAATGATCCACAAAGTTTATTGGGTCATTTGGTTAACTGATTAACATGTTACTAGGTCAGTGAACTCGTAGTGATGAATTAAAATGGGGTTTAAAGTCCAGTTTTTCAGCACCACTTTTCGGCATTAATGGGGCTAATGTCCCACCAATCGGCACCAATGAGGCTAATGTCCCACCAATCGGCACCAATGAGGCTAATGTCCCACCAATCGGCACCAATGAGGCTAACGTCACACTTTTTGTATATGAAGACACGGCACGCAACTTGGCATATTTTGTTTTTAGAAATAAAACTGGACAATGTTAGTAATACAAGATGTTAGTCATGTTTTGAACTAAATATTGAATATACATTCCGAGTGTAAGAGGTGTGATTCCTTATTTATCAACGTTTCCGATCCTTTTAACCTTCTTTCAATAACATGATTTCACCGAATACAATACTTAGATCAATTTGTTTGTTCAGCGACCCGTTGTGATTGAATTTTTGCTTCCGTCTACTCCACATCACACCGCAACTACCAAAGGTTTGCACGAACGGATCTCCATTTCTCGTCCTTCTAGAACGCATAGGCACAAATCGTCAGTGGGCGGTCCTGAGGAATCATCTCGACCCACAGCGAGATCCGGGATATTATGTTCCTATCCCTTCTTGATTATTAGAAAAAGTTTTAAAGGATCCAAATACATTGGGAATTTGGTTTCACTTACCAGTACTTACGTGGTTCGATATTTATTTATTGATTAATTTATTTTTAACACTCATCACCATCACTTACCTTATTCTTACCAGTCATTTCAAAACAACAACAACAACAATAACAAAAACGACAACAACAAAAATAAAAACAACAACAACACCAATACCAATAAAATCATACACAACAACAATACACCAAACAGACACGGGATGCAACAAGCTTAAACTTAGTCAAAGATTGGTTTGAATTTAACGACAGAAAAATGCGACATACACTCGAGGTTTTTTTTTTGCATTCTGTTGGTGCTTTATCAATGAAATAAATTCAAGTACGAACAATCCAAACCATTAGACGAAATTCGAAATCCTAAAAAAACGGTATAGGCAAAATAGTGTAATCAGTGTAATTTAGAAGGCTGTATTTCTGAGTTAAGTAAAATTAAGATCCAGTAAGATAAAAACCGAGTAGACGAATCAGTTTAACAAAAAGTGTTCGATGTTTTGTCCGGAAAATCTATTACTAAAGCAAAAGAGGGTGATATATACGTTACACCCCCTCGGCATTTATAACTTATTTTGGGATGACACAATGAGATTTGGGATGTTCTTATACGTTACGCTTACCTCAGCATTTAGAATTATTTCATGGAACGAAACAATGAAGGTTGGGATGTTCTTATACCCACCTTACCATTTAGAATTATTTTTTAGTAGAAACAATGAGATTTGGGATGTTCTTGTACGTAACACCCACCTTAGCATTTAGAACCAATTTTAGGTAGAAACAATGAGATTTGGGATGCTCTTGTACCTTACACCCACCTTAGCATTGAGAACTTGTTTTGGACGACACAATGAAATTTGGGATGTTCTAATACGTAACACCCACCTCAACATTTAGAAGTATTTTATGGAACGAAACAATTAGAGTTGTGATGTTCTTGTACCTTACACCCACCTTAAGATTCAGAACCAATTTTAGGTAGAAACATTGAGATTTGGGATGTTCTTATACCTTACACCCACCTCAGCATTTAGAACTAATTTTGGGACGACACAATGAGATTTGGGATGTTCTTATACGTAAAACCCCCCTCAGCATTTAGAATTATTTTTAGTAGAAACAATGAGATTTGGGATGTTCTTATACCTTACACCCACCTCAGCATTTGGAACTAATTTTGGGACGACACAATGAGATTTGGGATGTTCCTTTACCAAACATCCACCTTAAGATTTTGAACTTGTTTTGGACGAAACAATGAGATTGGGGATGTTCTTGTACGATATAGACTAACCAATCTTTGACAGCTTCTAATCACACACAACAATAAACAACATTGGGTAGAAGCAAGGCGGCAGTGTATTTCTAGGGAAGTGCAAACAAAACAGAAATTTGAACTCGGTGAGTGTTTTCCTCCAAAAGAATCCTCCTAATTTTGAAAGGAACTCGATAATTAATCAATGTCAAAAGCCCCTGTTGTCCCTCGCCGCCAGCACCAAGATCATGGAATACATTATCCAGAGGACAGGTCCACACAATTTTGAACGAACCTCGATGATTAATCAATGTCAAAAGCCCCTGTGGTCCCTCGCCGCCCTTCCAGCATCAGGATCATGGAATACAGCATCCAGAGGACAGGCCCACCCGATTTTGAGAGGAACTCGATAATTAATAAATGTCAAAAGGCCCTGTGATTCCTTACCGCCCCTCCAGCATCAGGGCTATGGGATACAGCATCCAGAGGACAAGCCCACCCGATTTTGAAAGTAATCCGATAATTAATCAATGGCAAATGCCCTGCTGTCCCTCGCCGTCCTTCAAACAACAGGACCATGGAATACAGCATCCCGAGGACTGGTTTACCCAATTTTGAGAGGACCTCGATAATTAATCAATGTCAAAAGCCCCTTCTATCCTTAGCCGCCCTTCCAGCAGCAGGACCATGGACTACAGCATCCAGAGGACAGGCCCACCCAATTTTGAAGGAACCTCGATGAATTATAAATGTCTAAAGCCCCTGTGGTCCCTCGCCGCCCTTCCAGCAACAAGACCATGGACTACAGCATCCAGAGGACAGGTTTACCCAATTTTGAGAGGAACTCGATAATTAATAAATGTCAAAAGGCCCTGTGATTCCTTACCGCCCTTCCAGCAGCAGGACCATGGAATACAGCATCCGGAGGACAGGTTTACCCAATTTTGAAGGAACCTCGATGAATTATAAGTGTCGAAAGCCCCTGTGGTCCCTCGCCGCCCTTCCAGCAACAAGACCATGGAATACAGCATCCAGAGGACAGGTTTACCCAATTTTGAGAGGACCTCGATAATTAATCAATGTCAAAAGCCCCTTCTATCCTTAGCCGCCCTTCCAGCAGCAGGACCAGGCCCACCCAATTTTGAAGGAACCTCGATGAATTATAAATGTCTAAAGCCCCTGTGGTCCCTCGCCGCCCTTCCAGCAACAAGACCATGGACTACAGCATCCAGAGGACAGGTTTACCCAATTTTGAGAGGAACTCGATAAATTATAAATGTCAAAAGGCCCTGTGATTCCTTACCGCCCTTCCAGCAGCAGGACCATGGAATACAGCATCCGGAGGACAGGTTTACCCAATTTTGAAGGAACCTCGATGAATTATAAGTGTCGAAAGCCCCTGTGGTCCCTCGCCGCCCTTCCAGCAGCAGGACCATGGACTACAGCATCCAGAGGACAGGCCCACCCAATTTTGAAGGAACCTCGATGAATTAGCCGCCCTTCCAGCAGCAGGACCATGGACTACAGCATCCAGAGGACAGGCCCACCCAATTTTGAAGGAACCTCGATGAATTATAAATGTCTAAAGCCCCTGTGGTCCCTCGCCGCCCTTCCAGTAACAAGACCATAGACTACAGCATCCCGAAGACAGGTTGACAATAAGGCGGATGTGCATGTATCGATCATAACATTTCAAATTTTGTTTCACTTCACCGAGTCCAAACTACTACCTACAATATTATAATAGCATGCAGATAATTTATGAATGAAAACAATAAAAAGTATACCGCGCTCCAGCCTTGGGTCCCAACAAATTTTAACCCATGCCTTGAAAGCACCGTGATTGTCTGGCCTTTTGTTTGTTCGCTCGACCAACTTCTATTTCAGTCCAATTCTGGAAAAGAAAAAAAACAGATGCCTTTTAATAAATTGCTTGCTAACTTTTGCATATTTTTACTCGCTTCTTTTTTAGTCAATTCCGGAAAAGAACAAAAAGATGACTTCAGTTTAAAGTTTAAATAAATGTCTTGCTAACTTTTGAATACTTTCAGCAATAGAAACTGTGATAGTTAAAAGTCCTCGGGATTGTCCGATGTGACACCCTATCGTCAGCTGTGCAGGACTGAGGGTCGGAGAAGGAACAGTGTCTAGTCGTTCGGACAAAAGGAAAATCTGGATGAACCTTCTCGACCAACACAGGATGTGAGCCCTACAACACTGACAAGAGGAAACCACGTCGGAAAATCTGGATGGACCTTCTCGACCAACACCGGGTGTGAGCCCTTCAACACTGACAAGAGGAAACCACGCCGGAAAATCTGAATGGATCTTCACGGCTAACACCGGGTGTGAGCCCTACAACACTGACAAGAGGAAACCACGCCGGAAAATCTGAATGGACCTTCACGGCCAACACCGGGAGCAAACCCGCGACCTCCCATCGAGCGATCTAGCGCCAACTCGATTAGCCACATTGATGGATTAATGCGATTTACTGTACCATCAGAGAAATAGAAGTCGAGCAATTTGAGTATACTCCCGTATACTCCATAAACTATGCTATGGGGGACATTTTGCCTTGGCAGCGGCGCAGCTTCCTACATGTACGCCTACTGTTATGTGGATTTTCATTTGACAGGGATCTTTAACGTCTTGATTTTATAACATGCGATAAACTAGGTTATCGTCCTGGCAAGACCCTATAGGTCCTGCACCACTCACAGGGGGAACCTAGTCCAGAAAATTCAGAGAAACATTCGAGGCTAATACTGCAATCGAACTCGTGGCTCTTTATTAGTGAATCAAACCCATATCCATCGTGGTACCTGTAGGTTTTTATAATTTTGAAGGTTACCCGATTTGAACTAAAAAAAACAGATGTTCAGGTTGACTGTCCTGCCAGATGGGAGCTATTAGGTTTTAATAATTTTGAAGGTTACCCGATTTGAATTGAAACAGATGTTCAGGTTGACTGTCCTGCCAGATGGAAGCTATGAGGTTTTAATAATTTTGAAGGTTACCCGATTTGAACTAAACCAGTTGTTCAGGTTGACTGTCCTGCCAGATGGAAGCTATTAGGTTTTTATAATTTTGAAGGTTACCCGATTTGAACTAAAACAGTTGTTCAGGTTGACTGTCCTGCCAGATGGAAGCTATTAGTTGATCCGACAAGAACATAGCTTTAATTAATTTACAAGGAGAGAATTGATGTGTTTGTTAATGACAAATTAAACTGTGTCTAGACTGAATTTAATTTCCACTGATTTCTCAATGGTTTCATCCTCAACAAAACAATGAACTCAGTTGTTAAATTTCCAATTTGTGTTCTGCTTCGGGGTTCTTAAAGTCGCTCTCACTCTTTAAACAGGCATTGCCACATTCTGGGTCGACTCATGCAGGGGATAAAGCGTTATAATTTGTGCCACTTGCCACAAAAACTACTCTGGAGTCCAAAGCATTCATAATATGCTACCAAAATTGGTTTCACATACAGCTAAATTACTATGCCGGAATAAAATGGTGGAGACCCACAAATGTCCTTTGCCAAACGACACAATTTACCCCGATGGTATTGGGTAAGTTCTTCCATCATATTGGGTAAGTTGGGCGGTGTCAATGTATCAAAAATATTTATATTTCACAAAAATACAAATGTATATTCATTCTGTTGTTCTAAAACCGTGGGCCCGTGACACTTATTAAACACAGTTCACATGTACTTATTAAACGGTTAATCCATATCTAAATAGGTGAACACATTTAGCCCTAAACCCTTCATCCCCTTAATCAATATTTTGAGCTGGATGAGAACACCCCCGTTAAAGACCCCTACGCGCAAGCGAATTATTGAAATAAATTAAACCATATTACGATAGTCCCGAAATTATTTAGTTTGTGTCAAGTCGACGTTGAACCCCATTTCTCTCTCTCTCGCTCACTCTCTCTCTCTCTCTCCAACTGCTAAAGACAAGCGAATTATTGAAATAAAATTAAACCATATTACGATAGTCCCGAAATCATTTAGTTTGTGTACAGTCGACGTTAAAACCCATTTCTCTCTCTCGCTCACTCTCTCTCTCTCTCTCTCTCTCTCTCGCTCTCTCCAACTGTTAAAGACCCTTACGTGCAAGCGAATTATTGAAATAAATTTAACAGACATGTTTGTCCCGAAATGACCTAGTTTGTGTCGAGTCGACGTTAAACCCTCTCTCTCTCTCTCTCTCCCCTCTTTCTCTCTCTCTCTCATAATCTCGAGCACTATAGCTACTTCTAAAATCACATCTATAATATTTAATCATTTAATCCCATAACTTTATGAAGGGTGTAATAATATTTTTAAAGCCAGCGTCGTATTTCCATCTAAATGGAGATTAATGGCCTAATTACTAGAACTATCTTCATATTCAACCCTGAATAAAATGGCGGTTATCGATTTTATTGGAGAAAATTGATATTTATTTTCGACTTGAGAAAAGTGGAACGCTCTTATTTTTATTGACCGTTTTTTGGAATTGGCGAGGGAGGTGTAATCTAATTCCGCGCGATGGTCGTTTTGCTTGTTTATCTATAATATCACACCATTCCCCGCCAAAATGACAGATCAATATCCCTCATAATATTAACGACAAGAACATTAGATAAGATATTTTTGTAGATGTAACGAGATGGGGAGATTGAGATTACTTACTAACAGTGTTTGTCTTAGAGATTCTCGATAGGTTTTTAGAGAAGACAATCTCTTTTTAGTGTCCGACATTTCTGCACCAACGGTGATAACGAGAGGGAGAGAGAGAGAAATGAGGTTTAACGTCCACTCGACACAAACTAGTTCATTTCGGGACTAACACATGGTTAATTTTTTTTAGATAACGCGATCTCCTCGTTTTCCGTGGAAATAAAATAAAATGATGCTTAGTGTCCGACATTTCGGCACCAAAGGTGATAACGAGAGAGAGAGAGAGAGAGAGAGAGAGAGAGAGAGAGAGAGAGAGAGAGAGAGAGAAAAATGAGGTTTAACGTCCACTCGACACAAACTAGACCACTTCGAGACTAACATATGGTTAGTTTTTTTTTAGATAACGCGATCTCCTCGTTTTCCGTGGAAATAAAATAAAATGGGGTTTAGTGTCCGACATTTCTGCACCAACGGTGATAACGAGAGAGAGAGAGAGAGAGAAATAAGGTTTAACGTCCACTCGACACAAACTAGGTCATTTCGGGACTAACACATGGTTATTTTTTTTTAGATCAGACGATCTCCTCGTTGTACGTGGAAATAAAAAAAAAATGGGGTTTAGTGTCCGACATTTCTGCACCAACGGTGATAACAAGAGAGAGAGAGAGAGAGAGAGAAATGAGGTTTAACATCGACTCGACACAAACTAGGTCATTTCGGGACTAACATATGGTTTAATTTTATTTCATTTCATTTTATTAGCAGTGGGAAGAACACCGGAGGACCCGGAGAAAACCCACGAGGTTTGGAGGATTATGAAACGGACATACGCCACACAGAGCGCTAAGAAATAAATTTTCGATAATCGAGTGGGATACGTTTTAGAGTGGTATAAAAAACAATATGGGTTTTAACGTCGTACCTTTCAACACGAACGAGGATAATGACGAAGGCCTACGCTACACAGTGCGCTAAAGCGGTGGACACACTAGCCGAATGATTCGGCCGAATCGTTCGGCCGAATCAATCGGCCGAATCAATCGGCGTCGAAATTCGCCTAGTGTGTCCACTGTCAGTCGGCCGAATTTCTAATCGGCCGAAGGATTCGCCCGAATCAAACATGTTTGATATATTCGGCCAAATATTTATTCGCCTGAATTATTATTCGCCTGGTGTTTCCACTTCGCCGAAGCATTCGGCCGAATGTAGAATTCATTAGCCAATCAGCACTCCTATCGAGAAATCACGTGATTGTTTGAAGACATAGACGCCGCCGTTTTTAATCATGTAACGTGAAAAGTGATCCAATCGACTGGTGATTCGGCCGAAGCATTCGGCTGGTGTTTCCACCCATTCGACCGAATAAAATTCGGCGCCGATTGATTCGCCCGAACGATTCGGCCGAATCATTCGGCTAGTGTGTCCACCGCTTAAGAGAGATTTTTCGTAGACATTTAAAAATAATGAATTTTAGATCATAAAGTTGGATACATTTAAGAGTGGTTTAAATGGAAATATGGGGTTTAACGTCGTACTTTTATACACGAACGGCGAAAATGAAGACGGACATACGCCAAGAGAGATTGTCCGGATATATTTATATTCTTTTGTTAGATAATCAAATGGGTTTTATTTAAGAGTGGTTTAAATGAAATGAAAATGTGGGGTAATGAAGACGGGCATACGCCACAGAGAGCGCTAAAAGATTATCCGCAGAGTTATACTAATTTAAAATACTAAATGTTAAATAATTAAGTGAGATACATTTAAGAGTGGTTTAAATGAAATGAAAATGTGGGATAATGAAGACGGACACACGCCAGACAGTGAGTGATCTAAGAGAGAGATTGTCCGGAAATATATTCTTTGTTAATTAACTAAATGCTGGTTAATCATGTTGGATACGGCCTAAATTTGAGAGTGGTTTAACTGAAACGTAAACATCGGGGTTTAACGTCCTACTTTTCTTTCACTAACCGGGAAAATGCAGACGGGCACACAGAGCGCTGAGAGAGATTGTTAGTATATATATATTCTTTTTAAAAAATACTAAATGTTGGATAATCAAGTCGGATAGAGAGAGAGAGAGAGATATGGGGTTTAACGTCCACTCAACACAACTAGGTCATTTCGGGACTAACATATGGTTCAATTTTATTTCAATAATTCGCTTGCAGTGGGAGGAAACCGGAGTGCCCGGAGGAAACCCACGAGGTTGAGAAGGCGCCCCTATCGCCATGCCACATACGCTCACACCAGGGCTCGAAACCACAGCCACAAGCTAGAGGTGGCCGGCCAGCTAGAGGAAAGTTGGATAGGGCCTACACTTAAGAATGGTTTATCTGAAACGTAAACACTGCGGTTTAACGTCCTACTTTTCTGCACAAACCGGGATAATGAAGACGAAACATTTTGCCCGGACAGCGGGGGTTTCTGCTTACTCTTCGTCGAATTCCAAATTCTTCTTTAACGTTCACACCAACGTGTACACGGGCCTCATCCAAACGACTAAAACGCCTACCCATCCGTCCTGCATCACTAACAAGGCGAATAAAAAAAACCCAAGTACGAACAATCCAAACCATTAGACAAAATTCGAAGTCCTAAAAAAACGGTATGAAACTACGGTCAAAAGAAAAAACGCGAGACAATTCATCGGCCAACAATGGCATATTATCATGACCCCCCCCCCCCCCGGTGATTGTGTCACCGCCTTACTCACCTAGTCACCGTGGACATTGGAAGTTCAACTTAACAATGTCAGTGATGCAGAAGGAGGGCCTGACAAGGACAGCTGTCTAGTCGTTCGGATGGGACGAAAGACCGAGGTCCCGTGTATACATTGGAGTGCAAGTAAAAGATCCTTCGGCAGTTGGAATTCGATACAAGAGTAGGCCGTAGTGCCGCTGCCCGGGCAAAATTTCCCCTCATAGCACACTGTATGGCATATGCCCGTCTTCAGTTAGCCCAGGTACGGTGCTTAAGCGTAGGACGTTAAACTCCAATTCATTCATTCATTCAACTTAACAAATCGGGAGCTGCGGTTGCTAAGTGAGTAAAGCGCTGGCTCGCTAACCTGAAGGTCCCTTGTTAGATCTTGGTGTTCATCGGATTGTCCCGGAGTGGTACTCTCTTATCGGTGATGCAGAGGGTCTGGCAACGTATGGGCGTTCGGATAGGATGCAAAACCTAAGTCACGGGTAGATGATAGATGGAATTCAATATAAGAGTAGACTGTAGCTGTCTGGACGCATTTCCCTTATAGCACACTGTATGCTCGTCTTTTTTAGCCTACTCGGGGCAGAACAGTAGCATGTTAAACTCCATTTCATTCCTTATCAAGGCCGACAAAGTACTGGACTAATGCAACTCGACATTAACTACCAATACAATCTATGTTTCTGTCGAATATAATAAACATTTATTATTGTATAGTATTCTCCTAGGGAGATCCACTAAAAAAAGACAAACCTTTAAATTAACAAACATTGGAGTGGAAAGCCATAATAAACTTCTAACATACTCCCCCGAATGACTTGTTCCAGTCTATTTCTGGTTCGGTGTGTGTGGGGGGGGGGGATTCAGATCGGTTAGGAAAGTTATTTTCATACGGATGGATCAGATAATACAGGGGTTCTGGCTGATTTCCGGTTAGGATGAGGTCTAGTGTCAGAGTTACCCATCCCTAACGTTACCACGGTTACCCTAAAACGTGCGGTGTCTAACTAGGAACTATCCGACCCCTGCAGCAAGTCCAAGAATGGACTCTCCCACTTCCTTCGGCTAGTTTCTGGTTATTACTCCGTTTAAGCCAATTCCTGTTCTAGTTCATGTCCGCGGGGAATCCATTTTGTTTTCTGGATAAATTCACTTTCTTTAAGTCCTCCCCAGGGAGCATTCATTGTCTATCCGTCATTTTTATTTGCTGTTCTTATCAGTAACTAATGTCTACGTCGTGTTATTACCCATGCGCCAACTGATAACGACACTAATTTCATAGACATCTATAATTGGTCGAGTTTATTGACTCGATTAACCAGCTGACCGGTGTAAGTGTTTAATTATTAGCAAAACTGATCAATATTAAGTAGACCCGTTTGTCACAGTTCATCATTGATACCGCCGCTTTAAAGCCCCAATACCACTCTTTTTGTAACTGAATAATATGTCCCAATACCACTCTTGTAGTAACTGAATAATATGTCCCAATACCACTCTTGTAGTAATTGAATAATATGTCCCAATACCACTCTTGTAGTAACTGAATAATATGTCCCAATACCACTCTTGTTGTAACTGAATAATATGTCCCAATACCACTCTTGTTGTAACTAAATAATATGCCCCAATCTTTATTCTGGTCAACAAACTGTACTATTTTGCAATATTCCAATTAATTGATGATACAAATTTCATCTTAACACACCGAATTTAAAAAAATGGAAAAAATCCAAGTTGCATTTGAAAAGCTTTACGTAAACACTTTCAAATGCAAACATATTTTCATATCCTCTGAACAAGTAAGAGGATAATTTACACAATAGTTTGGACACATCTAGTAGTTAGAATAAGGCTAATTTTTTTCTGGACCTGTCAACCCAGCAAGAGTGGTATTGTTCCTTTAAAGGACCTAGAAATTTACATAAATAGGTCGCATATAATATGAATATATATAAACTGTTTACATCCAATGGTTTCCGTTTTTACTCAAATTTTTAAATCAGTTATGTTCGGCGAAATAATGTCAGCAGTCTCAATCGAATGTAAATGTCTAGCGTTGGTTATTCCAGTCTACATATTATAAATATTGCGACGCCGTTTGATTTGGTGCAATGTGTCTAGCCTCGTTCCTCGAGTCTATTCTTACAACTGGGGCTTAAACGCGTTATGGCACAATGTTAAAATGGTTTATTTTGTCTTAAATATTGGATATCAGAAGCCGATCTTTTCCCGGTAAGATCTCAACATGTTGAAGATTTTGGGTGATATTGAGTTAGAGACTTGGCTACTTTAAAGTAACTAAAATTATATGAAATGAAATGGGGTTTAACGTCCTACTGTTATGGTTAGGAAAGTTATTTTCATACGGATGGATCAGATAATACAGGGGTTCTGGCTGATTTCCGGTTAGGATGAGGTCTAGTGTCAGAGTTACCCATCCCTAACGTTACCACGGTTACCTCTACCCTAAAACGTGCGGTGTCTAACTAGGAACTATCCGACCCCTGCAGCAAGTCCAAGAATGGACTCTCCCACTTCCTTCGGCTAGTTTCTGGTTATTACTCCGTTTAAGCCAATTCCTGTTCTAGTTCATGTCCGCGGGGAATCCATTTTGTTTTCTGGATAAATTCACTTTCTTTAAGTCCTCCCCAGGGAGCATTCATTGTCTATCCGTCATTTTTATTTGCTGTTCTTATCAGTAACTAATGTCTACGTCGTGTTATTACCCATGCGCCAACTGATAACGTCACTAATTTCATAGACATCTATAATTGGTCGAGTTTATTGACTCGATCAACCAGCTGACCGGTGTAAGTATTTAATTATTAGTAAAACTGATCAATATTAAGTAGACCAGTTTGTCACAATTCATCATTGATAGGGGATCACGGTGGCTAAGTGGATAAGGCGCTGGTTCGCTAGCCTGGAGGTTGAGTGTTCGATCCCTGCATTGGCCGAGAAAGTTCATCTCGATTTTCGGGCGTGATTTCCCCTTGTCAGTGATGCAGAAGGAAGGTCTGACAAGGACAGCTGCCTAGTCGTTCGGATGGGACGAAAAACCGAGGTCCCGTGTACAAATTGGAGTGCACGTAAAAGATCCCTTGGCAGTTGGAATTCGATATTAGAGTAGGTCGTAGCGCCGCTGCCCGGGCAAAAATTTCCCTCATAGCACACTGTATGGCGTATGCCCGTCTTCAATTGGCCCAGGTGCGGTGCTTAAGGGGAGGACGTTAAACCCCATTTCATTCATTCATTCATTCATCATTGATACTGCATGCTTTAAAGCCCCAATACCACGTACTCTTGTTGTAACTGAATAATATGTTCCAATCTTTATTCTGGTCAACAAATTGTACTATTTTACAATATTCCAATTAATTGATGATACAAATTTCATCTTAACACACCGAATTTAAAAAAATGGAAAAAATTCAATTACATGGTTTGAAAAGCTTTACGTAAACACTTTCAAACGCAAACATATTTTCGAACCCTCTGGACAAGTAAAATAGGATGTAATGGAAAATTTACACAACAGGTAGGACACTTAAACATCTTGTAGTTAGAAAAAGGCTATTTTTTTCTGGACCTGTCAGGCCAGCAAGAATGGTATTGTTCCTTTAAAGGAGCTAAATCGCTTACATTTGGGACCTAGAAATTTACATAAATGGGTCGCATGTAATATGAATGTATATAAACTGATTTACATTCAATGGTTTCCGTTTTTACTCAAATTTTCAAATCAGTTAGGTTCGGCGAAATAATGTCAGCAGTCTCAATCGAATGCAAATGTCTAGCGTTGGTTATTCCAGTCTACATGTTATAAATATTGCGACGCCGTTTGATTTGGTGCAATGTGTCTAGCCTCGTTCCCCGAGTCTCTTCTTATAACTGGGGCTTAAACGCGTTATGGCACAATGTTAAAATGTTTATTTTGTCTTAAATATTGGATACCAGAAGCCGATCTTTTCCCGGTAAGATCTCAACATGTTGAAGATTTTGGGTGATATTGAGTAAGAGACTTAGCTACTTTAAAGTAACTAAAATGAAATGGGGTTTAACGTGCTACTGTTATGTTCCGAATGGGTTAATGAAGACGGGCATACGCCATTCAGGGGAAATTTAGCCCAGCCAACTCTTATATCTGTATACTGAATTCTAACTGTCAAGGGATCTTTTACATGCGTACACGGGACCTCGGTTTTTCGTCCCATCCGAACGACTAGACAGCTATCCTTGCCGGGCCCCCAATCCTGCATCACTGGCAGTGGTAAACCACGTCGGAAAATATTTTAAATTAAAGAAGCGCCATGTAAATTTTGTTCACAGCTTAATCCAGGCCAATGTACTTAGATTCAGTAAAGGACGGGAGTCTGGCAAAAAACAGAGTTTGAATAGGACTAAGAGTAAGTCTTAGTGAAGATGCCACTATTGATGCACACATCCTTCCAATTTAAATAAATACAGTGTAAATAAACCAGGTCATAAAGCGCAGAATTGATGCAGAATACAATGCAAGGGAAATAACTCTGATTAGCAGCTCAACCAAGCGTCGCGTGATCGTTAAATAAGAAGCCAGACACCAATAAAATATTTGATAGGAAGATGATTAGTAAAAAGATAGTAAAAACGACGTTAAGCGAAGAGTCCCGAGTTTGTTATTCATGGCATTAATCATATAATCAATACAATGAATGGAGTCGAATTTGTTTTTCTCCCAAGGACGATACGTGTACAGAAAGGCTAACCGGCTAATTAACAAGACATCGTCACCTATGTTACCGTGCCCCACGTGCCGATCATTGCCCATTCGGCAAACCTCGACAGATTCCGGTACCCTCCGTAACCATACATCTAGAGAGAGGGAGAGAGATAGGGTTTAACGTCCACTCAACACAACTAGGTCATACGCTCACACCAGGGCTCCAAATCCCTACATCTAGACTCGGATGTAATGACAGTAAGTGATATGTACCTACGCCCATACATTTGCGATGCGGCTCCCGATTTACTTTAAACAAGAAACGTGTCGATTTTACCAAAAAGTCCCAAATTGCGTCTTTTGTAGAGTGTGTATACCTAAATAAGCAGAGATATCGTCTCAAGCCTGCTGGTTTGATCAAATTCCCTGGTAATTCCACAAACACAATGCCAAACGTGACGTTTGTTGGTATAAAACACTCTCCACAGAAATCTCCATGGGGGCAGCCATTTTTTGCATTCGGAACCATTAGAAAAGATCAAATATGGCGGAAATGGTCATACAGCCGAGATTAAGATGCGTAGAATCTGTCCAGGTTTGCCGAATGGTGCCGATCATTTCCCTTACTAAAAGTGGTACTCGACACGGTGAATGTGCACGCTTCAGTTGTTTGTCTCGAAGGGATTTCTGGCTACCCCGCACTCTCTTGGAGTCTATAAATAGCCATCGCACGTGAGATTCCCAACACGTCTATCACAGCCGTACAAGACTAAAGGCTACGTGCTACGTATACAGAAAGACTATCCGGCTATTATCAAGATACCCCGGGATGGGATCCAGGAATTTAGCACAATGGGTTTAACGTCCACTCGACACAAACTAGGTCATTTCGGGACTAAGAACTAACACATGGTTTTTAATTTTATTTCAAAAATTCTCTTGCGCGTAGAGGTTTTTAGTAGTCGGAGGAAACCGGAGGACCCTGAGAAAACCCACTAGGTTGAACAGGCGACCCAACTCCTTGCCACGCACAACCGGGGATTCGAAACCACGCAAGTTGACTCAATGGCAGGCTTTATGACACAGTGCACGCACGCTAACCATTCAGTCATCCACCCCCCCCCCCACATTTGAGACAATATATTATCCCTCTGATTGGCCGAAAGCATACGCTGTCTTTTAAGTCGTTATAATTATACACTGAGCCAACCACGTGACCTTTGATTCGTCCAATCAAATATCATAATACCTGTGTCTGTAAAACACGAAAAAACTTTCTGACAGAAAATTGAACAAGATAATAAAAGATCAAGATATTAATCTTTTTTTTATATATTATAATTAGACGCTAAGCTACCAACGTGGCATTCGAGTCACTCAGTCAAATATCCAGAAATCTGACCTGCATTAGCGTCTATCCCAAGAAGGCAGAAAGTGTGCCGAAAGGAATAAATAGTATTAACTAATATTTTCATTGGCTAATCTAGGCTGTCAATCAAATTACTGCGTGTTATGCCACGTGTGAAAACACAAAATAAACAGAGGGTGGGGTGGGAGCTATACTGTCGCTCTTCTTCGAGCTCTACCTGGCCTGGTCAACACTGGCTTGGGACTGTGGCTTCGATCTCTGGTGTGAGCATTAGGGGCGCTTTCTCAGCCTCGTTGGTTTACGCCGGGTACTCCAGTCTCCTTCCAGAGGAGAGACCCCTGTGCGTGCGCTGAGGTAATAAAAAAAAGAAAATTTGCCTGCGATATCACCCTTGGTAAAAGCGGACGTTACCCACCAATAGATTTAAAAGAAGAAAATAAACAGAGCTTGAACTAGGTGTATATTTACTGTACACGTGTACGTTTCCTGGGCAGCGGCTCGGTGCGTAAGACACTGGTATGTCGTTAATCAGAAGGACTGTCCACTCTCTGGGCAAAATTTCCATCTTAGCACATGTTTTGATGTATGAGTGACTTCATAAACCCAGTGGGTGCAGTAGAACGTTAAATCCCTTTCCGGTTCGGGTTCCTCTTGACGGGGGGGGGGGCTGACAAGGAAGCTGTCTAGTCGTTCTGGGGGACAAAAACCCGACGTCCGGTGTACACATTGGCGTGCACGTAAAAGATCCCTTGGCAGTTAGAATTTGATATTAGAGTAGGCCGTAGCACACTAAATGGGGAAAATTTCCCTAAGTATGCCCGTTTTCATTAGCCCAAACCGAGATGAACAGTAGGACATCAAACCCCATTTCATTTTCACGTTAAATTCCAATCAACTTCTATAGATTCCCCGGCTGTACATGACAAGAAGTAGGGTCGCCTGGGCGTTAAGCCCAATCTTTCTCTGTCTCTCTCTCTCTCTCTCCCATGTCATTTCATCTGTACGGTCAGCATTCTACATTTATAATACATTACCGAGAGGGGGTCGGGTGGATGGCCGAATGGTCAGCACGTGCGCCGCTGTATCATAAATCCTTTCATTGAGTCAATTGGCATGGTTTAGAATCTCAGGTTGTACGTGACAAGGAGTACGGTCACCTGTCAACCCTTCTGAGTTTTCTCCGGATCCTCCACCCCCCCCCCACTACTAAAGACCCCTATGTGCAAGTGAATTATTAAAATAAAATTAAAACCATATGTTAGTCCCGAAATGACATAGTCTGTGTCGAGTGGATGTTAAACCCAATCCCTATCTCTCTCTCTCTCTCTCTCTCTCTCTCTCTCTCTCTCGTTCTCTCTCACTCTCACACACATTACCAAGATGGGGTTGTGAGAGGGAGAGAGTTAGGGAGAGAGAGAGATGAGGTTGGGAAAAAGGGATAAATGAAATCTGACGACATCGATAACCCATCATAATGGCCGCTCTCATAGAATATCCCGAAAATGATTATATACGCAAGACAAATGTTTAAAATGGCATGAATACTGTAATCTGGCAAGCTGCTACAAGATGTGAGTAAACATTTGTGGAACTATTTTACCACTTCACCACGGCGGATCGATATCCGTGAATTCAAACACTGATCGTTAAATCTAGTCAATTAATTCAAAAGTCTCCGATCAACACTAGGTCGAGCTCTTCATTCGATGAAAAGGAGGCAAATCTGGTAACCGGAACACTTCATTCATATTTGCCGTCCATTCACTGGATTTTGCTCGAAGTTTCGAGTGTAAAGGGGGAGTTTCATTATGTGTTTAAACAAAGCACAGTATGCGTGTAGTCGTATGTGCGTGCAGGCGCGGATCCAGGGGGGGGGGGGGCGAGACTGGAATTTTTGCTTTTTAATTGATGATATAAACATGATTTTCGCATTGTCTATGCCCAGGCAATGCGTCAAGGCTCTGGGGATTACACCAAACCACTAATGTATGCGACACTCTAATGATTACCATTAGTTACAATATATGGGCCTCCCTACCTCGAAAAAATCCTGGATCCGGGACTGGCGTGTACTTGTTCATCCCGCAATCCAAAAATTAGAAGTGATATAATAGTGTTCTAAAAGGAGATATCGTACATCAGCTTTTTAACCACAACGTCTATATTCCTCGTCCAACACGAGAAGAGAGAGGGGGGGGGACGAGAGAGAGGGGGAGAGAACGAGAGAGAGAGGGAGAGAGGGAGAGAGAGGGGGGAGAGAGAGAGGGGGAGAGAACGAGAGAGAGAACGAAAGAGAGAGGGCGGAGAGAGAACGAGAGAGAGGGCGGAGAGAGAACGAGAGAGAGAGGGCGGAGAGAGAACGAGAGGGGGGATGAGAGAGAGAG
Organism: Patella pellucida; assembly: GCA_917208275.1. Taxonomy (NCBI): domain Eukaryota; kingdom Metazoa; phylum Mollusca; class Gastropoda; family Patellidae; genus Patella; species Patella pellucida. Next base: position 5,281,727 of record OU795036.1, on the reverse strand, counting down.
GGGAGAGAGGGAGGGGAGGGAGAGAGAACGAGAGAGAGAGAACGAGAGAGAGAGAACGAGAGAGAGAGAACGAGAGAGAGAGAACGAGAGAGAGAGAACGAGAGAGAGAGAACGAGAGAGAAAGAGAGAGAACGAGAGAGAGAGAACGGGGAGAGAACGAGAGAGAGAGAGAGAGGGGGGGAGAACGAGAGAGAGAGGGGGGGAGAGAGAGAGATAGAGAACGAGGGAGAGGGAAAGAGAGAGGGGAGGGAGAGGGAGGGAACGAGAAAGAGAGAGAGAACGAGAGCGAGAGAACGAGAGAGAGAGGAAGAGAGAGAACGAGAGAGCGAACGAGAGAGAGGGAACGAGAGAGGGGAGGGAGAGGGAGGGAACGAGAAAGAGAGAGAGAACGAGAGAGAGAGAGAACGAGAGAGAGAGAGAACGAGAGAGAGAGAGAGAAAGAGAGAGAGAAAGAGAGAGAAGGAACGAGAGAGAGAGGGAGAGAGAGGGAGAGAGGGGGAACGAGAGAGAGAGGGGGAGGGAGAGAGAGGGAACGAGAAAGATAGAGAGAACGAGAGAGAGAGAACGAGATAGAGAGAAAGAGATGGGGTTTAACATACACTCGACACACGAGATTGGGTTTAACATACACTCGACACAAACTAGGTCATTTCGGGACTAACACATGTTTTTTTTAATATTATTTCAATAATTCGTTTGCGTGTAGGGGGTCGTTAGCAGTGGGAGAAAAGCGGAGGACCTGGAAAAAAAACACGAGGCTGGACAAGCGTCCCTACTCCTTGCCACGAACAACCGGGTTTCGAAACCATGGTAGGCTTTATAATACAGCGCGCACGCTAAACATTCAGGCACCCAGCCCCCTTTTTCACGGAATAAAGAGTGTCTTTCGAGAATTCCATTTTTCCCAAACACATTTTATATTAAGTCGCAGTGTATATTACTAATATAAAAACATAAATTCGATGACCTACACCACATGAATATCTGACCGGTTGTAAATTAAGGTCGTGCCAGGGGTAGTACGAGCGGCTTTTGACACTATGATGTCAGACATTGAATAATCAATCAGCGTTAGCGTTTCTAGTGGTTTACAGCCCAAGTTCCTTCTGCATCAAAGAACTCGCCGTAACAGGCCGTTTCATTGGCTAATCTCTCACTTCAACTAGAATGAATGAAATGGGGTTTAACGTCCTACTATTATGCACCTAACCTGGGCAAGTGGAAGACGGGTATACGCCATACAGTGTGCTATGAGGGAAATTTTACCCGGGCAGCGGCGATACGGCCTTCTCTTATATCGAATTCAAACTGCCAATGGATCTTTTACGTACACTCCAATAGGTACACAGGTTCTCGGTTTTTCGTCCTATCTGAACTACAGTAACTAGGCAGCTGTCCTTGTCAGGCCCTCCTTCTGCATCACTGACAAGGGGAAATCACGTCGGAAAATCGGCACTTCCACTAGAACATGTCAATGATAACAACTCTTCCAGAACCCAGTGTAGTAAAGATAAGCAAACTGTGGTTTCGAGCCCTAGTGTGAGCGTATGTGGCATGAAGATAGGGGCGCCTTCTCAACCTCGTGGGTTTCCTCCGTGCACTCCGGTTTCCTCCATTGCTAAAGACTCCTACGTGCAAGCGAATTATTGAAATAAAAATAAACCATTTGTTAGTCCCGAAATGACCTAGTTGTGTTGAGTGTACGTTCAACTCCATCTCTCTCTCTCTCTCTCTTCATCTCTATTTTCCGACGTGATTTCCCCTTGTCAGTGATGCAGAAGGAGGGCCTGACAAGGACAGCTGCCTAGTCGTTCGGATTGGACGACAAACCGAGGTCCCGTGTACACATTGGAGTGCACGTAAAAGATCCCTTGGAAGTTGGAATTCGATATAAGAGTAGGCCGTAGCGCCGCTGCCCGGGCAAAATTTCCCTCATAGCACACTGTATGGCGTATGTCCGTCTTCAGTTAGCTCAGGTTAAGTGCATAACAGTAGGACGTTAAACCCCAGTTCATTCATTCATTCACTCTATCTCTCTCTCACGTGTCTCTCTCTCTCTCTCTTAATCAGATTGGAAACCCGTGGGAATTTTTTCGGTCAACACCGGAATAGAACATGGTACCTCTTGATTACTGAGTCACCGTGACTCCTAACCTTAAATGAATTCCAACCCTGTTTTATTCAAGTGGGTGATATGTCAATCCTTCAGTAATCTCACAACTAAATTAAACGAACTACTTCGCCCACGCTATTCATCCGCCAAGTTTTTTCCTCGGTCTACTGGGACTCCTTCGGCGTTACATATTCGTGTCGGTTAATATTCAGTACAAGATATTGCATATGCCTCATTTAATGAGACTCGTGTTGAGAAAATGAAATATCAAATGTGTTCTTGTAAGTAAAGGCCCCCATGCACCATGGCAGGGGTTTATTTTGTCACCGATGATATATCGATGCAGTCGACAATACATCGCAGTTCATATATCGGGTAATATTTACTTTTTAAAGCCCCAATACCACTCTTGTTGTAACTGAATAATATGCCCCACACAAATTTTACTATTTTACAATATTCCAATTAATTGATGATACAAATTTTATCTTAACACACCGAATTTAAAAAATTGGAAAAATTTAACTACAACATGGTTTGTAAAGCTTTACGTAAACACTTTCAAATGCAACTTGGATTTAAATATATTTTCGAACCCTCTTGACAAGTAAAATATGACGTAACGGATAATTTACACAACAGGTAGGACACTTAAACATCTAGTAGTTAGAATAAGGCTATTTTTTTTCTGGACCTGACAAGCCAGCAAGAGTGTTATTTGTCCCTTTAAAATCCTTTCTCTTGGATATGCTTGCGAACCTCTATGGTTTGTGGTGGTCGGACGAGCAAAAAAAAATTCCGAATCGTGCGGATGGGCCAAAACAAAATCGATCGGTTTAAGGTCTGTCGTTAAGTCAAGTGGCGTGGTTTCGATTCCCGCTTGCACGTGACAAAGGGTAGGGTCGCTTGTCTAACCTCGTCGGGTTTCTCCTGATCGCACGGTTTCCTTCAACTGCTAAAGATCCCTGCACGCAAGCGAATTATTGAAATAAAACTGAACCATATAATTTACCTTAAAAAAGGTAAGGGTTGTGTGTGATGCCGGCTTAAGACCATCTATTACACGGTTTTAAATTTTTGAATACGGTAAACTCCGCTACGGTTGTCGACGATACGCTATAGTTTCGCACCTTGCCACAAATCGTAGCAAAGCAAGGCTTCCTCACACGCAGTGACTTTTATCCTATCGAAGGCTGTTCTATTAGTAAATGCAAAAAAAAAATCTACAAGATAAACCTGCGGACAAGACAGAAAATAGACATTGCAAGAACTAAACAATTATCAAATCAAGTGAATGGATCCGGGGGCAAGCCGTAAGCGTCCACTGCGCTGTACAGTCCCGGGCCTGTCTTGGTACAGGCTTCACTAAAATGATTTACATAAAAGACGTAACAAAAACAAATAAAAAATGCGACCGATCTTGTAAGTGGTCGTCTCTTCAATGGCGATAGCCAGCCAATTGACGTCAGGTGCTAGAACGTCAAATAATTTTAACAATAAGGGCGATAATCCGGACATAAACTCGGAAAACGCTAAAAAAAATAAATGTATGTAATCGCAGCGTCCTAAAAATCGCAGAGTGTTAGGTCGACATAATATACCTTGTCGTCGAAGCGCCGACATTTTGAATCGGAGCCATCAAGACAACACACGTCATGAAGCGGAAATGGCCGTCGAATTGAATAATCTGTTTATGTAAGCCGGCCTTTATTTAAGATGACATAAGCCCATAAAGTATTTATTTTAGTCTAGCATGTTTAACACTATCAACCGATATTACATGAACTCGGTGAATTTAACCAGACATTTATAACTTAGTTTATAACTAGGTGACAATAAGTTCATCCCCCCCCCCCCCCCCTCCTCAATACAGAAATATTCACATTGTTTTGACCGGGCTGAACTCGTCTTGACTGGACTCTTCCCCTCAACAATACACAGAGAGAGACAGGGTGGCGAGAGAGAGAGAGGGGGGAGGGAGAGAGATATAGAGATAGAGAGGGAGAAGCGAGAGAGAAGAGAGAGAGGCACACACACACACACACATAGATAATAGGTCATTTAGGGACTAACACCCGGTTTAATTATGTTTCAAATAAATCGACCACGTGTAGGAATCTTTAGTTCGGGGTGAAAACTGGATGATCCAGAGAAAATCTATGAGATTGGACAGGACTCCTTAACCTAAATCAGATGACCTGCAGATTGCACAGGCGACCCAAAACCTTGCCACGTACAACTGAATACAGTTAATCCATTTTCTACAGATCTCTATGATCAGTTTGCGAATTTTGGAAAATCGAACACGAGACAATTCTCCTAATTTGGTGCTTGGTGCTAAGTATATTTTATTTCCAGGAATTATATTATCATAATTATCATTCTCTAAAGCCGAATCGTCTGCAAAACGAAACAAAAATTGATTCACGTACTTAACAGCTTTAGATAAACTAACAATGAAATCATATTCAGACGAGTTGCGCCATTGGCACTGTTCACCCTCGTGGGTTACTCGCGTCTAGTCAACTCGATTATCTCAGTTGCGCCATTGGCACTGTTAACCCTTGTGGGTTACTCGCGTCTAATCGACTCGATTATCTCACTTCCAGATAAGAAGTAGAACAATGACCGTATACTTTGAAGACTTCCAAGACGGGAGTTCGGGTTTGAACAGAAAAACTATTGCTCGTCTGACATGCTTTGTTCTCTTCGGTCTTTCAGCTAAAAAAATCTGTCAAATGTTTTTCTCCAATATCCAACTGTAGCCCCACGAGATTTGTGTTTTGTCTGATATTATTTCTCCTCTAAAAGTTTCTCTTGTTAATGGCGGATTGATGAACATATGGTAAGTAGAAGATGACAATAGATGAGAAGAATGGAGCTAACGTTTCGTCTGCTCCTCAGGGATCGTATTGACTCACCGGATTTTAAAACATTAGAAGAATGGAGTTAACGTTTCCTCTACTCCTCGGGGGTCGTATTGAATTCAGTGATTTTAAAAGATTCTCGGCGGTTCGTACATCAATATTTAAGGCACCATCCGTGGTGTAAAAGAGAGAGATGGAGAGAGAGAGAGATAGAAAGATAGAGAGAGAGGGCGAGATAGGGATAGAGGGGGAGAGAGAGGGGGAAAGAGAGGAGTAGAGAGAGAGAGGGGAGAAATATAGAGAGATAGGGAGAGAGAGGGGGAGAGAGAGAGGGAGAGAGAAATAGGGAGGGAGAGAGATAGAGAGATATATATATAGAAGGAGAGGGAGAGTGAGAGAGGGGGAGAGAGGGGGAGAGAGAAATAGGGAGGGAGAGAGATAGAGAGATATATATATAGAAGGAGAGGGAGAGTGAGATAGGGGGAGAGAGGGGGAGAGAGTGGGAGAGAGAGATAAAGATATATATATAGAGAGAAAGTGAGAGTGAGATGAAATACGCCGGCAAAGCCGTTGTCTAGCAAACATAATTTTGGTGCAGAGATAGAGAGAGATATATATAGGGAGAGAGGGAGAGAGAGAGAGAGGGGGGTACCGTCCACTCAACACAAACCAGCTAATCTCGAGAGTAACATACGATGCGATTTTACTCCGACGGCTTCACTACGGCCTACTCCTAATCGAGTTTCATAACAACCCTGTATTGTTTTATATTAAAAAGACCTGTGTTGTATCGCTCCTCTGTTACAATAAAAAAAAATAAAAACAAATACGTACAATCCAAACCATTAGACAAAATTCGAAGTCCTCAAAAAAACGGTATAGGCAAAATAGTGTAATCAGAATAGGGATTGTTCACTCCATCTTGTACAAAATGCGCGACACAACAAGTAATATAACCAATTCATGAAAAGACAAAATGAACAAAATGGCTACCAGTATATATTTACATATTCACGTTTACCATATTCATAGCTTTAATACATGTGTAACTGAGCCTCCCGGGGACGTTGCGCAATCTCTAACGTCTTCAAATATCATATCTGAATATTAATAATATTAGTATCGCCCGTGTCCTGTAATAATGTCTTCATTGAAATCAGGTTTAGGTTGAGGGATAGAACAAATGATCTTCTTTAAATAATGTTTACGTATATTAGTTGACGAAAATGAGATACCCTAGACATATTGTGGAAAAAGGAAAACACTTGGATCAAGTTGAAGAAATAGAGATAATGGTGTCAAATGAAAGAGTACAAAAACCTCTTTTCATTGGTACCTGAATTCTAAGAATCGGACAAAAATTGGCAGAGATATGAGAGTTTTAAGTTTATAAACTCTTTCATTTGACACCATTATCTCCATTTCTTCAAAGTGTACTGTTTTTTACTGGATGGTCGCATAAACTAAATGATTTTAAGAAGAACAACCAAATAGATGAATTATGTATATTATTATATTCAAGAAGAATAGGAAGCGAAACTCAACACAGAAACATGTAGCTTACAGCGGTTATAATCTTTTGTAATGTATAAGACGCGTTCACAAATCCAAAGGGAATCTTTGTTGATGAGTCTCAAGTGCAAATCCATGTCCATTTACCCTATTTTGCGTGACTGAAATTAACGCCACCCCAACACCTTTTAATAACAAAATGAATGAAATGGGGTTTAACGTCCTACTGTTATGCTCCTAGTAAATAAATGGAGACGGGCATACTTCATCCAGTATGCTATGAGGGGAATTTAGCCCGACAACGCGGCGCTATGCCCTACTCTTATTTCGGACGACTATTTATTCGCCGCCCCTTGCTAGGCCCTCTGTTCTACAACACTGCTTATGGGGGGGGGGGAGGGAGACGAAAAATCCCGATGGACATTCTCGAGAAAATACGGGGATCGATCACGGGACCTCCTTGTTAACAAGTCAACGTCCTTCTTACTGAGTCACCGTGGCTCCCATAACCCCGTTTGATCACTCGGCAAATCTCGACAGATTCCGGTACCCTACATCTAGGCTCGGGGGATGACAAATTCCGCCAGTTTTTATTATTTTAAAGGACCCGGATAAAAAATGGCTGCCCCCATGGAGATTATATCAACAAACTTAAAATTGGCTGCCATTTTGGGACTTTTTTGAAAAAGCGGCACGTCTTCCTGTTACAGTAAATCGATAGTCAACTAGCCGCATCGCAAATGTAAGGTCGTAGGTACATATCACTTACTGTCATCAACCGAGTCTAGATGTAGGGTTACCGAGGGTACCGGAATCTGTCGAGGTTTGCCGAATGCCCGTTTGATAACAATCTACCTTACCTGTTAATTCTCTGTTTTGAGTTATTGTAACTTCCTGGCTGTCTTCGCCCTTTTCACGTTATATCAGTTCTGCTCATGTGCGGACAAAGCGATATCACCAATCTGAAAAAAAAATAAAAACAAAGAATTATTTATAATGCCATATTTTTACTTGTAAAATTACTATTTTACATTTCCAATGCATATTTAAAATACTCTTGCTGACCTACAAAGCTATTTTCAACAACGAGTTTTTATTGCGCTTTATAAATTTGGATGTTATGTTATGTTATTAGATTGTTAATGCTTTTCGATGCAGGGGATCACGGTGGCTAAGGCGCTGGTTCGCTAGCCTGGAGGTCAGGTGTTCGATCCCTGCAATGGCCGAGAAAGTTCATCTCGATTTTCCGGCATGATTTTCCCTTGTAAGTGATGCAGAAGGGGGGCCTGACAAGGACAGCTGCCTAGTCGTTCGGATGGGACGAAAAAAACCGAGGTCCCGTGTACACATTGGAGTGCACGTAAAAGATCCCTTGGCAGTTGGAATTCGATATAAGAGTAGGCCGTACTGCCGCTGCCCCGGCAAAATTCCCCCTCATAGCACACTGCATGGCGTATGCCCGTCTTCAGTTAGCCCAGGTACGGTGCTTAAGCGTAGGACGTTAAACCCAATTTCATTCATTCATTCTTTTCGATGCTTTATTCATTGGGGTAGATGGTGGTGGGTGAGAACGCCCACCTCGACAGAAACTAGGTCACTTCTGGAATAACATATTATGATACATTTCTGTGAATGCACTCAACAAGTTGTAAAGTGGGGTGGAACCCGTTTTGACTAAATGAAAGACCTTATGACAACTCGGCCACCCAACACCTCTTATGGCAACTCGGCCACCCTGCACCTCTTATGGCAACTCGGCCACCCAACACATCTTATGGCAACTGGGCCACCCAACACCTCTTATGACAACTCGGCCCCAAACATTTTCACAGAATAGAACAGGAAAGGGTGAAAATGTGCATGGTACTAATGACGAATTTCGTATATTTTTTTAATGTAAAGAGCCTGTCACCAACAAGTGACAATTATACGATCGTTAATTGATATGTAACGAAGGAAATAGTTATATATCGAACTTCTACCGTTGAATATCGATTCACTCTTAAAGCAGCTGTAATTATAATTCCAATTTGCACAGGTTCCGTGCCATGACTTATCAATTTGATCGTAGAGCTTCTCAAATGGCGTAAATTATGTTTAGAAGACTTCTGGACCTTTAGAAGCAGGAGACGCTTTTATTTAAACTGAATCGCTGTGTAATGACTGATGGGCGAGCTGGACAAACATATCCGGCTTCCATTTGTAAACGGCGTCGATTTAACCTCAATAGGAAAGGCATTTGTAGGAGTCTGTCGGCCTTGCTAGGGTTTCCTTTTTTATGGATTATTGAAGCGTGTAGTCGAGTGAAGTCAGTGAGTGATTATTAAAAGGCAACGGTGTTCTAAGTGGGATCGATAGGAAGTAAAAAGGGGGTCCAAAGTTCAACCCCGTCTTCAATTAGCCAAGGTTAGGCGCAGAAGCGTAGGACGTTAAACCCCATTTCTTTCTTTCTTTCCAAAGTTCAACATCCTTTTTTCTATTTAGCACATCAAACACAGAGGGCCACGTTAAGTGGTTGGATGGCCAAAAGGTTAGCACGTGCGCGCTGTATCATAAAGCCTGTCATTGTGTCCACTGGCGTGGTTTCGAATCCCTGGTTGTACGTGACAAGTAGTAGGGCCGCCTGTGACATACGCGAGAGAGAAAAAGAGAGAGAGAGTGGGAGAGAGAGAGAGAGTGAGAGAGAGAGATGATTTAGCGTACACTCGACACAAACTAGGTCATTTCGGGACTAACATATGATTTGATTTCAAAAATTCACTTGCGCGTAGGGGTCTTTATCAGTTGTCACACACAACCGGGGAATCGAAACAATACATGGTGACTCAATGACCCGCCTTATGATACACCGCACACATGCTAACCATTCGGCCATCTAGCCCCCCCCCCACCCCTACAAAAATCCAATCTCATTTTGTTCCGTACGTTATTGTAAGCTTTTAAGGAATTATACCAATTTCTGTAAATATTGGGGATAATGTTACAAATTAATGTATAGTATGTGTACTTCCATTTACTTTTATTTCCTCTCCGCTAAATATAAATATAATTTACCATCGATCGATCTCAAAAAAGAAGAAAATTGCTTTCTGAAATGATATAGAATTTGGTGTTTAATGAATGTGTCTGAACCTAGAAATTGTATTTTCTGAATCCTAGTCAATTTCCACTTTGCATTAAATCCCCCAAAATATAATTGTGCATAAGATCTAGAACTTGACGTCCGTCTATTAATATCCATCCACTGGAACGTGTTATTAGCTTTGTGTAGGTGGTATCTTCAGAAACGACTATGGAAATTTTATTGAAATTGAATTGAGAGAGAGAGAGAGAGAGAGGGGGGTATCGCCCATTGGAATTTTATTGAAATTGTATGGAGGGAGAGAGAGGGGGAGAGAAAGAGAGAGGGGGTATCCACCGGAACGTGTTATTAACTTTGTGTAGGTGGTATATCCAGAAACAACTACGGATGTTTTATTGAAATTGGATTGAGAGATAGAGAGGGGGTGTGTATCGTCCATGGCACGTTAAATGACCCAATAAGTTAGAATTCGACTAAACGTAGATGTAAATAACTAGCCATGTCAGTCGGAGTACGTTCTGATTGAAATTGTCTTGAGATAGAGAGACAGGGAGACAGAGGAGAGAGAGAGCGAGAGAGAGAGAAAGGAGAGAGAGAGGGGAAGGAGAGAGAACAAGAGAGAGGGGATGGAGAGAGGGCAAGAGAGAGGGGATGGAGAGAGGGCAAGAGAGAGGGGATGGAGAGAGGGCAAGAGAGAGGGGATGGAGAGAGGGCAAGAGAGAGGGGAAGGAGAGAGGGCAAGAGAGAGGGGATGGAGAGAGGGCAAGAGAGAGGGGATGGAGAGAGGGCAAGAGAGAGGGGATGGAGAGAGGGCAAGAGAGAGGGGATGGAGAGAGGGCAAGAGAGAGGGGATGGAGAGAGGGCAAGAGAGAGGGGATGGAGAGAGGGCAAGAGAGAGGGGATGGAGAGAGGGCGAGAGAGAGGGGAAGGAGAGAGGGCAAGAGAGAGGGGATGGAGAGAGGGCAAGAGAGAGGGGATGGAGAGAGGGCAAGAGAGAGGGGATGGAGAGAGGGCAAGAGAGAGGGGATGGAGAGAGGGCAAGAGAGAGGGGATGGAGAGAGGGCAAGAGAGAGGGGATGGAGAGAGGGCAAGAGAGAGGGGATGGAGAGAGGGCAAGAGAGAGGGGATGGAGAGAGGGCAAGAGAGAGGGGATGGAGAGAGGGCGAGAGAGAGGGGATGGAGAGAGGGCAAGAGAGAGGGGATGGAGAGAGGGCAAGAGAGAGGGGATGGAGAGAGGGCGAGAGAGAGGGGAGAGAGAACAAGAGAGAGGGGAAGGAGAGAGAGAGGAGAGGGGAAGGAGAGAGGGGAAGGAGAGAGAGAGGAGAGAGAACAAGAGAGAGGGGAAGGAGAGAGAGAGGAGAGAGAACAAGGGGATGGAGAGAGGGCAAGAGAGAGGGGATGGAGAGAGGGCAAGAGAGAGGGGATGGAGAGAGGGCAAGAGAGAGGGGAAGGAGAGAGGGCAAGAGAGAGGGGATGGAGAGAGGGCAAGAGAGAGGGGATGGAGAGAGGGCAAGAGAGAGGGGATGGAGAGAGGGCAAGAGAGAGGGGATGGAGAGAGGGCAAGAGAGAGGGGATGGAGAGAGGGCAAGAGAGAGGGGATGGAGAGAGGGCAAGAGAGAGGGGATGGAGAGAGGGCGAGAGAGAGGGGAAGGAGAGAGGGCAAGAGAGAGGGGATGGAGAGAGGGCAAGAGAGAGGGGATGGAGAGAGGGCAAGAGAGAGGGGATGGAGAGAGGGCAAGAGAGAGGGGATGGAGAGAGGGCAAGAGAGAGGGGATGGAGAGAGGGCAAGAGAGAGGGGATGGAGAGAGGGCAAGAGAGAGGGGATGGAGAGAGGGCAAGAGAGAGGGGATGGAGAGAGGGCAAGAGAGAGGGGATGGAGAGAGGGCAAGAGAGAGGGGATGGAGAGAGGGCAAGAGAGAGGGGATGGAGAGAGGGCAAGAGAGAGGGGATGGAGAGAGGGCAAGAGAGAGGGGATGGAGAGAGGGCGAGAGAGAGGGGAAGGAGAGAGGGCAAGAGAGAGGGGAAGGAGAGAGAGAGGAGAGGGGAAGGAGAGAGGGGAAGGAGAGAGAGAGGAGAGAGAACAAGAGAGAGGGGAAGGAGAGAGAGAGGAGAGAGAACAAGAGAGAGGGGAAGGAGAGAGGGAGAGAGATGAGAGAGAACAAGAGAGAGGGGAAGGAGAACAAGAGAGAGGGGAAGGAGAGAGGGGGAGAGAGAACAAGAGAGAGGGGAAGGAGAGAGAGAGGAGAGAGAACAAGAGAGAGGGGAAGGAGAGAGGGAGAGAGAGGAGAGAGAACAAGAGAGAGGGGAAGGAGAGAGGAGAGAGAGGAGAGAGAACAAGAGAGAGGGGAAGGAGAGAGGGAGAGGGGGAGAGAGAACAAGAGAGAGGGGAAGGAGAGAGGGAGAGAGAGGAGAGAGAACAAGAGAGAGGGGAAGGAGAGAGGGAGAGAGAGGAGAGAGAACAAGAGAGAGGGGAAGGAGAGAGAGGGAGAGAGAGGAGAGAGAACAAGAGAGAGGGGAAGGAGAGAGGGAGAGAGAGGAGAGAGAGAGGAGAGAGAACAAGACAGAGGGGAAGGAGAGAGGGAGAGGGAGGAGAGAGAACAAGACAGAGGGGAGGGAGAGGGAGGAGAGAGAACAAGACAGAGGGGAAGGAGAGAGAGGGAGAGAGAGGAGAGAGAACAAGACAGAGGGGAAGGAGAGAGGGAGAGGGAGGAGAGAGAACAAGACAGAGGGGAGGGAGAGGGAGGAGAGAGAACAAGACAGAGGGGAAGGAGAGAGGGAGAGAGAGGAGAGAGAACAAGACAGAGGGGAAGGAGAGAGGGAGAGGGAGGAGAGAGAACAAGACAGAGGGGAGGGAGAGGGAGGAGAGAGAACAAGACAGAGGGGAAGGAGAGAGGGAGAGAGAGGAGAGAGAACAAGACAGAGGGGAAGGAGAGAGGGAGAGGGAGGAGAGAGAACAAGACAGAGGGGAGGGAGAGGGAGGAGAGAGAACAAGACAGAGGGGAAGGAGAGAGGGAGGAGAGAGAACAAGACAGAGGGGAAGGAGAGAGGGAGAGAGAGGAGAGAGAACAAGACAGAGGGGAAGGAGAGAGGGAGAGGGAGGAGAGAGAACAAGACAGAGGGGAGGGAGAGGGAGGAGAGAGAACAAGACAGAGGGGAAGGAGAGAGGGAGAGAGAGGAGAGAGAACAAGACAGAGGGGAAGGAGAGAGGGAGAGAGAGGAGAGAGAACAAGACAGAGGGGAGGGAGAGGGAGGAGAGAGAACAAGACAGAGGGGAAGGAGAGAGGGAGAGAGAGGAGAGAGAACAAGACAGAGGGGAAGGAGAGAGAGAGAACAAGACAGAGGGGAAGGAGAGAGGGAGGAGAGGAGAGAGAACAAGACAGAGGGGAAGGAGAGAGGGAGAGGGAGGAGAGAGAACAAGAGCGAGGGTATGGAGAGAGAGAGAAAGGAGAAAGGGCGAGAGAGAGAATGGGGGAGAGGGAGAGGGTTTCGAGAATGTCAATGGAATAGTTGCCCCTTTATCTGGTCTCTCTATGAAATATTGGTGTGATAGAGACAGCAGGGGAGGGGGTACCGTTTACTTAACACAAACTAGGTTATTTCGAGACTTTACGAACAACTAGGTAGAGGGGTATCACATAGACTAAGCCTGTTTCTAAATCACATTCAGACAACCTGAATAAAAATATTGTTTTGAAAAAACAATAAAAAACAAAAACCAGGTTATGGTGTGCTTCAATGATTCCCTAATCTACCTACGGGTGTCTTTGGCAGTGAGACGAATCCTGGAGAATTGGGATCGAACCCACGACACCTGATTCGTTGACTCGCCTAATGATCTAAAGTGCTAACTTTAGACCGCTCTTCGAAATCAGAAGGGTCAATAGGCATACGTACTTTGGGGAATTAAACACTTAAAATAAGTACAGCTGTTCTATGTAAAATAATTACTGTATTTAAATCAGATTTCTACAGCGATTCTCTTGTCGTTCATACATTAACTGCGCTGGTGAAGATACGAAATAGTAACAGTCAGTATCATGATGGTAATAGTCCTATTCATGATAGAGTAGGACGTTAAACCCCATTTAATGTCATTTCATTTCGTTTCTTTATGATAGTAATTGTCCTAGTCATGATATTAACAGTCCTATTTATGATAGTAATGGTCCTGGTAATGATAGTAACAGTCCTATTTATGATAGTAATGGTCCTGGTAATGATAGTAACAGTCCTATTTATGATAGTAATGGTCCTGGTAATGATAGTAATAGTCCTATTTATGATAGTAATAGTCCTATTTATGATAGTAATAGTCCTATTCATGATAGTGAGTCATTGTAATGATAGTATGTCATTTCATGACTGACGTCATTTCATGACTGACGTCATTTCATGATAGTACGCCATTTTCTGATGGTACGTCATTTTAATGATAGTACGTCATTTCATGATAGAAAGTCATGTTCATGATAGAAAGTCATGTTTATGATAGCAAGTCATGTTTATGATAGTAAGTCATGTTTATGATAGTAAGTCATGTTCATGATAGTACGGCATTTCAATGATAGTACGTCATTTTAATTATAGGACGTCATTTCAATGATAGTAAGTCATGTTCATGATAGTGAGTCATTTCATGATAGTACGTCATTTCATGATAGTACGTCAATTTAATGATAGTACTGCATTTCTTGACAGTAAAACATGTTGGTATGTATCAGCGAAACTAAGTGTATTTTCTTCATATTCATACCATGTGTAAAATATGGGATGTATTTATTGTTGAGGTTATTAGAGTCACCGGAGAGACGTTATTGTTTCCTGTAACTCTTCACGTAGTAATGGTATAACGGCAGCGATCCCTGACGCCACCGGACGGTAATACGTATTGTAACCGTGTTATTGCCGTCACGACTCTTATATCACATCGCGTGTGGATAGACTCAACAATCAACATAGATCTACAACCAAACCAAGGATCGGAAAATTACCAAAACTCAGCAGCAAATGTAATCGATTCCATCCATTCAGCAGCACGATTGGCGATTCCAAGATATTGTGAGACGGTTCTGAAATCGCCCGCGGGGGTTCGGTTTGACTAGAACGACAAACATGGCTATTATCTCTATAAAACCCCGTCCACGAGATTCGTTAAGTGTTTGTTGTTTAGGTTGAGAACATGGCTGCTTTACTTGTGTAACGCACGGGGAGGGTAAAATGTCATTCCGCGAGAAAAGCGTTCGCCTGGTAGGGGAAACACACTGCGAATGGAGCAAATTGTTGGGCGGTGAGACTAAAATACTTTTCCAAGAGAAAAGCGTTCGCCTCATAAGGTAAACAGTAAACACACTGCGAATCATACTGCACACAGCGTTCCACCTACGTCAATACCAGAATAGAACACTGTGCTAATTGGAGTCCATTTTAAAACGCTCGCGTCATCATTTTGGGGCGGGGCCATGGAGGTGTGGGCGGGACTTATCGAACTTACGTCACCTGTGTTTACAAACAGAGTGAAAATAGACCGTCGCACATGGTTTTTGTAAACACAAAGTCAAATTTCAAGTTCTGCCACTCGGCTAAAAACGATATATAATATGTGCTATGGGTAATATTGCAATACATTCTTTACCATTGTAAACTGTCAATATGTTTATCTTTCAAAACAAGGCCCAGATACGCCTAAATTTTTCTTCGCAAATAAAACCGCATCTGTGAACTTGTCGTCTATGGGGGCCGCCATGTTGAATAATTAAGGGACTTTTTTGTGGTTCGGCTCTTGATCAGTTTGACATCTTTCATACACACAACGGCCAAATAAACATATTTAATTTCATTCAATATGACAATAGAAGAGAAATAAATACTTCTCAAAACTTCTAAAAGCATACTCGGTGTTATCGACTAAAATCGTCGATGTAGGAATTAAAAATGGAGGGTAATTAGGTTAGGGCCTATTCTCAGCCGAAGCTAGCAGTAGATAGGCAGCCTAAGTTTGGGATGACTGCGAATGAGGCCAATTGTTAGCGAGTTATAGAATTTCGTATTTCTGATGGCCTCGGTGGGCAAAAGCGTTCGCCTCACAGGGTAAACAAACAGCGAATGGGGCCAATTGTTAGCGAGTTATAGAATTTTCATATCCCTGATGGCCGATTCCATCCCCGGTGGGCAAAAGCGTTCGCCTCACAGGGTAAACAGACAGCGAATGGGGCCAATTGTTAGCGAGTTATAGAATTTTCGTATTCCTGATGGCCGATTCCAGCCTCGGTGGTGTGTGAATCAATTCTCATTGTGATTAACTGTTAAATGGGTATTTGATCTAAAGGGAAGATAACCCAGTTAGCTGTCTATAACTATTGACAATAACCATTACGTGCTGTTGTAGATATTTGACCTTTCACCTTTCTTATTGATTGGCTTATCTATTTGTATTAATCACCTAATATGGTCATTCATTAACCAAGTTAATTCTACAGACACGTGATTTCCAATCGTTATTACGTTGATGACATAGTTTATTTATTTATGGGAATTTTTTGGGTAATCTCGGTGAATTATCATTGAAACGGTATCTAATGATTGAATGCATTCGGATTAAAATAAAGATCTATATTTCGTTTCGGTTTTTTTTTACTTTCGATGGTCTACACTACATGGAGATCTGACAAGTTATAGTGGGAATCACGTTAGAGGTCAAACGATAAACTTTTGACCCTATGACGTAAGACATTGATTAATCAATCAGCGTTGACGTTTCTAGTGGTTTACCAACAGTTCCGTCAACTTCTGTTTATCAATAGGCCAAGAACTCGACGTAACAGACCGGTTCATTGGTTCATTGGCAAATCCCTCACATCACCCAGAACACGCCAACAATAGCAACTATTCCAAATACAAGTTTACTAAAGACAAATAAAATGAAATTTTGAAGCGAAATGACCTAGTGTGTTTCGAGTGGACGTTAAACCCATTTCTCTCTTTCTTCCTCTCTCTCTCTGTCTCTCGCTCTCTCTCTTTCTTCCTCTCTCTCTCTGTCTCTCGCTCTCTCTCTTTCTTCCTCTCTCTCTCTCTCTCTCATAAACAAGTGTAGTTAAAATGTACAGTTACTTCTGAACAGCGAGCTAGAATGTATCCGGTCTTGTTTCCTCTGGAGGGATTACCATTTAAACTCGTCAAACCAGACACAAAATTAATGTGTTTAGAAAGTTGACTTCCTCATTACAGACCTAAAAGACTTGCTTCGACTTTAACTTCTTTTCATCTGAAATATCTATGGCCTTCTCCTGACATTTGGAACATTATTTAAAATTAATGTTTTGCTTGAGATAACGTAAACGATACTGAAACTTTTCTTCTTGTGACGCGCTTGATATTTGTATTTATTTCTTATATCCCCGTGTGTTTTAAAGTTGCCGTGACCTGGTCCGTCTCGTGGTTGTATGAAAGGCCGAAAGGTTAGCATGCCATGTTCTATCATAAGGTCTGCCATTGAGTTAACTGGCGGTACGTGACAAAGAATGAGGTCGCCTTTCCAACCTAGCGGGTTCACTCCAGGTTGATGGGTTTCATCCCTCTGCTAAAGATTCCAAGCGAATTATTGAAATTTAATGAAGCATACGTTGGTCCCGAAATGACCTAGCCTGTGTTGGAGTGTTAAAATCCTCTACCCTCCTCCCCCTCCCCCTCTGTCTTTTTCCCCCTCTCTCTCTCTCTCACTCTCTCTATTCCTCTCTCGACGTTGATAATGAGTAATTGTACATTTGAACGTTAATTGGCCGACAGCGGTAAATTAGAATTTGTTAGAATGGCGGAAATGTTAGATTGTATATAAATGGTTTTAGACGTCCCGAGGGCTACCAGGTTTATGTTGAAACAATTTGCATCATTGCCGTCGTTAATGTTGGGTATTTACATTCATCATCTCATTATCTATTCATTAGTTTACAAACCAACACAGACAGTCAACAATCTTATCTTCAAGGTATACTCAAATTATACAATGGTAGAGTACAGAGAGAGGGAGAGGGGGGAGAGAGGGGAGGACAGACATTTATTATAGTTAGTCATTTCATTATAGTAAGTCATTTCATTATAGTAAGTCATATCCCTGATAGTACGTCATTTTAATAATAGTAAGTCATTTCTTGACAGTTAAACATGTTGGTATGAATCAGAAACTAAGTGTATTTTCTTCATATCCTTACCCTGTGTAAAATATGTGATGTATTTATTTTTGAGGTTATTCGAGTCACCGGAGAGACGTAATTGTTTCCTGTAACTCTTCACGTAGTAATGGTATAACGGCAGCGATCCCTGACGCCACCGGAGGGTAATACGTATTGTTACCATGTTATTGCCGTCGCGACTCTTATATCACATCGCGTGTGGAGAGACTCAACAATCAACACAGATCCACAACAAAACCAAGCATCGGAAAATAACCCAACTCACCAGCAGTTGTAATCGATTCCATCCATTCAGCAGCACGATTGGCGATTCCAAGATATTGTGAGACGGTTCTGAAATCGTCCGCGGGGGTTCGGTTTGACTAGAACGACAAACATGGCTATTATCTCTATAAACCCCGTCCACGAGATTCGTTAAGTGTTTGTTGTTTAGCTTGAGAACATGGCTGCTTTACTTGTGTAACGCACGGGGAGGGGGAAATGTCGTTCCACGGGGAAAGCGTTCGCCTCGTAGGGTAAACACACTGCGATTGGAGCCGATTGTTGGGCGGTGAGAGTGAAATGCCTTTCCTCGAGAAAAGCGTTCGCCTCGTAGGGTAAACACGCAGCGAATGGAGCCAATTGTTGGGCGGTGAGAGTGAAATGCCATTCCATGAGAAAAGCGTTCGCCTCGTAGGGTAAACAAACAGCGAATGGGGCCAATTGTTAGCTAGTTATAGAATTTTCATATTCCTGATGGCTGATTTCAGCCTCGGTGGAGAATGGCGTTCGCCTAACAGGGTAAACAAACAGCGAATGATGCCAATTGTCAGCTAGTTATAGAATTTTCGTATTCCTGATGGCCGATTCCAGCCTCGGTGGTGTGTGAATCAACTCTCATTGTGATTAACTGTTAAATGGGTATTTGATCTAAAGGGAAGATAACCCAGTTAGCTGTCTATTACTATTGACAATAACCATTACGTGCTGTTGTAGATATTTGACCTTTCACCCTTCTTATTGATTGGCTTATCTATTTGTATTAATCACCTAATATGGTCATTCATTAACCAAGTTAATTCTACAGACACGTGATTTCCAATCATTATTACGTTGATGACACAGTTTGTTTATTTATGGGACATTTTTGGTAATCTCGGTAAACTATCATTGAAACGGTATCTATAGTGATTGAAGGCAATCTAATTAAAATACAGATCTATATTTCGTTTCGTGTTTTTTTATACTTTCGATGGTCTACACTACATGGAGATCTGACAAGTTATAGTGGGAGTCACGTCAGAGGTCAAAACGATGAACTTTTGACCCTATGACGCCACACATTGATTAATCAATCAGCGTTGACGTTTCTAGTGGTTTAAACCCACAGTTTCGTCAACTTCCGTTTATCAATAGGCCAAGAACTCGCCGTAACAGACCGTTTCATTGGTTCATTGGCTAATCCCTCACATCACCCAGAACACGCCAATAAAAACAACTATTCCAGATACTAGTTTAGCAAAGACAAATAAAATGAAATTTTGAAGCGAAATGACCTAGTGTGTGTCGAGTGGACGTTAAACCCCATTCCTCTCCTTCTCATCTCTCTCTCTCTACCCCCTCTCTCTTTCCCCCTCTCTCTCTATCTCTCAGTTACTTCTGAACAGAGAGCTAGAATATTTCCGGTCGCGTTTCCTCTGGAGGGATAACCATTTAAGCTCGTCAAACCAGACACAAATTTAATGTGTTTCCAAAGATGACTTCCTCGTTACAGACCTAAAAGACTTGCTTCGACTTTAACTTCTTTTAATCTGAAAAATCTATGGCCTTCTCCTGATATTTGGAACATTATTTAAAATTAATGTTTTGCTTGAGATAACGTAAACGATACTGAAACTTTTCTTTATGTGACGCGCTTGATATTTATATTTATTTCTTATATCCCCGTGTGTTTTAAAGTTGCTGTGACCTGGTCTTTTTATCCGTCCGTCTCTTGGTTGTATGAATGGCCTAAAGGTTAGCACGCCATGTTCTATCATAAGGTCTGCCATTGAGTTAACTGGCGGTACGTGACAAAGAATGGGGTCGCCTGAACAACCTAGTGGGTTTTCCTTGGGTCCTCGGGTTTCCTCCCACTGTTAAAGACCCTAAGCTAAGCGAATTATTGAAATTTATTGAACCATACGCTTGTCTCGAAATGACCTAGCTTGTGTCGGAGTGTTAAAATCCTCTCTCTCTCTCGCTCTCTCTCTATCTCTATCTCTCTCTCTGTCATTAAAGGAACGTAGATAACGAGTAATTGTACATTTGAACGTTAATTGGCCGACAGCAGTAAATTAGAAATTGTGAGAATGGCGGAAATGTTAGATTGTATATAAATGGTTTTAGACGTCCCGAGGGCTACCAGGTTTATGTTGAAACAATTTGCATCATTGCCGTCGTTAATGTTGGGTATTTACATTCGTCATCTCATTATCTATTCATTAGTTTACAAACCAACACAGACAGTCAACAATCTTATCTTCAAGGTATACTCAAAATGTAGAGGACAGGGAGAGGGAGAGAGGGGGAAGAGAGAGGGGGGGGGGCAGAGAGAAAGAGAGAGAGGGGGGAGACAAGAAGATAGTTGCCGAGGACGTCCACTAGACACAAACTAGGTCATTTCGGGATTAACATATGGTTTAGTTGTTTTTTCAATAATTCGCTTGCGCGTAGGGGTCTTTAGCAGTGGGAGGAAAACAGAGGACCTTGAGAAAACCCACGAGGCGGTCGCTAACCATTCAGCCATCCAAATCCCCCCCCTTCCCCCGTGCTAGTCCAGCGGTATAAAATGTTTGCTTTATATCATCATTTCTAACAGCTGATGATCAGACGACAAGATCGCGTGGATGAGGGAGGCTAGGTGGCTATCAAAAGTTTACCCTGTAGATCATAAGGTCTGTCCTTGGGTAAAGAAGTGTGGTGTCGTTCCCAAACGTGACGTATTAAGAGGAAGGGCCACTTTCCTAACCCTGTGGGCGTTTCCTGGTTCTTCCGTTTTCCCCCCATTTGCTCAAGAGCGGCTAGGTGGCCCAACGATCAAAAGTTTGCCCTGTAGATCATAAGGTTTGTCCTTGGGTAAAGAACTGTAGTGCCGATCGCAAGCGTGTACGTACTTTCCTAGCCCCGTAGGCCTTCCCTTGGTCCTCCGGTTTCCCCAACTGCCCAAGACCCCTACTCGCAATCTAATTGCATACATATCTATTCTTGTCACACTATTGACAACACATGTCCTTGTCGGTGAAGGGGGGTTGGGATGACCTAGCGGTCTAGAGTGCCGCACTTCGACCTCTAGCTGGCCAGCCACCTCTGGCTTGCGGCTGTGGTTTCGAGCCCTAGTGTGAGCATATGTGACATAGAGATAGGGGCGCCTTCTCATCCTCGTGGGTTTCCCCCGGGCATTCCGGTTTCCTCCCCCTGCTAAAGACCCCTACGTGCTAGCGAACTATTGAAATAAAAATTGAAAACCATATGTTAGTCCCAAAATGACCTAGATGTGTTGAGTGGACGTTAAACCCCATTTCCCTCTGTCTCCCTTGTCGGCGATTAGTAGAACTCGAGGAAATTATATACCGTATTTTGTTTATTAAACAATCAATTTTGAATTAAGGGTTAGTGACCTAAAGCGGTGTTTTTAAAGATAACTGTAAAATTGTTTCAATGGCATGCCTAGTCGCAATGTCGCTCAGTTATAAGCAGTGGTTGTTTTTCATATAATTGTGACCTGTAGAACTGGAAAACATAAAATTAATGCGACGTATCTCCTAGTGTATCTTTAGATTAATTCCAATGAATGATGAACCAAGGTCATGACTTGGCCAGACTGTCTTGTATGGCGCCATATTGCCTCTAGTGATCGAATGACCTTATAAAGAAATGAGGTTTGAACGTCGTCATTTATCACGTCATTACCATGGTGATGCAGATGTCTGGTAGATGGTCAGCCATTGTTTAGTGAGACGCACTTTGAGAAATTTCATTTGCCATATTAGCGATCAACCAATACGTCCGTGCAACTCTTTGTGTTGCGTTTATTGAAATGGGCTGCATTTTCAATTCTTGTGATACATCATGATCATTTTGACAGTTTAAGATTTAAAGTCACAATCTGCCATATTTGTATTACTTTGTTATCGCCTGTCGACGTCTGAACGATTACTCATTGGCATCTAAAGGAAACGTTTTTGCAACCAACAGGATCCGCCGGTGCACAATGAGTAAGGGGGAGGGGGGTCAGAAATGGGTTTAACGTCCACTCAACACAACTAGGTCATTTCGGGACTAACATATGGTGTAATTTTTATTTCAATAATTCGATTGCGTGTATGGGTCTTTAGCATTGGGAGGAAACCGGGGTGCCCGGAGTAAACCCACGATGTTGAGAAGGCGCCCCTATCTCCATGCCACATACGCTCACAGCAGGGCTCGAAACCGCAGCCGCAAGCACAATAAGTAAGACGCGTGATCGCTAACCCAGTGATACAAGGACAATGTCTAGTCGTTCGGATGATACGACAAACTGGGCAGGGGGTAACCCATCTTTGGTAAATTACTTTTTATCGAAAATTTCCTGTCTTTTTTCAAAATTCGGATAACATCGAGGACAAGATAGTATCCAAACTCAATTTAATTTAGATACCATTCAGGACAACCGCCCAAGAAAATTAATCGAAAATTTCCACCCTTTTCCAGAAGCTATGTTGGGATAACATCGAGCGCAAGTTGGTGTGCTAGCTCTATGAGCTTAATTATTTTTCACCCTTTACGCGGTAAATTGAGATACTATTGAGAACAACCCACCAAAAGAACACTTAAAAATTTATTGAAATGTCCCATCATTTTTGAAATAATATCGGGGACAAGATTTGTGTGCTAGCTAGCTCCATAAGCTTATTTACTTTCACCCTGTACGTGGTAGGGGGGTTGGGATGGCCTAGTGGTCTAGAGTGCCGCGCTTAGATCTCTAGCTGGCCGGCCACCTCTGGCTTGTGGCTGTGGTTTCGAGCCCTGGTGTGAGCGTATGTGGCATGGAGAAAGGGGCGCCTTCTCAACCTCGTGAGTTTCCTCCAACTGCTAAAGACCCCTTCGCGCAAGCGAATTATTGAAATAAAGTTAAACAATATGTTAGTCCTGAAATGACCTAGTTGTGTTGTGTGGACGTTAAACCCCATTTCTCTCTCTCTCTCCTTTACGTGGTAAATCTAGATACCATCCAAGCCACTAACCAAGAGAATACCATCCATCCCTTTGTTTCTTTGCTAAATTCAAATAAGGATAATGTTTATTGGCCTTACGTCTTTAACGCCAACTTTGAAATAGATATTCCGTATACAGGGTAATAAATTAGTAAAATAGAACCTTCTATGTGCAGTTATCCAAATATCAGAATTGAACCTCTTGCCTATACAAATCAATAGAGAAAGAGTTTAAAGAGAAAGAGAGAGAGAGAGAGGGGGAGATAGAGAGAGGGTAGGGGGAGATGGGGATTTAACGTCCACTCGACACAACCTAGGTCATTTCGCGACTAACATAGTTCAATTTTATTTCAATACTTCGATTGCGCGAAGGGGTCTTTATCAAGGAGAGGAAACCGTAGGGCCCGGAGTAAACCCTACCCCTTGTCACCTACAACCGGGGATTCAAAACCACGCCAGTTGAATCAATGAAAGGCTTTGTGATACAGCGCGCACGTGCTTACCATTCGGCCAATCCAACCTCCCCCCCCCCCATATCAGAAAGGAATCTCCTGCCTTTGGAAATCGATATAGAACGAGATTAAAATAATATAAGTATGAGTATAGATTGAGCTACCATTGGTCGATTTCAGACCAGATTACTCATGTCGGATGCGATATATCAAATTATCTTGTATTAAATCTCGCTTTCTAAATCTTAAATCAAATAGTTCTCCTCGTCTTTATCTACTTTCAATTCCCTTTATAAGTTTAACCCGACTCTATCATCTCTTAATACGTATTTCAGAAAGATTCTGTCAGATTTATTCTTGTATTCCCTTTATCTCGTTTGCCAAATACACGGGGAGTTCTAGCACTGATGGATCGACCACCAGGAACAGGGCGTGGCATCTAGTTGATCAACTACCAGGAACTCTCGTGCCCCTCAAGCTCCCTTTTCGGTGATGCAGGGGCAGGGCGTGACAGGGTCTCTAACGGGGAGTTCTAGCACCGGTGAATCGACCATTAGAAACTCTCGTGTTCTAAATATTCCCTAGCAACGGTGGATTGATCACCAGGAACTCTTGTGTTCCCCATGCTCCCGTTTGGGTGGTTCAGCCGTGCAGGGAACAGGGCGGGGTATTCAGTTGTTTACAAAATACACAGGAGGTTCTATTACCGATGGATCGACCACCAAGAACGCTCGTGTTCCCTTTTCGGTTGGCCCATAAAGCTCATCATGTGTCGGTTGTGCCGAAGGGGGGGTGGGGTGGGCGTGGTATCAAGTTGTTCAGCAAATACACGGGGAGTTCTAGCACCGGTGAACCGACCACAAGGAGGTCTCGTGTTCCCGTTTCGATGGTGCAGGGACAGGGACTGGAAACTCCTAGTACTGGTGAATCCATCACCCGGAGGTCCCGGGTTGGGTTGGAAGGTTCATGGGTATTTTTCAGTCTCCGGTTCTCGTGTTGGCGGTGCCAGGGGGCGGGGGGCGGGGGGGACAGGGCCCGGTCAGAAAAGTCATTTAATTGTGTAGCAAATAAACAGAGACTTCTACAACTATTGGATATTACAGGGAGCTGGGCTGGGTAAGAAAGGTCACCAATTGTTTTGGCGGGTGTTCAATTACGAGCAGGCGGACGGTTCTCCCGGTAATTGTCCCCTTCCCCTCCTCTTACATATCTCGGTGGGAAAGATGAAGTATTCGAGGAGGGGAAACCCGTAGTCGAATGTGACCTAAAAAACGATACAGGGAAGAAGGAATAAATGTTGAAAAGAGAGAGAGACAGCCATCCAGACCTCCCTAGTTGAATAATGCGTGGGACATAGTAAGATATAATGGTATAATGTTGTCGAGACAGACTGGGATATAAACGAGAATACAGTTAGACATTGTGATAGGAGATATTAAATGTTAAACCACCATCACTCGGTTCTAAAAACACCTTATAAATCATCCTTATTTAATGGTTGTCATTTGTCAAGATGGCTACGATCTATTTATATACAGCCATTGGTCATCGGATGATCTTCCAGACATCTGTATTTGGATTTATTACGATGTCACTCGGTGTCGCGTCATCCTTTATATTACACGGATATAAAGAGAGAGAGAAAGAGAGATAGAGAGATAGAGAGATAGAGAGAGAGAGAGAGAGAGAGAGAGAGAGAGAGAGAGAGAAAGAAATGGGGTTTAACGTTCACTCGACACAAACTAGGCCATTTTGTGAGAGAGAGAGAGAGAGAGAGAGAGAGAGGGATGGGTTTAACGTCCACTCGACACAAACTAGGCCATTTTGTGAGAGAGAGAGAGAGAGAGAGAGAGAGAGAGATGGGGTTTAACGTCCACTCGACACAAACTAGGTTATTCCACGGATATAAAGATGTGGAACACTTCACATTCATTATGGGGGAGTGCGGGGGTGGTTAACGCGTGCGTTGCATCATAATGTCTGTCATTGAGTCAACTGAATTAATTTAGATCCCCCGGTTGTTCGTGAGATGGATCGGAAGTCCAGTCTTGTGGGTTATCTCTGGGTTCTCCGGTTCCCCCTATATTGGTTGAGATGGCCTAGTTGTCTAGAGTGTCGCGCTTCGACCGCTATCTGGCCGATCACCTCTAGCTTGCGGTTGTGGTTTCGAGCCCTATTGTGAGCGTATGTGACATGGAGATAGGGGCTCCTTCTCAACCTAGTGGGTTTCCTCCGGGCAACTCCGGTTTCCTCCCACTGCTAAAGACACCTACGCGCAAGCGATTTGTTGAAATAAAATTAAACCATATGTTAGTCCCGAAGTGACCTAGCTGTGTTGAGTGGACGTTAAACCCCATTTCTCTCTCTCTCTCTCCCCCCCCCCTATATTAAAAACCCTACGTGCAAGCGATTATTCATTGAGGCCCAACTCAAGAAATAGAGCTGCGGTGATTCAATGAGTGTGATCCCGGTGTTGGTCGAGAATGACACAGGCCCGTAGCCAGGGGGTGGCACGGGGGGGCAACTGCCCTCCCAATACTGAGTCTTGCCCCCCCCTCCCAAAAAAAAAAATCACAAGAAAATTGGCCTTTACCGCAAAATCCATGCAGATGCCCATGCTAGTTGGCCCTTCCGAAAACATCTTTGCCCCCCAAAAAACAACTTCCTGGCTACGGGCCTGGAATGATCCCCAGGTCTTCCCGCCATCTTTCACTCTGCCGGCGGAGCAGGACGGGGAGACTGGTAAGGAACAACGTCTAGTCGCTCGAATACACATAAAAAAAATGCCTGTTAGTCAGAATTCGAAATACGAGTAGGCCGGGTTTTTTTTCTTATTTTGGGCACATCAATTTGGCAGCATTCAAGAATGGCCTCTTCTGTTGTTGACTAGTTTGGTTGCTGTGTCGCTCGAATTATTATTATTATTATTATTATTATGATTATTATTACTATTATTATTATTATTAATCGGTCGAAAAACCAGGTTTTACGGATACACATAAAAGAATGCCTGTCACTTGAAATTCGACATTCGAGTAGTCCGGGTTTTTTTTTCTTATCTTGGCACGAACAAATGGCCTCTTCTTTTGTTGACTTGTTTGATTGCTGTGTATCCCACATCTGACAAATTGTTTCTGGATTCGGAATCCATTTTGTGCTTTCTACAAATTTTCAAAACCGATTTCTTTTTTCAGATTTCTAATGGAGGTCACCTACTTTTCGCTTTAGGATAAGATATTTGATTATGACTTGATAAAACGGTCATTGAATTCTAGATTAACAGATAATCGGTGTATCTGAAATCGGATTTGTAAATCTTTTAGATTCAGGATCTGAGATATTTGATTGTGAGTGGAATCTGTAATATATCCGCCATCTGCAATCTTATCAACCCACGTGATCAGCCGATAGATTGGCAGATTTAAAGGAGCTGAGTCTCTAACTTCGACATTGAAAACACGAATTATTTGTCAATTTAAATCATCATTGATGTTGGAATCCCCGGTTGTACGTGACAAGGAGTAGGGTCGCCTGTCAAAACTCGTGGGTTTTCTCCGGGTCCTCCGGTTTTCCCCCACTGTTAAAGACCCCTACGCGCAAGCGGCAAGCAATTTATTAAAATAAATTTAAACCATATGTTAGTCCTGGAATGACCTAGTTAATGTAGAGTGGATGTTAATCCTCATCTCTCTCTCTCATTGATGTTGTGATGTTATCTGGAAAAGAGGGGCCTTTGATATCCAATATTTAAGACAAAATAAACATTTACCAAAGGTACACGAATCGTGTACCAGAATGCGTTTCATCGCCATTTGCAACAAGGTACTTGCAGAACGAGGCCGGACATACTTCACAAGTCATGTCAAACGGTGAATAACCAGACGCTAGAGATTTTTTTATTGAAATATCTGACGTATTTCGCCGAACATTACTGATTAGAAATTAGAGGAAAAACAGAAACGATTGAGTATAAATCAATTTATATACATTCATATTATATCATTAGTTTTAGTTTCCAGGTCGCAAACATTAGCGTGTTATAGCTCCTTAAACGTAACTTTGAGACTAACATGTGGTTAGTTTTGTTTCTATGGTAACGTGTGCAGTGCTTAAAAGAATAAGTTTGGTCAGACAGCGATCTGTTCGCCTTTTCTTCAATAAATTTCAAGGGTTTTTTGCTTGGATCTCGATTTTCCTTGAAGATAACTGATTAATGAATCAATATGGTCAGCTAGTAGATTTAACGTATATGGATTTAAGTTTGTAAGTCTTTTGAAATCTGGATCTCGATTTTCGTCTATAGCTAAAACTTACTGTCAAGGTTTTTATATGACGCCCCCGAACGTCATAAACTATGGATAGAGTAGTTAAAGTATATGTCCCGAGACTCGAGTAAAACATTGTATAAAATCCCTCGGGAATAAAATGACAAAGACTATAAAATGTATTCCCTCCGGTTTAATTAGGACATGATCTGTTCAACCCTAGTTTTCGACAATAATTTGTCATAGCTAATTACTATAGAGAATGTGTCGTGTCTCTTTCGTTGTCTTGCATGGGTACTGTATAATGGCTGTCAACATCCGACCTTAGGCTTACATGTGTGCTTCATAATGACCTCCAGCTTTCGATCATGGGATTACTACACACTGGCCACCAGCAGTCGACCTTAGGCTTACATGTGTGCTTCAAAATGGCATCCAGCTTTCGACCATGGGCTTACTACACACTGGCCACCAGCAGTCGACCATGGGCTTAACACATAATGGCTTCCAACATACTGGCTACCAACATTCGGCCTTGGCCCTACTACTACATAATGGCTTCCAGCATTCGGCCTTGGGCTTACTACTACATAATCCCTTCCAGCATTCGAAATTGGGCTTACTCTACATACTCTCTTCCAGCATTCGACCTTGGGCTTACTACTACATACTGGCTTCCAACATTCGACCTTGGGCTTACCACTACATAATTGCTTCCAGCTTCGGCCTTGGGAATACTACTACATAATGACCTCGAGCATCCGACCTTGGGTTTACTATTACTACTACATACTGGCTTCAAGCATTCGGCCTTGGTCTTACTACTATATACTGACTACCAGCTTTCGACCTTGGGTACTACACGTGTACTACATAATCTCGTCAGGCATCCGAACTTGGGCTTGCACGCGACAAGGAGTGTGTACCATGGTCCGCAAACGGTGAAAAGACATTATGCATACAATATACCACATTTAAGTCCTTAAATGACCTGGTTAGTGGATGTTAAACCCATTTCTCTCTCTCTGATGTTAAGTACAAATAACCAAAATATACGGTTTGGATTGTTCGTACTTGGTTTTATTTCTCTCTCTCTCTCTCTCTCTCTCAGTGAAGGTCGGATTACACACAACATATATATTAAAGTGTTTGAAGATGGAACTATATAGTAACTAAATATATTGCTAATGAAAGTAGTAGCACCGAGGAAAGGTAAATACCATTTCTTACACACACACAAACTACGGAATATTTCAAAGCTTTAAACAAGGACTGTATTCTCCAGGTCTAGTTGTGTAAGACAACCCGTTCCTGACAATATGATACATCATTAGTTTTACAAAAAATCTATCAATCGGATATTGATTGATCATTTAGATATAAACCCATGTAATTACATATCTTAATGTTGACCTCGGGTCGGAAACGATGATCGCGAAACGTCACGCACGTGTTATCTTATCCCCCGGATTTAAAATAAAGATACCGCGAGACGTATTAATAGAGACAGCAGACATTTTATCCATTCTTCATCTCCCGGTATCATAGAACGTGATCAAGATTCAGTATCGCGGTGAGCGGTCGTCGGTGATCGATTCCAAAATAATATTTGATGCGCGGTGGTTGGACTGCACCGTATCTTAAGCTATACGTGGCTTGTAAATTCTGAATTGAAATGAAATAGTAAATGTTTATTTTATCTTAAATATTGGATACCAGAAGCCCATCTTTTCCCGGTAAGATCACAACATCAATGATGATTTAAATTGACAAATAATTCGTGTTTTCTAAATGAAATGAAATGGGGTTTAAAGTCCTGTTTGCTCTTAAACTGGGCTAATGAGGACAATTTTACCCGGGCAGTGGCACTATAGCATACTCTTATATCGAATTACAACTGCCAATGAATTGTTTGTACACGGGACCTCGTTTTGTCGTCCGTGTCAGACCGTCCGTCCTGCATCCCTGACAAGGCGGGAACCACGCCGGAAAATCTGGATGACATTTCTTAAGCTACATGGCTTGTAAAGTCTAAGACAAATCTGTGAAGTTGTTTCTATAGTATGGAAATGTTTTTAATGAATATGTACGAGGCTACTCCGTGTCTGTACGTTCCGCCAGCGCCAACGATCGTGTACAAAATCTGAATTAAAATTGGAGTTTTACATTTAACTGTTCTGCGCCATCCGTGGCGGTCGGAAGGAAAGGGAAAGAGAAATGGGGTTTAACGTCCACTTGACACAAACTATGACATTTCGGGACTACCATATGGATTAGTTTGGTTTTTTTTTAAAAATGCTCTGCGCGTAGGGCTCTTTTGACAGCGAGAGAAAGCCGAAGGGATCCCAGAAAACCCACGAGGTTGGACCGCGGGGAATCAAACTCACGCCTCATAACTCATTGGCAGACCTTCTGACCCAGCATGCCCACGTTAACCATTCAAAGTTGTAATAGCATTTATTAAACGATAAAATTGCAGCACAAATTTATGTGAACTTCTGACTGTTTATCGAACATATTTTATAAAATGTATGGAGCTTTAAACACACATCAACCTATCACATTGGTCAAGCTGTCGTGCCATTTGCTAATTTGAAATTTCATAGATCTCGAATGTAATATTTCTGTTGTGTTTTCCATGTAAACAAATTTGTGTTTACGTTCTTGGTGAAAGTAATAAAGCCGCTTTCAAGACGGGGAGATACGGTTTAATTTCCACTCGATACAAGGTATGTCATTTCAGGACTAACATATGATACAAAGTTATTTCAATAATTCGCATGTGTGTTTGGGTCTTTTAGCAAAAAAAAAGAAAGAGACGAAGAAATGGGGTTTAACGTCCACTTGACACAAACTAGGTAATTGCGGGACTAATATATATGGTTCAATTTTATTTCAATAATTCGCTTGCGCTTGGAGTTCCTTTAGCAGTGAAAGGAAACCGGACGACTCGGATAAAATCCAAGAGGTATGACATGCGACCCTACGCTTTGTCACGTACAAGCAGATAATGAAACCACGCCACTTGGCTCAATAACAGAACTTCTGATCCTTCGCCCCCCCTCCCTGTTCCAAGTGGGAGGAAACACGCTGCTTTAAATCAGGTCAATCAGCTATATATGTGTTGACCAAACCTGGGGGTTGGGATGGCCTAGTGGTCTAGAGTGCTGGCCGGCCACCTCTGGTTTTCGGCTTGTGTTTTCGAGCCCTGGTGTGAGCGTATGTGGCATGGGGATAGGGGCGCCTTCTAAACCTCGTGGATTTTCTCCGGGTCCTCCGGTTTCCTCTCACTGCTAAAGACCCATACGCGCAAGCGAAGTGTTGAATTAAAATTAAACCATATTATGTTAGTCCCGAAATGACCTAGTTGTGTTGAATGGACGTTAAACTCCATCCCTCTCTCTCTCTCTCTCTACTAAACCTTGATAACAGTTCCCCGCCCCCGGTCCATGGTTGAAAGGAAACACGCTACTTTAAATCAAGTCAATCAGTTACACATATATGTTGACGCAACTAAACGGAAACTTGATCTCGAAATCGATTCCTCCTTTTAAAAAAGAGAAAAGTTTGACTGACACCTCAGTAGTAATTTCAAACGAAAACAGCCTCGCGTCGACATTACAACTTTGTAAAGAAATTTATCTAGAAGGATAATTTGACACATCATCAAATGTTGAAGCTTTATTTGACTCCCAAAATACAGAGGAGTTGAGGACTGTCTGCTGGTTTATTTCAGTTCAGGCGACGATAGTCTGGGCTTTAATCTTGTGGCGATCACTGATCGTGTAGGGTATAATCTGTGATGGCATCACGTGATCTGTTCATCCTTGCTTGCAATGGCGGCGGTACACGCGGGACGTGTCAATGAACTGTAATTCGGTTAATCAAATTAGTTATTTCGTTTCGTATCCTGATCTCGACTCAACCACGACTTTGGAGGGGGTTATTGTAGATAAGTAAAGTCCATCCAGATTTTCCTGTGTGGTTCCCCTTGTCAGTGATGCAGGACAGATGGCCCGACATGGACAGCTGTCTAGTAGTTCGGATGGGGCGAAAAGCCGAGGTCCCGTGTACATATTGGAATGCACATAAAAAAATTCCTTGGCGGTCGGGATTCGATATAAGAGTAGGCCGTAGCGCTGTCCGGGCAAAATGTCCCTCATAGCAGACTGTGTGGCGTTTTCCCGTCTCCATTAGCCCAGTCGGGGAGAGAGATAGTGCTCGCGCGTGCGAGAGAGAGAGAGAGGTCGGGTTTAACGTGGACAAACTAGGTCATTTCGGGACAATAACACTCTTGCTGGCCTGACAGGTCCAGAAAAAAAATTAGCCTTATTCTAACTACAAGATGTTTAAGTGTCCTACCTGTTGTGTAAATTATCCATTACAACCTATCTTACCTGTCCAGAGGGTTCGAAAATATGTTTAAATCCAAGTTGCATTTGAAAACGCTTACGTAAGGCTTTTCAAACCATGTTACGGCATGTAGTTGAATTTTTCCAATTTTTAAAATTAGGTGGGTTAGGATGAAATTTATATAATTTAGTAATTGGAATATTGTAAAATAGTATAAATTGTTGATCAGAATAAAGATTGGGACAAATTTTTCAGTTAGTTTGTTTGCGCGTAGGGGTCTTTAGCAGTGGGAAGAAACTGGATAACCCAGAGAAAACCCACGAGATTGGACAGGTGACCCTACTCTATGCCACTTACAACCGGAGATTCGAAACCAGTAGCATAGTCGAAGCAAAACAGTAGGACGTTAAAACCTCATTTCATTTTATTCCTCGTTGATGTCGATCATGATTCATCTAAATAAAAATTGGTCGGTGTTATATTCTCATTATCACTCACTTTCTTTTCTCGCGGCCATGATCAGTTATTGAATTATCCCATCGTTTCGCTGTGTGTGAAACCTAATGTCATTTTGGGTTTTTTTTAGAATAACGATTAGCGCTCTCTTTGAGTCTTGACATCGTCAATTGAGCTGAATTCTTCACCAATTATCTCTCTAACTTTATTACAACGTGGTTGGGGGATAATAAATAGTAAATCACACGGGCCGTGAAATACAATCTCTTATGAAGTGTCATCTAGAAATAAATCAAAAACAGCAGAAAAAAAACCCTTTTCTCCTGACGTCTTAAACAATGTGAATAAAAGATGCAAAACTTTAGAAACAACACTTACAACAGAAATGGGTTTTTAATGTCCTTTTTTTCTGCAAGAGGTGGTTTTAATTAGGACGCGCAGAGAGAGAGAGAGAGAGAGAGAGGGGGGGAGAGAGAGTGATGGGGGTAGATATACTACATGGCATCTTCAACAACGTGAATGAAAGATGCAAAACTTTAGAAACAACACGTACAACAGAAATGGGGTTTTAATGTCCTTTCCTGCAAGAGCTGTTTTAAATTAAGACGCGCAGAGATAGAGAGAGAGAGGGGGGTACAGAGAGAGAGAGAGGGGAAGAGGGGGGAGGGAGATATACTATGTTAACATCTAAGGGACCGGTGCCTTCTTTGCTGCAAGAACGGGTTTTAATTAAGAGGCACATTCGTAATGCACTCTATAGAGGTAACAAAACCGAAATAAACCAGTTGCTAGTTAGATCGAGTCTGCAATATTAACTTGGTTGGTAGCGGACGTTAAGACACCCGAACATAGAAACGAACGAGAGAGGGGAGGAGAAAGAGAGAGAGAGAGAGAGAGGGGGGGGAGAGAGGGAAGAGCGAGCGACAGAGAGAGAAAAATTGGGTTTAACGTCCACTCGTTACTAACAAAACATTGACACTGTAGCCCTGGCAGTGCAGAGTATACAATAGACTATCTTTCAACTATAGAGGTGTTTCTTCCTCATGCAATACCCGTGTTCACCACGTCCTTGCTAGTGGGGCATATTATAGCAGGGGGTTGGGTTTCCGAATCGTTATTAGTTATGTTATTGAGCCAAGTGGCGTGGTTTCGATTCACAGCTTGTACGTGACAAGTAGTAGGGTCGTCTGACCACTCTCGTGAGTTTTCTCCAGATCCACCGGTTTCCACCCTTAACTAGAAACCCCTATGCAAGCAAATTATTGAAATGGAATTGAACCATATGTTAGTCCCACAATGACATATTTTGTGTCGAGTGGACGTTATCCCCCTATCCCTCTCCCCTCCCCCTCTCTTTCTCTGTCTCTCTCTCTCTAAGACGACCTGGTTTGTGTCAAGTGTTACCCCCCACCTCTCTCTCTTTCTCGCTCTTTCCCACCCCTCTCTCTCTCTCTCTCTCTGTCTGTCTCTCTCTCTCTTCAAAAGGGGTGTTTAACCCACTGTGTAACCATGGCTTATAATGTCACCAAAACCGGATATTCTGAGCTGCTGGATCTAATGTCAATTACCTGTGGAGGGTCATTAAGACGAACAGTAGACGTCAGGATCCTCAAAGACTCTTGAAGAAAAAAAATCAGAGAGCGGGTGAAATAACTAATCCTGATGAATGACGATGAATAATATAAATCTCCAACTCGAGACAGTGTAAACCACTTAACCAATATTCCAAACAGCTGATATTGTCATATCGAGTGCTGAAAGCCAGGAGTGTCTATCTCCAAAATTGCCAAAAAATGAATTAAATACACCAAACAGTTCGAAATTTCGTCAAGTTTCTCAGCAAAAATTATCTTAGTCCTATCTTTTTAAATAATGGCGCAACAAAGAAGTCATATATTGTTAAGTACAGAACCGCTTATTTTTTTTTCGAAGCAAAAAAAACGTATCTCCGGATAGAGAGTTCTTGCTGTCATTTTATTTTGCAACATGATATGTATATACATATGATATTCTTGTCTGCGATATCACCCTAGGTGGAAGTGGACGTTAAACTCCAGGAACGAACGAACGTCATATGAATGAATGAATGAATGAAATGGGGTTTAACGTCCTTCTATTATGCACTTAACCTGAGCTAATTGAATGAGTGAATGAAATGAGGTTTAACGTCCTACTATTATGCACTTAACCTGAGCTAATTGAATGAGTGAATGAAATGAGGTTTAACGTCCTTCTATTATGCACTTAACCTGAGCTAATTGAATGAATGAGTGAAATGGGGTTTAACGTCCTACTATTATGCACTTAACCTGAGCTAATTGAAGACGGGCATACGCCATGCAGTGTGCTATGAGGGTAATTTTACCCCGGGCAGCGGCGATACGGCCTACTCTTATATCGAATTCAAACTGCCAAGGGATCTTTTACGTGCACTCCAATGTGTACACGAGACCTCTGTTTTTCGTCCCATCCGAACGACTAGGCAGCTGAGCTTCATATGATACTAATCGCTAGAACGTAATGGGGTTTAACGTCTTACTATTCTGATATAACGTTCGCGGTCGGTCATATGGCAGGGGTTGTTGAAATTACGCTTAAGATGCTCTCAAACAATTCCTCGTTATAAGGCCCATTCTCAGAAAAGTTCTGATACGATGTTTATGGAATCTGGGTCACGGCTACCAGGGTATAAATAAATGAAATAGGGTTTAACGTCCTACTATTCTGCTATATGGCAGAGGTTGTAGAAACTACGCTTAAGGTGCTCTCAAACACTTTTTATTACAAGGCCCATTCTAAAAAAAACCTCTAATACAACATTTATAGAATATGAGTCACAGCTACCAGGGTAAATAGAAATTTCCTACTATTATGCTATAACGTTCGCGGTCGGTCATATCATAGGTTTTAGAAAATACGTTTAAGGTGCTCTCAAACAATTCTTATTATAAGGTCCATTCTAACAAAAACTCTGACACGATATTTATAGAATATTGGTCAAGGCTATCAGGGTATATAAAAATGGAATGAAATGGGGTTTAACATTCTGCACCGACTTGGTTAATGAAGACCGATATGTGCCATAAAGAATACCGTGAGGGAAATTTGGCCCGCACAGCGGCACCATAGCCTGCTTTTACTTCCAATTCTAAACGGTCAATGGATCTTTTACGTGCACTCAAGCCAAGATAATGACATCGGCCATACTCTTTGTCAAATGCCAAAGCTTCCTGTTCTAGTGGGGCCTGGGTTTATCGTCCTATCCGAACGATTAGATGTTGTTCCTTGCCAGATCCTTCGTCCTGTACCAATGACAAAGGAAACTTTGGTGAGGAATGCCGAGGCCGAGGAAATTCTGGAACCTCTGGTTACTGACCCAGCACCAAAATGTAACCCCAGAACCTCTTGTCACTGACCCAACACCAAGATATAACCCGGCACCTCTGGTTATTTAACCAGTATCAAGATGTAGCCCCAGAACGCCTGGGTACTGACCCAGCGCCAGGATGTAGCCTACGGAACTGTGAGTTACTGACCCAGCACCAGGAAATAACCCCCAGCATCATCTGGACCTGAACATGTTACATATCTTGGAGTTTAACGTCCACTTCCACCTAGGGCGATATCGTAGACAAGTTACAGATCTCGATAGGAGCGAACTATCGTGGAGAATTTCTCAGGTACATTTTCGGGTAGCACCAGGGTGTAACCCCCGGAATCTATGGTTACTGACTCAGCACCAAGATGTAGCCCCGGGGCCTCTGGCTAGTGATACCATCTGAGCTTATGCATGTAACAGATCTCGATGGTACCATATTATATAGGATAACTGTACAATGACTGTTGAATTAGTCGTTAATCCCATCGCGTGTATTATTACCAGGCCATCTACGGTGACTCTATACGTAACAATCACTGCACTGCCAAATTATTTATAATCCTCGACCTCGCACCCAATAATCCCCATAAACTTTTGACAGCTGGTCATGATTACCAAATAGTACCAGAGACGGTAATTATACAGTAATATTATCCCTTGTATGGATTATACAATAAACTAGTAGTTACTATTTTACTTAATTACTGTAAACATTTCATATAACCTGTGGGTACATACAGTGATGTCCCTTTATTATGTTTTTTTGCTGGGGATTTAGTTAATTGTAGCGTTATAACAGTTTGACGTTATATATATTCAGGCCCGAAGCCAGAAACCAAAATTTAGCCGACATAGGGGGGCAAGGAAGATAAATTTCCGACGAAGGTTATCGCCGGATGCGGTAAGCAGGAGGAGGGGAGAGCGCGAAAATTAGAAGCTGGGGAAGTGAATTTAGGACTCTATATATGACATGCAGGTAGCGAATGTGTCGGAAAATTAAGAGTTTTCAGCCGACATTAACTAACTCTCGGCCGAATTTGAGAGTATATGTCGTACTAAAACTCTGTCCCGGCGAAAATGCGAGATAGCTAACCAGCGATTTATTTCCGACGCAAACAGAAATATTCCGATACTAAAGGTCAATGTGCTTGATAACGGTAAGAGGTTACTTGTCAAAACGTCGTGCTTTTTGAATAAACCAGTGACATAAAAACTGTCTTCTGTTAATATAACCAATAATCTGTTTTATTTACGACAATTTATGACTACAATTTACACCTAAATATTCACTAGATAAAGGTATAATTGAAATTATCTCAATACCCGTGTAATACCTGTGAATGAAATGGGGTTTAATGTCATACG
Organism: Patella pellucida; assembly: GCA_917208275.1. NCBI lineage: Eukaryota > Metazoa > Mollusca > Gastropoda > Patellidae > Patella > Patella pellucida. Next base: position 5,244,484 of record OU795036.1, on the reverse strand, counting down.
CTTATGTACCTAACCTGGGCTAATTGAAGACGGGCATACACCATACAGTGTGCTATGAGGGAAATTTTGCCCGGGCAGCGGCGCTACGGCCTACTCTTATATCGAATTCCAACTGCATTCCAATTCACACCAGTCGTGCGGATAATATATCAGTCCAACTATCGGTCTACGGTTAGCTTCGCTTGAGAATAGACACTAAGTTAATTGACCGACATTTTAATTCCCAAATCGACGATTTTTGTCGAAAACATCACAAGTATAAGAATTGTAAGAAGTAAATTTGTTTTAATTTCCATTTAATGAAATTGGAAGGGTTTATTATTAATGTTTATGGGTAGGAAACGGAAAAGAACTCCATTACAAAAAAGTACACTCATTTTTGGATATGTCGGTTATTCGAGTAAATAGTGAGGGGGGGGGGGGCTGAATGGTTAGCGTGTGCGCCCTGTATCATTTAGTCAACTGGTGTGGTTTCGAATCCCCGGTTGTACGTGGCAAGGAGTAAGGTCGCCTGTCCAACCTCGTTGGTTTTCTCTAGGTCCTCCAGTTTCCTCCCACTGATGAAGACACCTACGCGAATTATTGTAATAAAAATTAAACCATATGTTAGTCTCGAAATGACCTAGTTTGTGTTGAGGGAACGTTAAATATCATCTCTCTCTCTCTCTCTCTTTCTCTTTCTCTCTCTATTCGAGTAAATAGTTTAATGTTTACAGAATTATGTTAGTTCCGAAATAACATAGTTAAAGATACATTATTTTTTTTTATCGTACCGTCTTTAGTAATGATGATCGAGGCTAGGGCGAAATTTCAATCGCTATATTCTCGGTTAAGGGAAGATTAATTTCATAGAAATTTTCAGAAAATAACTGCCAGGGGTCAGTTGCTCAAAGCTCCGTTATCTTTAACGACCCGTTAACTTTAACGACCCGTTAACTTTAACGGACATATCTTGGTAACGTGTTGTTTGGTAACTTTCCGTTAAATTTACTACAGAAAACTTTATTTTTTATATTAACATAAATCTGTAGTAAAAATTTTCACCACAGAATATTCGGGGCCTTTATTTCGAGCAACAATTTTTCTCTCCATTAAAGTTAACGGATCGTTAAAGATAACAGAGCTTTGAGCAACCGGCCCCAGCTCTTTATCTCATCTCCCGTAATGAATCTCTAATGAATTTGTAACGAGTTGTTCATCAAAACTGCCGATAATTTAAATGACCCCACCACCTCGTTATACAGTTTTTACCAAAAGATTATCCTATAAAAATAGTTAATAAACGTAGGACTAAATATTAACAACCAAATAAGCATCAGACATGCGCATATATAATTGAAATTTGGTAATAACCTTGAAACAAAAAGGTCATCCCCTCCATTTTGTTTCGTAAATTCGTATCCACTCTCCCGGTCGCCTACTTTGTTAGTGAACATAGTTAATGAATGTATGAATTAATATTAACAACCAAATAAACATCAGACATGCGCATATATAATTGAAATTGGTAATAACCCCCAAACAAAAGGGTCATCCCCTCCATTTTGTTTTGTAAATTCGTATATCCACTGTCCCCCGGTCGCCTACTTTGTTAGTGAACATAGTTAATGAATGTATGAATTAATTTCAACAACAACGTAAGCATCAGACATGCGCATATATAATTGAAATTAGTAATAACCTCAAAACAAAAGGGTCATCCTCTCCATTTTGTTTCGTAAATTCGTATCTACTCTCTCCCGGTCGCCTATTCTGTTTATGAACGCATGAACTAATATTTACAACAAAGTAAGCAACAGACATGCGCATATATAATTAGAATTGGTAATAACCTCGAAACAAAAGGGTCATCACCTCCATTAGTTTCGTACCCACTCACGCGCTCACTTACTCTTCGTTTATTTACGCCATTGCTAATAAGGCAGTGGTTATGCATTGAGCTCTCTATAAATGTTGGCTAGCTGTCCAGTATTCGCTTCGTTTAATTATTACACATTTTAACGTCACGAGCCTCCTTAACAACCATCAAAAATCGATCTTCTTTATAGGGTAAAAGTTATCATTCCTATAGGACCGAGAGCTGAGATATTAAATTCTCTCCTTGGCTAAAAGCCTCGTAAAGTTCAACTGTATTTTAGCTCGTTCACTCGACGTCAGTAATAAACTTGAACGAAATTATCTTAAAACTCGTCTTTCTACAAGTTCCCCGGTCTAAATATAGAATAAAATTAAATGAAATGAAAAGGGGGTTAACGTCCTGCTGTTTTGCTCCTAACCTGGGATAATGAAGACAGGCATATGCACAGTAGGCTATGAGGGAATGTTTGTCAGGTCAGCAGCGCTACGGCCAACTCTTATATATCGAATTCAACTGCCAAAGGATATTTTACGTGCACACCAATGTGTACACAGGACCTGGTTTGTTGTCTCATCCGAACGACTAGTCTGCTGTTCTTGTCAGACCCTCCGTCCTGCATTATTGACAAGGGGAAACCACGTCGTAAAATCTGGATGACATCTAATTATGACCGAGAATAAAAACTATATTTTACTATGTTGATATATGTATTGTGTTTATTTAAGGCCCTCTACGCGCAAACGATTTATTGAAATAAAATTTAAACATACGTTAGTCCCGAAATGACCTAGTTGTGTTGAACGGACGTTAATCCTCATTTCAGTCTTTCTCTATTTAAGGTGTTTCTGATATTGAGTCAAAAAGCTCAGAGAGAAGGGGGAAGAGAGAGAGAGAGAGAGAGAGAGAGAGAGAGAGAGAGCGAGAGAGAGATGGGGTTTTACGCCCACAAGACACAAACGAGGTCATTTTGGGACTAAAATATGGTCCAATTTTATTTCAATAATTCGCTTGCGCGTACGGGTCTTTAGCAGTAAGAGGAAACCGGAGGACCCGTGGAAGACCAATTAGGTTGGACAAGCGAACCTACTCCTTGTCACGTACAATCGGGAATCGAAACCACGCCACCTGACTTAACGACAGACCTTGTGATTTCACGCGCATGCGTTAACCCACTATACCATCCCCAGTAAACCATGGGATTGGTTGTGAACAGGTGACGTATACAAATGGATTTATTTGTTTTCATTTTCTTCTCGTTGCCTCGACTCAAAGCATGTCCCTTTATTACGTTGTTTGCTGGAGTTTTAGTTTATTGTGACAAAAATAAATTTGGCGTTATATAACGTCATCAATCACAAACGTTAGTGAACTTCTCTGTCTAAATATCCATCCTTCTCCCGTAGATGTATGTACTGGGAGAAAATATGCGAGGTGAACAGGGCCGAAAGGGGGGCGTACATAGCAAGGACCTGTTCCCACAGCGGAAGTAATACAATCTTAAAATCAATTCGATATTTAACAGGTAACCAGTGTAAATTATATAAAACTGGGGCCGTATTTATAAAAATTCTTAGAGTTTTCTTAACTTTTACTCTAAGACTTCCTAAAACAACATTTAGTTAAAAGTTACTCTCTAGAAATATTTATAAAGGGTCTTAGAGTAACTTTGAACTAAATGTAAGACTTGGGTACTAACCAAACTAAATCTGTCACAAAAAGAATCCCACCCATGTCCATTCGATATCTCCTTATCAACTCGTCATTGTTGTACTCCACTAAGAAATCTCTGCTTGTTTTAAACTCTCTTAGGCGGCGTACACGGACGGCCATGTTAACCAAGATAAGAGTACTTTTAACAAGTTAGGAGTAATTCTTAAAGTAAAATGTTTTATAAATAGGTCTAAGGGAAATCTACAAAGTTAGGAGTAATTTTTGACAGTTAAGAGTTGATTTCAACTCTTAGAATGTTTATAAATACGGGCCCAGGAGTTATGTGGTCATATTTCTTAGTTAAAGTAACAAGTCTAGCTGCAGTATTCTGTACTTTTTTGTAATTTATCTATAAGCATTAAAGGTAAACCAATTAAAAGAGAATAAAAGTTATCTAACTGAGAAGTGACAAAAGAATTACCAAGTTACAAATTAACTTATTTTAACTATATTTCTGATATTAAAATAGCACAATTTACAAATATTATTGACTTGAGCTCCAATAAGCATAAAACTATCAGAGATTGCACCAACTTTACGAACAGAAAAATGGAAATATATCACTATTACCAATACGACAGGGGAGGGTATCATGTTCAAATTTACTTCATTGATGTCTTGAACTCAATACCAAATATTCGGTTTTATCACCATTAAAAGTAACCTAAAATATAGCAAAGAAAACATTCTACTGTAATACTATGCAATACAGTGTGCTCATGAGGGGCGATTCCGTCTACTATCCATAGAACTCCAACTGCCATCGGATCGATAAGACCAAATGTCAATAACAAGAACTATATATTAGCCTTGCATTGAGTAACGTATATTCTCAAAACTTTAAAGTTAATATAACCATAATCTTTAAGTGACATTTAGCGATTAGGAAACATTTAATTCTAAAAAAAGCACGACGCTTCGACAAGTATCCTCTTGTCGTTACTAAATGTCACTGTGCTTGATAACGGTAAGAGGTTACTTGTCGAAAAGTCGTGATTTTTGAATAATCCAGTGACATAAAAACTGTCTTCTGTTAATTTAACCAATAATCTGTTTTATTTACGACAATTTATAAGTACAATTAACACCCAAATATTAACCAGACAAAGGCATAATTGAAATAATCTTAATACCCGTGTAATACTGTTGTTAAAAAGAGAGCATATTCCTGAAGCAACGGCCCGAGAAATCCCTCTCTGGCCATTGCTGGATTGGCTTCGGATTCTTGAACTTTTAAGTAAGTGTGTCTATTCTTCTCGTTCAATCAAATCTACCACTTACGTGCAGTAACATGACAGTTCGTCGTTTAATCTTGGGCCTTCCTTAATATTTTGGACAAAGATTAAAGGTATTAAAAACGTTGACAGTCTGTTCGTTACCATACAGTAGTGTTTACTTTACGTCAATACCGATAGCCTCGTTTGTGACGCAATTAGTTTTACTGCAATATCCTGCTATGCGCTGGTTAATATAGCATAAAAAAACGTGCAGCCATGACGTAACGTTATTTAAACACAGTTGCCCTAATTAAACGTCCTGTTTTAACGGTAATACCTTTGTAACGAAGTCGGTGATTGGTCAGTAATAGGACCACTGACCAGTCATAATTAGTGACAATAATACCCACTCAGTCCAGCAGGGAGTAGTAGGATTAGCTCTAATCAAACGGAACACTGCGAGGAGGATGATAAGCGATTGTCATATGTTTGTACAGATATGGAATTATCAATAAATATTAACAACTGAATGAATGAAATGGGGTTTAACGTCCTACTGTTTTGCACCTCACCTGGGCTAATGAAGACGGTCATACGCCATACAGTGTGCTATGAGGGATATTTTGCCCGGGCAGCGGCGCTACGGCTTACTCTCATATCGAATTCCAGCTGCCGAGGAATATTTTACGTGCACTCCGATGCACACCAGTCGTGCGAATAATATATCAGTCCAAATATCGGTCTACGGTGAGCTTCGCTTGAGAACATACATTAAGCTTATTGACCGACATTTTAATTCCCAAATCGACGATTTTTGTCGAAAACATTACAAGAATAAGAATTATGAGAAGTTAATTTGTTTTAATTTCCATTTAATGAAATTGGAAGGGTTCATTATTAGTCTTTATAAGTATGATTGATATGAAACGGTAAGGAACTCCATTACAAAAAGTACGCTTATTTTTGGATATGTCGGTTATTCGAGTAAATAGGGGGTTGGATGGCTGAATGGTTAGCGTGTGCGCGCTGTATCATTGGGTCAACTGGCATGGTTTCGAATCCCCGGTTGTACGTGGCAAGGAATAAGGCCGCCTGTCCAAACTCGTGGGTTTTCTCTAGGTCCTCCGGTTTCCTCCCACTGATGAAGACACCTACGCGCAAGCGAATTATTGTAAAAAAAATTAAACCATATGTTAGTCCCGAAATAACCTAGTTTGTGTTAAGTTGTACGTTAAACCCCCTCTCCCTCTCTCTCTCTCTCTCTCTCTCTATCTCTCTCTATTCGAGTAAATAGTTTAATGTTTGCAGAATTATGTTAGTCCCGAAATAACATAGTTAAAGATACATTATGTTGTTTTTTTCTCGTACGGACTTTAGTAAATGATGATCGAGGCTAGGCCGAAATTTCAATCGCTATATTCTCGGTTCAGGGAAGATTAATTTCATAGAAATTTTCAGAAAATAACTGCCAGGGGTCAGTTGCTCAAAGCTCCGTTATCTTTAACGATCCGTTAACTTTAACGGACATATCTTGGTAACGTGTTGTTTGTTAACTTTCCGTTAAATTTACTACAGAAAACTTTATTTTTTATATTGTCATAAATCTGTTGTAAAAATTTTCACCACAGAATGTTCGGGGCCTTTATTTCGAGCAACAATTTTTTTCTCCATTAAAGTTAACGGATCGTTAAAGATAACAGAGCAACCGACCCAAGCTCTTTATCTCATCTCCCGTAATGAATCTCTAATGAATTTGTAACGAGTTGTTCATCAAAACTGCCAATAATTTAAATGACCCCACTCGTTATACTGTTGTTATCAACGGATTGCGCTTTGACCTCTAGCTGGCCGGTCACCTCTGGCTTGCGGCTGTGGTTCCGAGCCCTGGTATGAGCGTGTGTGGCATGGAAATAGGGGCGCCTTTTCAACCTCGTGGGTTTCCTCCCGGCACTCCGGTTTCCTCCCACAGCTAAAAACCCCTACGCGCTGGCGAATTATTGAAATAAAAATTAAAACCATATGTTGGTCCCGTAATGACCTAGTTGTGTTAAGTGGACATTTAACCCCATCTCTCTCTCTCTTTCTCTCCCTCTCTCTCTCTCTCTCTCTCTCTCTCACTTTCTCTCATCAAATGATTATCCAAAACAATAGTTAATGAACGTATGAATTAATATTAACAACCACATAAAGATTGCTTGATAAAGATACCTGTAAGAGTATTGAAACGTTGCATGTAATAAACGAAGAAGTAGTAAATCCATAAAGTTGTGTTATCAGACATGCGCATTTATAATTGGAATTGGTTATAACCTGGAAACAAAAAGGTCATCCCCTCCATTTTGTTTTGTAAATTCGTATCCACTCTCTCGGTCGCCTACTCTGTTAGTGAACATAGTTAATGAACGCATGAATTAATATCAACAACAACGTAAGCAACAGACATGCGCATATATAATTGAAATTGGTAATAACCTCGAAACAAAAGGGTCATCACCTCCATTTTGTTTCGTACCCACTCACGCGCTCACTTACTCTTCGTTTATTTACGCCATTGCTAATAAGGCAGTGGTTATTCACTGAGCTCTCTATAAATGTTGGCTAGCTGTCCAGTATTCGCTTCGTTTAATTATTACCCATTTTAACGTCACGAGCCTCCTTAACAACCATCAATAATCGATCTTCTTTATAGGGTAAAAGTTATCATTCCTTTAGGACCGAGAGCTGAGATATTAAATTTTCTCCTTGGCTAAAAGCCTCGTAAAGTTCAACTGTATTTTAGCTCGTTCACTCGACGTCAGTAATAAACTTGAACGAAATTAACTTAAAACTCGTCTCTCTACAAGTTCCTCGGTCTAAATATAGAATGAAATTAAATTAAATTAAATGGAGGTTGACGTCCTACTGTTTTGCTCCTAAGATCTATGTTTCTAAATTAAACGATTTTTGTCTTGAGGGCTTTGTGAGTCATTTCGATTTTTTCGGAAATGAAACGAAATGGGAGGTAGCGTCCTAACCTGGGCTAATTGAAGACGGGCATACGCCATACAGTGTGTGCTATGAAGGAATGTTTGCTTGGGCAGCAGCGCTACGGCCAACTCTTATATCGAATTCCAACTGCCAAGGAATATTTTACGTGCACACCAATTTGTACACGGGACATTGTTTGTCGTCCCATCCGGGGGGGTAACCTTTGACACAAACCAGGTCGTCTAAGCGAGAGAGGGAGAGGGAGGGAGAGAGAGATAAAGGGGGGGGGAGAGATGGGGGTTTTCGCCCACTCGACACAAACGAGGTAATTTTGGAACTAACATATTATGGTCCAATTTCATTTCAATAATTCGCTTGTGCGTACGGTTCTTTAGCATGCGAGTTGAAAACCCATAAGGTTGGACAAACGAACCTACTCCTTGTCACGTACAATCGGGAATCGAAACCACGCCACCTGACTTAACGACAGACATTGTGATTTCATGCGCATGCGTTAACCCCCTATACCTTTCCCAGTAACCCATGGAGATTGGTTGTTAACAGGTGACGTATACAAATGGATTTATTTATTTTCATCTTCTTTTCGTTGCCTCGACTCAAAGCATGTGATTCGAAACCACGACAGTTGACTTAAAGACAGGCTTTGTGATACAGCGTGCACATGCTAACCATTCGGCCATCCAACCTCCTCCCCTGACAATTGGATTTATTTATTTTCATCTTCTTCTCGTTGCCTCGACTCAAAAGCATGTGATTCGAAACCACGCCAGTTGACTCAATGACAGGCTTTAAGATACAGCGTGCACATGCTAACCATTCGGCCATCCAACTCCCCTGACAATTGGATTTAATTATTTTCATTTTCTTCTCGTTGCCTCGACTCAAAGCATGTGATTCGAAACCACGCCAGTTGACTCAATGACAGGCTTTATGTTACAGCGTGCACATGCTAACCATTCGGCCATCCAACCCCCTGACAATTGGATTTATTTATTTCCATTTTCTTCTCGTTGCCTCGACAAAAAGCATTTGATTCGAAACCACGCCAGTTGACTCAATGACAGGCTTTATGATACAGCGTGCACATGCTAACCATTCGGCCATCCAAACCCCCCTGACAATTGGATTTATTTGTTTTCATCTTCTTCTCGTTGCCTCGACTCAAAGCATGTGATTCGAAACCACGCCAGTTGACCCAATGACTGGCTTTATGATACAGCGTGCACATGCTAACCATTCGGCCATCCAACCCCCTGACAATTGGATTTATTTGTTTCCATTTTCTTCTCGTTGCCTCGACTCAAAGCATGTGATTTAACGTGACTTTTAAAGATGGGAGACACTAAAATAAAGACGACTTAACTCTTTTTTTTAGACAAAGAAAAAATGCAAATAATCAGCTTTGCTTTGATAGGTCATTATTCTGGGGAGAATCCAGTATTAACGAACTTGGTTAAAACAATTCAACAGAGCCTCGGCCAAGCGGTTTAAAATTTGAACTAAATGAGAATCTGTCGGATTAAGACGTATTGTTTTAGCTTCATGAGATTCGTCACTGTCTCTTTACTAAGAAATAAATATAAAGCGGGTTCAATCCTTGTCTTTTGGTGTCAAACGATGATGAAAAAACTGACGGGAGAGAAAGGGAGATAAGAGAAATGGGGTTTTGCGTACACTCGACACAAATTAGGTCATTCCGCAGTATGAGGAAATGAGGACCCGGAGAAAATAAAATGAAATGAAGACGGGAATACAGTGTGCTATGATTGCCTTTAATGTTTTATTTTTATACCGTATGACACATTTGAATGTATGTAACTGGATTTAAACTTTAAAAAAGTCTTGGCTTGGTAGCCTGGAGGTCACAGGTTCAGTCCACGTATTGGCCGAGTAAGTTCATTTGGATTTTCCGACTTGGTTTCCCCTCGTCAGTTAAATTTCCCTCACAGCACAGTCTCGGTGTTGGTGTTGGTCGAGAAAGTTCATCTGGATTTTCCGACCTGGTTTCCCATTGTCAGTTTAATTTCCCTCAAAGCGAGAGAGAGAGAGAAATGGGGTTTAACGTCCACTCAACACAGCTAGGTCATTTCGGGACTAACATATGGTTTAATTTTATTTCAATAATTCGTTTGCTCATAGGGGTCTTTAGCAGTGGGAGGAAACCGGAGTGCCCGGATGAAACCAAAGAGTTTGAGAAGGCGTCCCTATCTCCATGTCACATACGCTCACACCATGGCTCGAAACCACAGCCGCAAGCCAAAGGTGGCCGGCCAGCTAGAGGTCGGAGCGCAGCACTCTAGACCACTAGGCAATCCCAACGACCTCCCTCATAGCACATTGTATGGTGAATACCCATCTCTATTAGCCGAGTTGGTTCAGTGAAGTAGGACGTTGACCACATTTCATTTGTTCATTTCTCCCGTCAAAGGGCAAAATCTAGTAACTCACTTTTTCTTATTTTAAGAAAACAAAGGAAAACGTAATTAATGAATATTAAACCCCGGCTCATCCATTGATTTTACTATTGAGTTACTAGGTTTTGCTGTGACATACTAGACAAATGAAGGAAGTTGCTAGGTTGTGTCAAGGATGTAACTGCTTACAAAATCAAAAGATTGGAATATCTAGAACAACAACAGGAAGGACATACTCTATTAACTACAAATTTGGTCCTAACTCAATTTTGATATTAAAAAGTGAGTTACTAGGTTTCGCCTTTTGACGGGAGATTTTATATTACGAGTGCATGTATTGACCTCTACAACAGGACCTGTAACTAGAAGAAAGCCAGTGAAATTTATGATTCAGCTACGGAAACAAAACATGACATCGTCCATCTAAACAACTCCGTGTTTTATTACTGCGATGACAGCTGCGATGTGTTTTATTGTCAGCATCAAGTTATAAACCACCAGCTTGACAGATATAATACAAAACATAGAACACCACGAGCTGCACGTTCTTGTCAAGGGACATAATTCATTGATTTACTGCCATATTGATTGTGTGGGTTTTTTTGATGGAGAGAATGAGAAAAGAGAGAAATAAAAGGGTGTTTATAACGTTAAAGAGAGAGAGAGAGAGAGATAGGGTAGAGGGCATCTTCAATAGAAGGCTTGATCTCGCCTTAACTACATACAGCTTATCAAGCCCTTCACTCAACACTGCATTTTTCGGCACTAAATTTGATTGGGTACCGGCCCCAACCGTGATCCAATCAGATTCCTTCGTTAAATTGGTTACTGCTTTCAATTCATTTTATTTATCAGAGCACGTGATCAGCCAATTCCTTATTACATGCTGAGTTGATTGTCCTTTATTGTGTGGTGAGTGGTCTTATGTGCGTGCCAGTTTGATCTCGGCGACAGTACAGTGTGAGTGTCACGACCTCTGATTGGACAATGCTTATTAGTCGCTTTTAAACACAACAAGCGTAAAAGTTCAAGAATTGCCTAGTGTTGCAGCAAGGGTTAGATGTTGTAAAACTCGCGGCCGTTGCTTCAGCAAGATGGGTAGAGGGAGAGAGAGAGAGAGAGAGATCACTCGCCATAAACAAGGTCATTTCGGGACTAACATATGGTTCAATTTTATTTCAATAATTCGCTCGCGCTAAGGGGTCTTTGGCAGTGGGTTAAACCATTCGGCCACACTGCCATACCACACTGCCAGGCCAAATTGCCAAGCCATATTGCCAAGGCCCATTGCCAAGGCCACACTGCCATACCACACTGCCATACCACACTGCCATACCACACTGCCAAGGCCACACTGCCAAGCCACACTGCCAAGGCCACACTGACAAGCCACATTGCCAAGGCCACACTGCCAAGGCCACACTGCCAAGCCACACTGCCAAGGCCACACTGACAAGCCACACTGCCAGCCATATTGCCATACCACATTGCCAAGGCCACACTGCCAAGCCACACTGCCAGCCATATTGCCAAGGCCACATTGCCAAGCCACATTGCCAGGCCACACTGCCAGGCCACACTGCCAAGGGCGTGATCAATTCCGATCAAACACCTATGTGGGGTTGAACAGGCGGACAACGCTCCGGGTCAAGGGAATCGAAAGCACGCCTATTGACTCAATGATTTGTGTTTGTTATTTGACATCTTTGCACTTTATATGAAAACTATTTTCAATTTCTGTAAAATTGTTTATGGACGCAATACACACGTTATTTAATACCCATGGTGGTAGATAAAGAATTCTTGCTATCCAATTCTGTAAACCTGTTTATGGACGCAATTTAAACACGTTGTTTAATACTCGTGGTGGTAAATAAAGAATGCGCGATATCCATTTCTGTAAAATTTAGATTTAGTTTCTGTTTAGGGAAGTAAAATGATTCTACATAAACTATGATAAAATGAAATGGGATTTAATGTCCAGCTTTTCTGCACCGAGTGCAAATTGTCAAACGACTAGAATCTGTTCTGTGTCACACACACCCCCCCCCCCCCCTCGTCATGCATCGGCGACAAGGGGAAATCAAGCTGGGAAATACAAAGGAATGTCCTCAGTCAACACCGGGAGCGAATTTAATCAGCTTCTTACTCAATGAACTTCCACATTTCCCCAACACTAGAGAGAGAGAGAGAGAGAGAGAGGGAGAGGTGGGGCTTAACGTCCACCATCATTTCGGGACTAATGTATGGTTTTCAATTTTTATTTCAATAATTCGCTTGTGCGTAGGGAGGAAGCTGGAGTGCCCGGAAGAAACCTACGAGGTTGAGAAGGCGCCCCTATCTCCATGCCACATACGCTCACACTAGGGCTCGAAACCATAGCCACAAGCCAGAGGTGACCGGCCAGCTAGAGGACGAAGCGCGGCACTCTAGACAACTAGGCCAGCCCAACCCCCCTATTATGAATAAAACCACAATGCTAAATTTGAAGTGAAATTAAATGTGGTTTAACGTCATACTTTTCTGCACCAACTTGGCCATTCACGACAGTATGTCCTACTCTTATATCGAATTCCAGCTACCAAGGGATCTTTTACGTTTACGCCAACATGTACACGGGACGTAGTCGCATCATGCGAGAGACTAGAAACTACTTACCATGCCAGACCCCCCCCCCTTTCATCCTGCACCACTGACAAGAAATGAAATGGAACTTAACGTACTACTGTTATTCTCCGACAAGACTAATGATGAGAGAGAGAGAGAGAGAAAGGGAGAGAGACATGGAGTTTAACGTACTACTGTTCTTCTCCGACAAGACTAATAAAGAGAGGGAGAGAGAGAGAGAGAGGGGGGGGAGAGAGAAATGGAGTTTAACGTACTACTGTTCTTCTCCGACAAGACTAATGAAGAGAGAAAGAGAGAGAGAGAAATGGAGTTTAACGCCAGCTCAACACAACTAGGTCATTTCGGGACTAAGACTAATGAAGACGGGCCACTGACAAGCGGAAACGGGAAACGAACCGGAAAATACCGGGACACTTTCTCAGCCAACCATTATCCATCTTGGTACCAATTACGTTCTCTAAATTTCCCTCATAGCACACTGTATGGCGTATGCCCGTCTTCCATTAGCCCAGATTAGGTGCATAATAGTAAGACGTTAAACCCCATTTGTTTATTACTGAAAATCGTTTGTGTGGCTAATGCTTTCATGAGACGATATACGGTACTAAACATCGCCTTAGGCTCCGACTGACCGACTGCTATAACATGCCAATATGAATTACATTTTGACCTAAATAGAAAACCCGTTGATGTAGATTTATAGAAGAATCCCGGTAAATCGGAAATTATCATTTTACATTCCGGTTGAAACTCCATATTTAATTTCGCTTTAGACAAGAGAAGTGTGAAAGATGAAAGTTCATAGGTCAAAGTCTATTGAATGTTTTCCACTTGGTTAGAGAACGACCGCCGACCAACTGAGTACATATCTATAATTTTTCCATTGAAGCATGGGGATTAGCGTGCCTGAATTTAATGAACACGCGTATTAATGTGAATTATCTCCCTTGCCTGCTCTTCCGGATACAGATCTGGTAATGTCAGTTTAGTTGAAGGTGATTCAATCAGCGAGAAATTGGCTCCTACGTCTCAAACTGGCTTCAAACTACCGTCAGGCACGCTACACCACTCCCTCGGGTCCCAAGGCTCATTTTTATATTTAATTACAAATGCTGAATATTTTGATTGCCTACAGTCTCTCCTGAGTTCCGTTGCGTATCAAATAAAAAGTTAACGAAGTAAGAAGTAACATCGTGTAGACTTTCTCCATTTCGTTTTGTCTTGAACATGCGTGACACTTGCAATATTGACGAACTGCAGTCCATAAAACCCCCCGATTGCGTAAAACAGTAATAATTCGCCAATAACATTCTTTCCCACAGAGATTAGAAAATACTTTCTTTAATAGAAATCTGTCTGGTCAATTCCTCTCCAGCAGGAGATGACGTACGTCATAGAAATATATTTTTCCGATAAGCTAACTGCTAAATGGTATAATTGCGTTTGAGGACAGACACAATTTATGTTTTATTTGTCTCCATCCCGGAAGTCGGGAAGATTTGGATTCGATACCATGCTGACCAGGAGCAGGGCGTAGCTCATCTGCTTAACCCAGCGAGTTTTCCTCGAGTTTTCATCCGTTGCTAAACAACCCCTCGCGGACGCATGTCAACGCGGAAAAGTGTTTTTTGAGTGGAGTGTGAACGTCGCCCACCTCCTCTCCCTCTCCCTCTCCCTCTCTCTTCGCCCCCCCCCCCATAGCTAGAGACCCCTATATACAAGCAAATTATTGAAATACAATTGAACCATGTGTTAGTTCCGAAATGACCAATGTGTTGATTCGTCGTTCAGCTTTATCTCTCCCCTCCCACCCTCTCTCTCCCCTCTTTTCCCCTCTCTCTCTCACCCTCTATATCTCTCTCTCCCCCTCCCTCTCTCTCTCTCCGCTCTGTGTTGATTCGTCGTTCAGCTCTCTCTCTCCCCTCCCTCCCTCTCTCTCCGCTCTTTTTCCCCCTCTCTCTCACCTCTATCTCCCTCTCTCCCTCTCTCTCTCTCTCCCCTCCCTCCCTCCCTCTCCGCTCCTTTTCTCCCCCTCTATCTCTCTCTCTCTCAACCGATTGTTTTATTAAATCAAAACAAAGCGTAGGCGCAACTTTGTCTTCGGAACTTATATCTACTCGTGATTGTCACTAGGCAGTCTCGCTCATACTTTAGACCAAGCACAGGGGTCATGTCAGTACGTGGTTGGATAATTATGAATTAATCTGGTTTCCTTTCCTCTCTGGGCTTTTATTTATTTATTAATAGTCGGATCGTGCTCTCGGGATCGGCTGACATTTTTCATTTGTCTTTGTGACGTAGTTGTGATATTTCTCGGAGAAATTCAACTGTGAACTGTAAGGGAATTCTATCCAGGTGTTATTGCAATCAGCGGTTGAATGTCATCGTGAACAGAAATGTAATGAAATGGGGTTTAACGTCCTACATGTCTGTTCCAATAGGCCTACTGTTCCGTTCCGACTGGGCTAATGAAGGCGGTACGGTGAAGAGTGTGAAATCGCTTCGCCTAATCGAAACAATTTAATGCGTATGTCAACGCGCGTATTCTCCCTAGTATGACATGGCGCAAAGACTTCAACCGAAATGAAATGGGGTTTAACGTCCTATTGTTCTGCTCTTACTGGGCTAATTAAGACGGGGCATACTCCACACAATGTGCTATGAGGGCATTGTACCCGAACAGCGGCGCTACGGCCTACACGTATAACGAACTCCAACTGATAAGGGATATTTTACGTGCACGCCGATGTGTAAACGGGACCTCGGTTTCCGTCCCATCCGAACAACTGGACAGTTGTCCTACATCACTGACCAGGGGACACCACGCCGGAAAACCTCGATGAACTTTCTCGGCCAACACCGGAGCGGACCAGCGACATTCAGACTAGTTAGCCAGCGTCTTTCGCACTTAGCCACCGTGGTTCCCCGGGAGACCCACAATCAAGAACATCAGAACGTCTCGTGGACTAAACGGGAATCTTAACCCCTTCTGAATTCTTGGTAAACAAAAATCTGTTATCGGTAATTCCTCGTTTTAGTCAATCTCTTCACAGGGATCACAGTGGCTAAGTGGATAAGGCGCTGGTTCGCTAGCCTGGAGGTCGGGTGTTTGATCCCTGCATTGGCCGAGAAAGTTCATCTCGATTTGTCGACGTGATTTCACCTTGTCAGTGATGCAGAAGGAGGGCCTGACAAGGACAGCTGCCTAGTCGTTCGAATTGGCGTGCACGTAAAAGAACCCTTGGCAGTTGGAATTCAGTTGCTGTCCGGGCAAAATTTCCCTCATGACACACTGTATGGCGTATCCCTTCTTCAATTAGCTCAGGTTAAGTGCATAACAGTAGGACGTTAGACCCTATTTCATTCATTCCTCGTTTTTGTCAATCTGTTTACGAGACCGCGGCTTTAAGATTATATAAGGTGTTTTTAGCTGTACGAAAATGCAATAACCTGCTGTTATTACTAAATGTGGCGTGAGCGTTGTGGAACTCGATATTAAAAGATGAAATTATAAAGGTACTCCGGGTTGTCTGGCAATTAAAGGTTATAAAACGAACTTTCTCCACATGTTCATTAGAAAGGTTTCACGCGCCACTGACGTCATCGTCGCCATTAGTTAATCAAGTAGGAGACGGCGTGGTGACAAAAATGACGTCATGTCACTGATGCCAGGTCGAGTGTAAGTAATTCTCTTTATGAGATTCGCTCCCACCAGACATTTTGAAAACACAGATGATATTGGTATTAGAAATGCCAAAGTAGAGCGAAGCTGATGTGATTATTGTTCAATATAAAACCTTTATATTTATAGGAGCTATAGGTCGCTAACATTTGGGACCTAGAAATTCACAAAAGTGGGTCGCAACGCATATAATATTGTAATATGAATGTATATAAACTGATTTACATTCAATGGTTGCCGTTTTTACTCCAGTTTCAAATCAGTTATGTCCGGCGAAATGTTGGTGTTAGAATAATATAGATGTCAGAGGCATTGCCTGAGTAGAGCTAAGCTGATGTGGTTGTTATTTTATGTGCACAGACCTGTCGTTCGCTGAGCCACCGTGGCCCCCCTTACTGATGAAATCCAGCATACACCATGCCGTGTGCCATGGGTGAACTTTTAGTCTTTATTTTGATCAAGGGATTTCGTCTATGCATGTTTTCGGATTCTCGCCCTATCCAAACGACTAGCGCTATTTCACAGTATCCATAATGCATGACAATAATTCAGGCCTGCTGAATTCGAGCAATATTTACGTTACGACATATTAAACATGGCACCGAGACTAACACATGTTTCATTTTTATTTCAATAATTGGCTTGAGCGTTGGGGGTCTTTAGCAGTTGGGAGAAACCGGAGGACCCAACATAGCGCCGAAACAGATGAGTCTTAAGTAAGTAGGAAGTGAAGACTATTCTATTGTGAAGCTGCTCCCAAAGTTTTTAAATGTAAGATAGGTAACTGTGTCAGACAATTTTGTGATGACCTTAAGTACCTAGAGGAATTATTCTATTATTAAGCTTCCAGATAGAAAAAAAATCTTGTTTCGAAAGTCTTTAAATGGTACGCTTGTAACTGTTGTTGATCGTTCGTTCCTAGAAAAAATTTAAATGGTAGATGGGTAATAATAATAATAATAATAATCGCGTCATTTTACAAGGGTAGCAAATAAGGCCTGAGGCCTTTTTCCAATTTGGCCCTTGGCAACCTGCCTGATCGGACGGGAGACCGAATATCCCTCCCACTTACAACGATAAAGTTCTTGCCCTGAGCTGGGATTGAAATCTCGTTGCATTGGTGAGAAGCCGCCTCTCTATCGCCACTGCTATCCGACCAGCTAAATTTATGTGTCAATAATTGTGTCAAGATCGGGGGTTCCAAGAGGGATCATCATATTGAGAAGCCTCCAAATAGGAAAACAGATCTTGTTTCGAACATTTTTAAATGGTACGCGGGCAACTATATCTGATAATTGGAGGATACATGTTCTGTAAATAGAAGTATTATCCTATTATTGTGAAGCTGCCAGACATGAGAAAAAGGATCTGGTTTCGAAAGTTTTTAAATGGTAGATTGGTAACTGTAGCTGATAATCTGTAGTTGATCATAAGTTCCTCGAGGATACATGTTCTGTAAGTAGAGTGATTATTTTCATTGTGAAGCTGCCAGATAGGAAAATAATCTTATTCCGAAAGTTTTTAAGTGGTAGGTGGGTAATTGTATCTCTGATAGTTTGTTGTTGATGAGGAAGGGGGGGGTCCTAGGCGGTACATGTCCTGTAAGTGGAAGGATTATTTTATCGTGAAGCTGCCAGATATGGAGAAGATCTAGGCGGTACATGCCCTGTAAGTGGAAGGATTATTTTATTGTGAAGCTGCCAGATATTGAGAAGATCTTGTTTCGAATGTTTTTAAATGGTAGGTGGTTAACTTTATCTCACAATTATTTCTTTATGAAAAGGGCCGGGGGGGGGGGGGGGATAGGGTACACGCCCTGTAAGTGGAAGGATTATTTTATTGTGAAGCTGCCAGATATTGAGAAGATTTAGTTTCGAATGTTTTTTAAATGGTAGGTGGTTAACTGTATCTCACAATTATTTCTTTATGAAAAGGGCCGGGGGGGCGGGGATAGGGTACACGCCCTGTAAGTGGAAGGATTATTTTATTGTGAAGCTGCCAGATATTGAGAAGATCTAGTTTCGAATGTTTTTAAATGGTAGGTGGTTAACTTTATCTCACAATTATTTCTTTATGAAAAGGGCCGGGGGGGGGGGGGGTAGAGAGTACATGCCCTGTAAGTAGGGGGATCATTATATTGTGAAGCTGCCAGATTTTGTTCCGAATGATTTTAAGTGGTAGGTGGGTAATTGTATCTCCCAATTATTTTTTGATGGGGTTCCGGGAGAAGAGAGAGAGAGAGAGAGAGAGAGAGAGAGAGAGAAGTAGGATTTAACATCCATTCGACACAAATTAGGTCATTTCGAGACTAACATATGATTTAATTGTATTTAAATAATTCACTTGCGCTAAGGGGTCTTTTATTAGTGGGAGGAAACCGGGGGACCCGGAGAAAACACACGAGGTTGGTAAGGCGACCCTTCTCCCTGCAAGGTATAACCGGGGATTCGAAACCACGCCAACCATTCAGCCACAAAACCCCCGGGGTAGCCTACATGTTCCTGGAATGGTTTGAATAGGTCGATAGATCGCGACCAATATAAATAGCCTGGTAATGAAGCCAAGATCATGGCACCCAACTAAAACACAGTATAAACCATCAATTATAGTATTTCTCTCTCCTCGCACGTTCTTCTTATCGACTTCTTCTAGGTTCAATTAAAAACATAGATTCATTGCCATGGAAATGAGAGACAATGAGAGAAAGAGGGAGAGAGAGACAGAGAGAGAAGAAGAGAGTGGGGGAGAAAGAGAGAGAGAGGGGGGAGAAAGAAAGAGAGAGAGAGAAAGAAAGAGAGAGAGAGAGAAAACAAGAGGGAGAGAAAGAGAGTTTAACGACCAAATGACACAAACTAGGTCATTGCGGGACTAACATATATGGTTCACTAATTCGCGTGTATATAGGGGTCTCTAGCTATGGATGGAAACCGGTGAGGGATTGGTTTAGGTCAATTTGGTAGTAACATATGGTTCAATATTATTTCAATAATACGCTTTTAGCAGTTGGGGGAAACCGGAGAGAGTTTGGAGAGACGATCTATTTCTTTTCAAGTACAAGCGGGAAATCTGAACTACGCCGAAAACCTAACGATTTAATGCGCACATGTTAAACCGTTTGGCCACCCAACCTCTCTGCCACAGAAACGTTCTGATAAGGAAGAAATCTCCCTTACCATGTAGAACATAAAGGTAACTACCGCTCTCAAACAATGCTCTTAATAGTTAAACCGCTTGGTCACCCAACCCCATCTGACAAGGAAACTTTCTAGATAAAGTATCCCTTAACACGTACATGGAACATGTAGGTAGCTACCGCTCTCAAACATTGTTCTTAATACTGACACGAGACTCAGAGTTGAAATGTTGCTCGCTCTTCATTTCAGTAAATGTTTTAAAGTGATCAATTACTAAAATATCACTTAAACTAAGAGCATGTCTTTAAATATGAACTGAAATACCATAAAATACAGTTTCGCTTTCTACTTTTCTGGACCAAACGGGCTAATTAAGATTGACATATTATGCCAATTTCCGAGCAGCGAGTCATGGAGATGGGCGGGGGTAGGGGGGTCCATTACAGGCCATCGGTCCAGAAAAAATGTCCCTCATGGCACAATTTTTAGCGTATACCCGTCTTCCTTATCCCAGCTGGAGTAAATTGGTCACTCATTATCAAAATGTAATTGAGTGGTCGGCTTTAAACTGGACACAAGTACAAATTAGATGCTATTTCGTGATTTTAAAGGATTTTTTCGAGTTTTGAAACACAGACTTTATAGATATTGAAGGAGCGTTTAAGAAATAAGTGCTAAATACACAAGATTAAAAGTTATTGCCTAGGTCCCACTGGGGATTTGTTAATGCCTAGGTCCGCTGGGTATTTCTTGCCTAAGTCCCACTGGGTATTTCTTACCTTGGGGATTTGTTAATGCCTAGGTCCCACTGGTATTTCTTGCCTTGGTCCCATTAGGTATTTCTTGCCTTGGCGATTTTCTACCGATAGAAATTGTCGGAAACATTTTCCCCGGCGTCCCGGTAAAGCTTTGAGGCGTGTGTTCCCTACTTCACGTACACTGGACAACAGGCTTTCTACATCCGCTCCCTGTTTCTCGAATTCTTAACTAAAGATAAAATCCAATTTAAGAAGCACTAAAATCAATCTAGTTTTATCCAATCAAATTACTAAAATTTGAATCTTATCTTAGTTAAAATGTCGTGAAACAGGCCCCCGAGCTTCGAGACACTATTATTTCCTTAACTCCTGCTTTGTTGACATACATCGGAACATTAGCCATTTAACGATTCGTATCAATCGATCAGATCAAACGATACTTATCGATTCGCATATTGACTTAAAACTGACGAGAGGCGGGAAAATCAACGAGCAAGTGAGAAGAATTTAAAACTCGTCAGCCGCCAGTTTTAGTACGGACAAACACTTAACACGACCATTGAAATGATGTGTTTCGTAACAAAGACTTTGAGAGAGAGAGAGAGAGAGAGGGAGAGAGGGGGAGAGAAAGGGAGAGAGAGAGATAATAAGAGATGGAGGTCAAAGTCCACTCGACACCAACTAACATTTTATTTCAATAATTTGATGGCGCGTAGGAGTCTTTAGCTCATCTGTTCCGGGTAAGAACGCGTCAATGAGAGAGAGAGAGAGAGAGGGAGAGAATGAGACAGGGAAAGAGAGAGAGAGAAATGGGGATTAACGTCCACTCGACTCAGACTAAGTCATTTTGGGACTGACATATGGTTTAATTTTATTTCAAAAATTGGCTTAGGGGTCTTTATCAGTGGGAGGAACCCGGAGAAACCCCACGAGGTTAGAAGGCAACCCTTCTCCTTGTCACGTACCACCGGTATTTGAAACCCCGCCAGTTGACTCAATGACAGAGCACGCATGTGCTTAACATTCGGCCATTCGATTTTATTTAACCTGAGTTGATTTCAAACACACAGGTAAGTTTATAATAACCAAAGTTAAATAGTTTGTTCATAATCGAAGAAATCCGTTTATTATTTACCATAGTTCAGACAGTAGTTAACATTTCGTAAACAGGCAGCTATTGTTTTCAGCAGAAGATGCTAACCTTCTCGAGGGACCAAAGGGAGATAAAAAAAAACATCTCCCCATCTCTTCAATCCCCTCTGATTGATGTCATGTCTATAGCGTTCTGTCACCACACAAATCATGTTTCAGATAATCCACGTCGTCTTTTTATGATCAAATTAATGTTCCATATCAAACTGTCATTCTTCTTTTTATTCCACTACAAGATCTGAGCTGTCTCGAGGGACGAGGTATTAAGACCAGTTGCTCTTGAATATGGGGGATTTTCTTTTTAATAAATACCAGGGGCCGGTTGCTCAAAGCTCTGTTAACTTTAACGATCCGTTAACTTTAACAGAGAGGAAGATTGTTGCCGAAAATAAAGGACCCGAATTTTCTGTGGTGCAAATTTTTCCTTCAGATTTATGCTAATATAAAAAATAAAGTATTCTATAGTGTTTTCTGTAGTAAATGTAACGGAAAGTTAACAAGCAACACGTTACCAAGATGATATGTCCGTTAGAGTTTAACGGATCGTTAAAATAACTTAGTTTAGAGCAACCGGCCCCAGGAATTTAGAACAGTTATGCATGTTTTTTTAAACATCTTCTGGTAAATTGTCGGCACTGGATTTTTATTTTCAAGTTATGAAAGGCTGGGTGAAGGGGGGGGGGGGACATCAACGAATGAAGTGAAATGGGGCTGAACGTCTTACTTTTTTTGCACCAACCGGCATAATGGAGAAAGGGAGAGAGAGAGAGAGAGAGAGAGAGATGAGGTTTAACGTTCATTCGACACAAACTAGGTCATTTAGGGACCAACTTATGGTTTTCAATTTATATTTCAATAATTTGCTTGCGCGTAGGGGTCTTTAGCACCAACCAGCATTATGGAGAGAGAAAGACAGAGAGAGGGAAAGAGAAATGTGGATTAACGTCCACTCGACACAAACTAGGTCATTTAGGGACTGACATATGGTTTCATGATACAGCGCGCTCACGCTAACCATTCAGCCATTCAACCCCCTACACACACGCATACTGAACAACATAGTGAACCTCGATCTTTCGTCCCATCCGATGGACTAAACACTTTGTTCATGCGGGCCCTCTGCCTTGAACACTCATAAAGAGAAGCCAGGCTGGTAAATCCACGAATATTTTTATACACACACAGATGAACAGCATAAAGTAATTTTTTAGTAAAATAAATCGACCGGCGTCTCAGGATAACATGACCGCGAGTTTCAAACAAAGGCTTTGAAATCTATACCATACGCATGTTACAAGTACCCTTAAAACACCCCCCAGGGGGCACCACACGTTTAAATAGAATGGACACAGATCAATCTTGTCTAGAAACATGTACAATTTGTAAAATGCTGTTCTTTTCAACCCGATCTCTCAGCCTTAAGTAATAAACTTTAAGTACGTCTTCAGGTTCCCCGACCAATCTGTGTATAGTGTGTAGCGTAAATACCGCAGGAGTAATTAATTTTTGAGTTTATTATAAAGAGTCTCCAATAAATCAGAGTCATTGAGTGAGACATGCGTATCACCATACATGTATCTCACAGACTAATCGCCACTCGGAAGTTTCCGACAGTTTCCGTGATCTTCACAATCTGTGTATGGTACGTGAAGACCCCAGGAGTAATTAATTTTTGAGTTTATAAACAAAGAGTCTCCAATAATCAGAGTCATTACGTGGGACATGCGTATCACCGTACATGTATCTGACAGATTAATCGCCACTCGGAAGTTTCCGACTGTTTCCGTGATCTTCCTTGGCCAAGCCTAATCCTTACTCATAATCCACATATGACGTCATAAAATGCGCATGACGTCTCCGATCTAGTGGCATTAATTGTACTAGAAAGAGTAAGCATATCCACAATATCCTCATGCACGACCCTCTGAATTACTCACTGATAAAACTCATGAAATGCTGCATAAATATTATCTCACGCTCCTTTCAGATTTACTCCCGAAATGACCTAGTTGTGTTGAAATGACGTTCAACCCCATTTCTCTCTCTCTCTCTCTCTCTCTCTCTCTTTCTCTCTCCTTTACGATTATATCCAGAAAAGTCATCAAATGGGGTCACGGTGGTTGACAATCTCGTACCCAGAGTCAGCCGCGGGGCCGGAGGCAAATACCGTCCATTTTATCGAAATTTGTTTCCAGACCTAAGCCCCACCAATTCTGACCTCTGATTGGTCAATCTTTTTTGGGTCGATTTCTCGAAAACTAGAGGTCGGATCGTCGTTTCGTTTGTTGTGAAATGATTCTTAATTCAAAGTCAACTCGCTGACATAACAAAATTGGATCCAAAATGTACAAATTCAAGTTTTTGTAAAGATCTATTTTTTTACGCGTGTGTATATTTTTAAGTGATTCGGTCATCCAGACACGTAAAATAAATACGTGTCACGTGACAGTCGTATGATTCGTCCCTTCCGGGAAAATGGCTACCCAGTGTCACCAGAGAAATTTCTTTCTCCAAAATTTTTCTGGTTTCGAGATTGGGTGGTTGAGTGAATAAAGACCTACCTCACTAGCAAGGGGGGAGGGGGAGAAATGGGGTTTAACGTCCACTCGACACAAACTAGGTCATTTCGGGACCAACATATGGTTTCATTTTATTTCAGAGGAGGACACTGGAGGTCCCGGGGAAAACGCACGAGGGATTCGAAACCACGCCAGTTGACTCAATGACAGGTTTCATGATACAGCGCTCATGTGCTAACCATTCGGCCATCCAACCCCCCGGTTCCATCTCGATATTGGGGATTTGGATGGCCTAGTGGTCTAGAGTGCCGCGCTTCAACCTCTAGCTGGCCGGCCACATCTGGCTTGCGGCTGTGGTTTCAAGCCCTGGTTTGAGTGTATACGGCATGGAGATAGGGTGCCTTCTCAACGTCGTGGGTTTCCTCCGGGCACTCCGGTTTCCTCCCACCGCTAAAGACCCCTACGCACAAGCGAATGATTGAACTAAAATTAAAAACCATATGTTGGTCCCAAAATGACCTAGTTGTGTTGAGTGGACGTTAAATCCCATTTCCCTCTCTCTCTCTCTCTCTCTCTCTCAATCTCGATGTTGACCGAAAAAGCTTAATTCGTCACACAAAAAAAATACATCATGGCGATGAAATTGAGTTGACATAATAACTTTTTAATGACTTAATTATCACTAGCACGTCTCTTTCCTGTCATTCATAAATACGATATAGAAATATCAAAGCCCGCTAATTATCCACGCAGATTTAACATCGCAGCAAGTCATGGCCGCCCAGTGCTGTCATTCTAGAATATGATTAAAGTTGTAAGACCGCAGCAAGTCATGGCCGCCTAGTGCTGTCATTCTAATATATAATTAACGTTATAACATCTGCAAGTTGGGAACAAGCGCGTGAACAATGAACAATTTAGTAAAATGGCTGACCGCGTCTCTCAACGTCACCAATATGTCTATTTCCTCTGTTCATTGCCGTCATCAAAAGATTGCTTGGATCTTAGATACCCCCCTCTAGATTTAGAAATGGAAGTTCCGACAATATCTTTCTGAATCTGGGTTAAAGAATTAAGCTGAGAGTTCAATGGGAAATTCTTGTCATTTGTTGAAGCAACGAGCAATTACTCGTAGGTGCAAGCCAACTGACGTAACAGCGACGGTTCAGAATTTCACTGATCATGTGACTACCAGTAGTCAAAATGGCGGCACACACGGGCAACCATTATGTAAGATGACGTTTTATTTTAGCTCGCGCTGACGTTTTATTTTAGCTTCACGAGATATTGCTTGTGTTTACATATACAGGAATTTCAGAGCGGAACGACGAAGGAACGTGTGTCGTCGAATATCGTGTTGGCGAGGCTTAAGAAATGATGCTAATGAGTAATGGATGGAGAAGATGGCGTGTTGGTTTTTTTTTCTATATATGGAATCGGTGCTAAGAATAATGACTATAAGACTATTTTTACTGTCATGAAGGAAATAAAGGTAATAATCTTAGGCTACCATGAATCCGACCACTGGCCTAGTTAGAGTAAATTAATGTGCTAACAACACGCTTTTTCCTTGTTCGTATTATTGTTTGATATAGATTCAGGACAGCTGTCTAGTCGTTCGGATGGAACGAGAAACCGAACTCTCGTGTTCCTACTGGCGTGCACGTAAAAGATCATTGACAGTTGGGCAACATTTCCCTCATAGTACACTGTATGACGTATGCCCGTCTTTTTTAGCCCTGTTTGGAGCAGAAGCGTAGGACGTTAAACCCACATTTCATTGTTTGATATAGGATTTCCTCTGCGTTTACCACCCCTCCCCTTCACACACCTCACCTAAAATCACAACGAAACCAAAACATAAGCAAAACAAAAACATTCTGCACAAAAACAGGAAATAAATTCAAACGATAATCAAAAAGTTTTGTAGCTTCACGTCACGTCCGCGTCCAGAATTGAAGAATATCTGAGATAAATCTAAACTAACCATCCCTTTCATCTTCGTCGCTTGGGGTATAACGTCCACTTCCACCTAGTGTAATATCGTAGACAAATGTTTCTATATATGAAACCCGGGGGTTGGGATGGCCTAGTGGTCTACAGTGTCGCGCTTCGACCTCTAGCTGGCCGGCCGACTCTGGCTTGTGGCTGTGGTTTCGAGCCCTGGTGTGATCGTATGTGGCATGGAGACAAGCTCGCTTCCTCAACCTCGTGGATTTCCTCCGGGCACTCTGGTTTCCTCCTATGCTAAAAACCCCTACGCGCAAGCGAATTATTGAAATATAATTAAACCGTAATAGCCGCAGAAAGAGGGCTGGGTTGCCTTCCCATCCCATTCACTATAACAGTTTATTCATAGTCCCAGTTCAGATGAGTAACAGTTTTTGTTCATCAATCATTGACCTCTTGACCTCATACGTCACATGGTGTAGACACGCCCCTCTCATCATACGTCATATTTATATGGACAGTCATATAGTTATAGCTCTGGGTCCGTATTCAAAGGATATCTCAAGTCTAAGATAGTCACTTAACTACTAGCTTTCACTTAAATATGCGTAACTTCCTGTAAGTTAAGGGCAATTGGTATTCAAAGGCACGGTTAAGTATCAAATTTTCCCTTAAAGTTAAGCTGCCTTAACATTTAAGTGTTTGTCTTAAAGTGGTATTCAAAGGCCAGATTAAGTGAGAAATACCCACTTAACTTTAAGTGACCTATGGGAGGTACCTTAAAGTTAAGTGAGATTATAATGCCTTCTTTTAACGCTGTAGAAGTTGTCCCGTAGTGGCGATTTTAAAAGTTAAGGGATTCAGATTGAAACAAAGACAATGTCGCCGAGCGTAGCTGGCCTCAAATTTCTTTTTTCGTCGGCAGCTTTGATGTTGCGGTGCCATAATAGAGTAAAGGGTTATTACCAGCGAGCTAGTTTTAACTGGATATTTTTTCCGATCGTATATCATGTTCGTATACATGCTTAATCATGTGTCCACGATAAGATTGTCATATAATAAAGTTAAATTCATTTGTGATGACATGGCTTTATAAAAAAATTTGAAATTTTTTTATACTACCGCTAGAAACAAGGCATGATTTATTTTTTTACAGTATAGACATAATCGGTAGTATTTTTTCAGGTAAAATATAATGCAACATGCATCTTTCGTACACACAATGTGCCGTCAATCTAAAATGTAGGTAGTTACACAATGTCTAATGAATTTCTCAAAAAATAGATTTATATATGTCCTGTTTAACTTAGAAGATAAATGTCATTGTATATGGCTAATATGTTGTTTTCTATTCGTGTCATAAATAATTATAATATCCATCCTTATACTACCACTATTTATTCTAATGTATTGAAATGGAATTTTAAAAAAAAAAGTCCATGAAAACTGAAATTCCGACAAAGGATGCACACTATAATAATTTATCCAAAATTATAATTATACTATTTTCATGCGTTACAATATAATATTTCGACAAAACATTTTCCTAGTAATGTAAACTAAGAATTTAATAAAATATGCGATGCTCTTAAGGGGGCATAACTTGCTTGCAATGATATAAATCCGTGATTTTTGGCAGTGGAGGGTATTCCATAGATTGAAAATTCATGCTTTTTGGCGATTGTGAGTTTTCCATAATTTAAGTGTGGAGTTAAGTTTTCACACAGCCAAGCATATGTAAAATAGACCCTCTGAATACCGATTTAAGGTTAGACACTTGGTTAAGTGGAAAAATTAAGTATTTTTACTTAACTTTTAGAAAACCTTTGAATACGGACCCTGTTTCCTATAATAACTAATATCAGTCAATATGTTTGTATTCCACAGCTTTCACTCGTCTCATAGCCTGACAGCACTCGGCAAACATCGGCAGATACCGGTACCCTACATTTAGCCTCGGCCGTATGACAAGGTAAGCATTTGTTTCCATCCACCGGAGCCTGGGGTATGACGTTATATGAGGATTGTGGTTTAGGATAAGGGTTAGGGTAAGGGTTGTGACCTGCGGATTTCGTCAGAGTCTCGAGATGTAGACAGGGCTAGCCCTAACCCTAACCCTGGGCCAAGCCTAGCCTTTATCCTAACCCAACATGCCCATATGACGTCATAACACAGGCTCCGGTGGATGGAAACAAATGCTCAACGTATGACAAAGTCCGCCATTAGAACTACTTTCAAGTTCCTGGATTACCAACGGCGTTGCCCATGACGACGCGATTGAAAAATGTTTTATCTTACGAAATTTTCTAATTTTGAAACTGTTTTTATTTCAAGTTTATCCGATTTTCTTTAGACAAGAACAAGTTTGCACGGATAATTCTACACACTCTTCGAACGACGCAATTTTGAGAACTTATTTGTAAAAGCGGCAAGTTTCCCTCATAAGTATACCGGTGCCGCATCGCAATTGTACAGGTAGGGGTATATATCACTTACTATCATACAGCAGAGGCTAGATGTAGGGTACCGGAATCTACCGAGGTTTGCCGAGTGAGTCTGGCGGCAACAAACCACTTCATCTATCTATAACTATAACACATTCTATTTAATAATTGTGGTTCAGTGGATAATGGTTAGCACGTGCGCGTTGTATCACAAGGGCTATCATTGAGTCAACTGTCATGGTTTAGATTCCCCGGTTGTACATGACAAGGAGTAGGGTCGCCTGTCCAACCTCGTGGGTTTTCTCCTTGGTCCTCCGATTTCTTCCCACTGCTTATTTAAAGACCCCTACGCGCAAGCACATTATCGAAATAAAATTGAAGTATGATTGTGTTAGTCCCGAAAGGAGCTAGTTTTCGTCCAATCTCACTCTCTATCCTTCTTTATCTATCTCTCTCTCGCTCTCTCTAGTATGTAGACTAGGTTTAATGGCTAATTTCAGAGTCTCCCCCTCCATCCCCTCCTCTCTCTCTAGTATTTAGAGTAATAATAGGTTTTATAGCTAATTTCAGAGTCGGTTGGGGATGAGGCTATGATTTGTATGGCGCCGCTACTAGCTGACCGAATTACTCTAAATAACACTGACTAGTTAAAACCCACAAACCCTAGTATTTAGACAAATAGTAGGTTTTATAGCTAATTACTTACATTGGCTCGCGGGGGGGGGGGGGGGTGGGATGGCCTAGTGGTCTAGAATGCCGTCACCTCTGGCTTGGGGCTGTGGTTTCTAGCCCTGGTGTGAGCGTATGTGACATGGAGATAGGGGCGCCTTCTCAACCTCGTGGGTTTTCTCCGGGCACTCCGGTTTCCTCCCACTGCTAAAGACCCTACACGCAAGCGAATTATTGAAATAAAATTGAAAACCATACGTTAGTTCCAAAATGACCTAGTTTGTGTCGAGTGGACGTTAAACCCCATTCTCTCTCTCTCTACATTGGCGTGCTCATAAAAGATGGAGGTCGATATAAGTATAGGCTACAGCACCGGTGTCCGGGCAATGTATGTTGTACGCCCGTTTTCAGGAGCCCGGACGGAGCCGACAAGTCGTCCGCCCGTTTTCATGAGCCCTAACGGAGCCGACAAGTCTTCCGCCCGTTTTCATGAGCCCTAACGGAGCCGACAAGTCGTCCGCCCGTTTTCATGAGCCCTAACAGAGCCGACAAGTCGTACGCCCGTTTTCATGAGCCCTAACGGAGCCGACAAGTCGTCCGCCCGTTTTCATGAGCCCTAACGGAGCCGACAAGTCGTACGCATCATATTTCATTTCACTTAACCCTTGTGGTATTTAAGTCACCGAGATATTTCTTTTTGGTCGTTCCACGCTAGGAACAAATATCTCAAGATAAAAAGTTGACACGTGAATATACGGCCGACGAACATTTAATAACTGGGCTTGGAAACTATAAGGCATGGGTTGTAATATAGGGTTAATGGTCCATTACATTACTCAATATGTTTTTCAATCTGTGAATACATCAGCAAGCACCTGCCATTTTTGTTTTTTACCACGTAATGATACTAATACTGGAACTCAACGAAACGAGATAAATTGTCTGGCGTGTTAAAACATACTTGATCGCTTTTGCAAAGAATATTTTTTTTCTCTCAATTGAATAAATGTGTTATGTTGCATGCAAAAATTACATCAAATAAACACCCTTTTTTTCTTGTTTAACTACATAATTAATTTGTTGTGTGGTTTCAACTAGAAGAGAGACTTTTAGAATGGTTAAAAATTGTAGGAAATGAACCGGGCCCCGAGTGCACAAAGCATTCTCAGACTTAAAGGGCTAGACCCGATATTTTGAGTTGAAATTTTGAGACAAGGTAATTAAACCATTCCCCTATATTTTGGCGTTTTATTTTCATACATTCTCAGACTTTTATTTTTGAGTCTCTGTTTAATTCGGGATTGTCCCTTTAAGTTTAGAATTTGCTCAACTTTTAAGCATTGTTTATGAGAAATATCTTTGATCCAAACACAAAAAACTTTGCACATAGTTTCTTTTTGATGTATTTGATACATTAAAACAACAAAATGTTTATAACGGGCAATAAGTTTTGTTAGAATATGGTAAACAAATTTGAGTAAATTCTCAACTTCAGTCTGAGAATGCTTTGTAAACTAGGGGCCTTGTCTTAGGTGCTGTGTACTGTGGGGATATGAGAGAAATTCTTTGCCCGTACTCCAAGACCTACCCTTCTTATTTCAAATTGTAAGAAAAATTGAAATGAAATAGGGTTTAAGGTGCTATTCTACTACGTCATGTACTCCACGGCCTACGCTCCTTATTTTAAATTCCAACTGCAAAGGGTTAGTTTACTTGTCCTTGGATTTTCTTTGCACATCAATCGAACACCAAGGCAGTCTACCTGTCCAGGCCAACATTTCTGCCTCTCTATCGCCGTGATACCACACCCGAAAATCCCGACTGAACCCGGTGCGTCTCGGAAAGCGAGCCAGTGCCTTACCGACTGGGACAGGGTATGACGGTATGCTTTTAGCATTGTTATTAACATTAAAAATTATAAGATATGGTGATTTTTGTTTAGAATTGTTATGAACTTTATAAATTCAAAGATTGGCGGTGTGCGTTTAGAATTGTTATTATCGTTATAAATTATAAGATATGACGGTGTTCGTGTAGAATTGTTATTAACGTTATAAATTATAAGATATGACAGCGTGCGTTTAGATTATTGTTATTAACGTCATTAATTATAAGATATGGCGGTGTGCGTTTATAATTGTTTTTAAACTAATTCTTTCAAGATTACGACAGCCATTTAATGACAAATTAATTAAACAATCAATTCACAATTTCAAAACAAACAAAAACTCGGTCGGGTAAAAAAAAATAGTCGGTATTGGGCTTGATCTTGATAATATCACAAAAATTGGTTAAACTGGAGATATCGAGCAAAAATGGCAGCTACAGGTGCTATTACATTGAACAATAAACAATAAGGTTTTGTTATGTTATCCAATCATCGCTTGTTCAGACTCACGATCAAGAAGTTGGCTACAATTTCAAAATAATACCAAGTCTGCAGTTCGTCTCTTGTCGAACAAGACTCCATCTTGGTTTGTTTGTCTAAGATCTAACCCCATTTCAATTTCTGCTAAAGTAGCTTTTAAAAATCCCGTTATTCCGCCAGTCGCTGTTCAAATCCAATAAACGTCATTAATGAGTCGGCAGACCGAGTTTAATGTATGTTTGTTAGATCTCCAGTGAGTCTGTATCTTAAATACAGGTCTTATATTGTCAGCAGCGTCTGAATGTATACAGAATGAATGAATGAAATGGGGTTTAACGTCCTACGCTTAAGCACCTAACCTGGGCCAATTGAAGACGGGCATACGCCATACAGTGTACTATGAGGGAAATTTTGCCCGGGCAGCGGCGCTACGGCCTACTCTTATATCGAATTCCAACTGCCAAGGGATCTTTTACTTGCACTCCAATTTGTACACGGGACCTCGATTTTTCGTCCCATCCGAACGACTGTTAGTTAAATCCAAGTCTTAAATTGTCAGTGTCTGAATGTATACAGAGCTTCAGTATGTACTCCAATACCTCCCACTTGGGGAGTTCGGATGACCTAGTGGTCTAGAGTGCCGCGCTTTGACCTCTAGCTGGCCGGTTATCTCTGGCTTGCGGCTGTGGTTTCGAGCCCTAGGATGAGTCCCCTACCGAATTATTGAATTAAATTAAACCATACGTTAGTCCCAAAATGACCTAGCTTGTGTCGAGTGGACTTTAAACCCCGTTTCTCTCTCTCCCATCTGCCACTTGTCTGGGAGGCGCGGTGGTTCGGTGAGTAAGGCGTTGGCTTGCTAGCCTAGGACACCCCCACCCCCTGTTATAGTGTCAGCGTCTGAATATACACAGATCTATTCAGTATGTACTCCAATATCTCCCACTTGGGGAGTTCGGATGACCTAGTGGTCTAGAGTACCGCGCTTTGACCTCTAGCTGGCCGGTCATCTCTGGCTTGCGGCTGTGGTTTCGAGCCCTAGTGTGAGCCCGAGTGTGAGCGTATGTGGCATGGAGAAAGGGGCGCCTTCTCAACCTCATGGCTTTCCTCTGGGCACTCCGGTTTCCTTCCACTGCTAAAGACCCCTATGCGCAAGCGAATTATTGAAATAAAAAAAAAATTGAAACCATACCTAGTTTGTGTCGAGTGGACGTTAATTATTGAAATAAATAAAAATTGAAAACCATACCTAGTTTGTGTCGAGTGGACGTTAAACCCCACCTCTCTCTCTCTGTCTCTCTCTCTTCTCTCTCTCTCTCTCTCTCTCTCATCTCCCACTTGTCTGGGAGGCGCGGTGGTTCGGCGAGTCACATGTTGGCTTGCTAACCTTGAGCCCCCCCCCACCCACGTTCGATCCCGGCGGTGTTAGATGAATAAAGTTAATAGGGATTTTCAGGCCCGGTTCCTCTTTCTCGGGGATGCAGGACAGAGGGTCTGGCAAGGGAAAACGTATATTCGTTCGGATGGGACCAAAACGGGTCCGGTGTACACATTTGTGTGCATGCAAAATGCGTATCTTTTCGTGAATATGACATTAGGGAGCTGTGCTATTGATATCGTACATGTGACATGGTATACATTTTCCGGCGGTGTTCCCCCTTGTCAGTGGTGCAGGAATGAGAAAACTGGCAAGGGGAAACGTAGATTCGCGCGGATTGGACAAGAACGGGTCCCGTGTACACATTGACGTGCACGTAAAATAAGTCGTATCTTTTCGTGAATCTGACATTCGGGAGCTGTGCTATTGATATCGTACATGTGACATGGTATACATTTTCCGGCGGTGTTCCCCCTTGTCAGTGGTGCAGGAATGAGAAAACTGGCAAGGGGAAACGTAGATTCGCGCGGATTGGACAAGAACGGGTCCAGTGTACACATTGACGTGCACGTAAAATAAGTCGTATCTTTTCGTGAATCTGACATTCGGGATACCACTTATTATTTATGGAATTCCCATAGCTGACAAGTCACACAAACGATGTCAATTCAAGACTAACATATGGTTCAACAACATTTTCTTATTTCAGAAAACGTCACTGATAACAACTCTTCCAGATCCTAGTGTAGCACAGACAAATAAAACAAAGCTTTGAACTATAACAAATGAAACTAAATAGGATCTATGTTTAAATCAGACTGAAGGACAGCTGCCTACTCTTTCGGATGGGACGAAAAACCAAGGTCCGGTGTACACATTAGAGTGTACGTAAAAGAACCCTTGGCAGTTGGAGCTCGATATAAGAGTAGGCCGTAGCGCCGCTGTCCGGGCTAAATTCCCCTCATAGCACACTGTATGGTGTATGTCCTTCTTCAATTAGCCCAAGTTAGGTGCAGAAGCGTAGGACGTTAAACCCCATTTCTTTTTCATTTCCGAAACATCGAAATGACTCACAAAGCCCTCAAGACCAAAATCGTTTAATTTAGAAACATAGATCTTCGAGTGTCTAAATTCTAAGTAAATTAGAACCAAATGGCTGTTTTCGCTCTGTTTATGGTTCGCGAATTTTAGTAGATTACTGTAACCCCTAGACACCGTTTTAACAAGATTTACATCGGCCAATAGAAACATCGGTACTATCTAAATTCTCACACGTCCCTCGAGACTCTCCCTAATTACTACATTCGACCATTGCTCTCGGAAAACGACAACCATTTTTATTTGTTCGTGACTTTCATTTCGGGTAATTAATGTTTACGCGTAAAGCATATTTACCGAGATCCTGCGTATTTTTCCACTTCTTAGACAGAGAGAGATATGGAAAGAGAGAGAGAGATAGAGAGAGATAGATAGATGGGTTTTAATATCCACTTGACACAAACTAGGTCATTTCGAGAGTAACATATGTGTTCGTGACGTTCATTTTGGGTAATTAATGTTTACGCGTAAAGCATATTTACCGAGATCCTGCGTATTTTTCCACTTCTTAGAGAAAGAGAGATATGGAGAGAGAGATATGGAAAGAGAGAGAGAGATAGATGGAGTTTAACGTTCGCGTGACACAAACTAGGTAATTTCGAGACTAACATATTGTTTGTCATTTCGCGTAGGGGTCTTTAGCAATGGGTGGAAACCGGAATGCCCGGAGGAAACCCACGAGATTGAGAAAGCGCCCCTATCTCCATGCCACATACGCTCAAACCAGGGCTCGAAACCACCGGCGCAAGCCAGAGGTGGCCGGTCAGCTAGAGGTCGAAGCGCGGCACTCTAGAACACTAGGCCATCCCAACCCCCCTTGTACTTTAAGACTGGTGCTTTATATTAAGCATGTGCGTGCCCGGTAAGACATAGGCGACGAAATAGACCCAGTAAGAAATGAATGAATGAATGAAATGGGGTTTAACGTCCTACTATTATGCACTTAACCTGACCCAGTAAGAAAGAACTCACCCCTACCCGAGGTTTACTATTTCAGTCCACTGTTCGGAGAGAGAGAGAGAAATGGCGTTTAACGTCAACTCGACACAAACTAGGTCATTTCGGGACTAACATATAGTTTAATTTTATGTCAACAATTCACTTGCGCGTACGGGTGTTTAGGAGTTGGAGGAAACCGGAAGACCTGGAGAAACCCCACGAGGTTGGACAGGATGGACTAAAAAACCCGAAGTTCCCTCCTGTATTCGCTGACGTGCATGTACGCACATGAATAGCACACTCCACGGCGTCTTCATTAATACCCCCATATTTCACTGGACTGCGGAAAGCTGCGGTACTCACGGACGTCCGCGGAATGGCTTCTACGGAAGAGATCGGCATTTTTACGCGGAAAAGTGGAAACAAATTTCCACGGAAAATATCCATTTGTAAAGGTGACAACCGCAAGGCCTACGGGAATATTCAAAATCAAGAAAAACACGAAATGTCTATAACTGTACTGGGCAGAAATGGAAACTATTGGAACTTGTTGAAATTACTTAGTGAGCTCAGGGACATCTAGTAATAACTCGGAGTTCACCGACTTTCTATTGTTTACATGGTGTATAGCTAAATATCGTTCTAGGGGTTGATTTGCAAAGATTCTGAAAGCTTAAAGATACTTATTTTAGAAACAGAGTTATCATGGTAAAGTTACCGTGTGGTTCTAAAAAATAGTTGTTTGCGTAACGTCGTTGAACGAAACGTCGTGGGTCGTATCGTCGTAAAGATCCCGTATGGTTCTAAAATTGGTCGTTTCCGTAACGTCGTTGAATGTAACGTCGTGGGCCGTATCATCATAACGATCCCGTATAATGGTTCTAAAAACCTGTTTCCATAACGTATCATCGTAAAGTTCCCGCATGGTTCTAAAAAACCGTTGTTTTGGTAACGTCGTTTGCCGTCTCATCGTTGACCGTATCATCGCAGAGATCTCGTATCTGTTTAAAAAAAAAACTGTTTTCGTAAAATCGCTGAACGAAACATCATTGACCGTTTCATCGTAACGATCTTGTATGGTTCTAAAACCCCGTTGTTTCCGTAACGCCGTTGTTTCCATAACGCCGTTGTTTCCGTATCGTCGTAAAGTTCCCGCATGGTTTTAAAAACCCGTTTCCGTAACGTCGTTGGCCGTACGTATCATCGTAAAGTTCTCGTATTATTCTTGAAACCTATGTCCCCGTAATGTCAATGGCTGTATCATCAAATAGATCCCGCATGGTTCTAAAAACCTGCTTCCATAACGTCGTTGTCCGTAACATCGTAAAGATCTCGTATGGTTCTAAAAAAAAAAACCTTTGTTTCCGTACGTTATTGACCGAAACATCGTTGGCCGTATCATATAACGATCTTGTATGGTTCTAAAAATCGTTGTTTCCGTAAACCTCTTTCCATAACGTCGTTGACCGAAACGTCGTTGGCGGTATCATCATACAGTTCCCGCATGGTTCTAAAAACTCGTTTCCATAACGTCGTTGGCCTGTAAATAGAGCATTCTTTAAATCAATGCAGGCCTAAAGATAGAATGGAATCTATATTTGATTAAGAAAAAACGCCAACACATCCCGTTTACCCCGGACAGTTATCGGAATATAGATTGAACTAATTTATTATATTTTATTACAAGTGACGGGGTATATTGACAAGTATTTCTAGCTCAGGATATTGAAGGGACAATACCACTCTTGTTGTAACTGAATAATATGTCCCAATCTCTATTCTGGTCAACAAATTGTACTATTTTACAATATTCCAAATACTTGGTGATACAAATTTCACCTTAACACATCTAATTCAACCAAATCAGTAAATGATATGAACAGCCTAACGTAAACCTTTTCAAATGTGACTTGAATTTTGAAATATGTTCGAATCCTCTGGACAAGTAAGATAGGTTGTAATGGATAATTTACACAACAGGTAAGACACTTAAACATGTAGTAGTTAGAATAATGCTATTATTTTTTTCTGTCAAGCCAGCAAGAGTGTTAGTGTCCCTTTAACCTACTATGCATCTAGTAATTTGTTGCATTGAATTACTACCGATATAATGTTTTTAGGAGTTTCAACGAGCGTCACGCTGAGTTATTTCCAATTTGCACCAAAATTTGATTCAAAGAAACACCGTTGTTGCGTCTATTAGACTTCCTCGTGACAAAATCTTTTTTTTTAAAAAAAATCAAATTCTGTTGAGGAGAAAGAAGTGAAGATAATGGATGGTGCAGCAATGTAATAACGACTTGGATTTGACTTTGTTGTTCGTCGTTTATCAAATGTTCGTCTAACGTAACATGATTTCTTTCACGAGATTAAAAACATGGTTACATCTATGGAAGACCAAACAGCTCTTTATTCAGTGTTCTAAATTCTTATTTCTTAATTCAGAGTCCTTAATTCTTATATCTTCATTTGTTGTCGTATTTCGACATTTGTAGGCCAAAATCAACATTTGTAGACTAAAACCAACATTTGTAGACTAAAAACAACATTTGTATCTTAAAATCAATATTTTAAAATTGTATCTTTATTCGATTTGATTTTATTATAAAATGAAAATTAAATTTCTTATAGAAATATAAAAAAAAATACATTTACATTTTATCAAAATTACATTTACATTTCATCAAAATTACATTTACATTTCATCAAAAACATACAACTACAAACCAATCTTGAACAAATCTCCAAATACAAATCTTGCAAAACATTTCTCGAAAAACATTTCTTGAAATACATTTCTCGAAAAACATTTCTTGAAATACATTTCTCGAAATACATTTCTTGAAATATATTTCTCGAAAAACATTTCTTGAAATATATTTCTCGAAAAACATTTCTTGAAATACATTTCTTGAAATACATTTCTCGAAAAACATTTCTTGAAATACATTTCTCGAAAAACATTTCTTGAAATACATTTCTCAAAATGCATCCAAGCGGAACGCTCGTGGTGGGCTGATAAAGTTGAAGCCATTGACGTCGTATTATGACGTCAATGGTTGAAACAGACCTTTGAGATGACCTTGACACAGCAAGATTGTCTTCCGACGTGTTGGTACACGCAGATGCCACTGTTGTCACTAGGCCCTACAGGCCTTCCAGGCCTTACAATTACAAAGAAAATGTAAATAAGATCTATCTTAGAAATGAGCAAAACTGGATACTTACATGTATAAATCCTTAATTTAATATTAATATTGAAAGTCAAATTGCATTAGGTACGGTACAGACTATAGTCTAGATCTGTTGATAATTCAATTCAAAAAGGGCTTCGGTTATCTAAATATGAGAGGCCAGAGGGCGAAAATAAGTAGTGTTCCCAGTTCATTATCTGAGTGATATCATAAAAAATATCATAAGGATTAGGGTAGGGTATGCCATAGGAAATCATACACAGAGAGAGAGAAATGGTGTTTAACTTTAACATACATTCACTCCACACCAGGGGCCGCCGAGCGTGCCCAATTTCGGGGGGGGGGGGCTACTGACCATACCCTCCCCCCCCCCCCATAACCTTTTTTCGCTTTTTGGGGCTTTTGGCGACATTTTTTTTTCACTATTAAAATTTATTGCCGGGGCTAAAGCCCCCCTACCCCCCCCCCCCCCGGCTCCGCGGCCCCTGCTCCACACGTCATTTCGAAACTATATATAACATTCGCCCTAAATTAACATAGGCTACAGCGATGCCGATAGTCAAATGTCCAAGCATTTATTAAATCATATATCTACAGTTCTACAAACAATGAATCAATATCCATATCCATATCATTGGATAGGCCAGAAAAGGGATCCTTTTGCTGATCGTAAGTCACTTGAAAATTATTCATAATCGTAGTCTTTGGTACAGTGCTATTGTTATGTTCCCCTTGCCTTAGGTCATTGTGACATGTCAGTTGTAGGCTATTCCATGTGTCAGGCACAAAAAACGATAGTTAGGCCTACATTCACTATTCACAGTTCATACATTGTGCTTCGGTCGGATATATTTCAGATATACACAATCGATTATGTCAGGCGCGGATCCAAGGGGAAGGGGGCGCACCCGGCGCACGCCCCCCCCCCCCTTATTCCGGCAAGCTGTAAAAAAAATTGTACAGACAATAATGAATGAATGAAATGGGCTTTAACGTCCTACTGTTATGCACTTAACCTGAGCTAATTGAAGACGGGCATACGCCATACAGTGTGCTATGAGGGTAACTTTGCCCGGACAGCGGCGTTACGTCCTACTCTTATATCGAATTCCAACTGCCAAGGGATCTTTTACGTGCACTCCAATGAGTACACGGGACCTCGGTTTTTTGCCTATTCCGAACGACTAGGCAGCTGTCCTTGTCAGGCCCTCCTTCTGCATCACAGACAAGGGGAAATCACGTCGGAAAATTGAGATGAACTTTCTCGGCCATTGCAGGGATCGAACACCCGACCTCCAGGCTAACGAACCAGCGCCTTATCCACTTAGCCACCGTGATCCCCCTGTACCGACAATAAACACTGAAAATAGAGTGGGAGTTGAGTTTAATATTTGAAAATCAGATGCCAGTAAATCAAATATATGGAGTCTTGTCCTAAAAAAAAAATATATGGGGGATGACCCCCAGCCCCTCGCAGTTGCTTCGCACCTGGGATGCTCATTAGTCGGGCTTCGCCCTCAAAGTAGGCTACGCCCCCCCCCTTTCGTAATATCCTTGATCCGCCCCTGTAGTCCCCTGGCTGGGATTACTGCGCAAAATGGCCATTCACTGTTTACGTGCGAAGAAAAAGCCAGCTAACATTTAATTTTCGTCACGTTAGTTACGTTCGGTCGGAAGACAATCTTGTTGTGTCAAGGTCATCTCTAAAGTCTGTTTCAACCATTGACGTCATAATAGATATGACGTCAATGGCTTCAACTTTGTCAGCCCACCACGAGCGTTCCGCTTGGATGCATTTTGAGAAATGTATTTCAAGAAATGTTTTTCGAGAAATGTATTTCAAGAAATGTTTTTCGAGAAATGTATTTCAAGAAATGTATTTCGAGAAATGTATTTCAAGAAATGTTTTTCGAGAAATGTATTTAAAGATATGTTTTTCAAGAAATGTTTTTCGAGAAATGTATTTCAAGAAATGTTTTTCGAGAAATGTATTTCAAGAAATGTATTTCAAGAAATGTTTTTCGAGAAATGTATTTCAAGAAATGTTTTTCGAGAAATGTATTTCAAGAAATGTTTTTCGAGAAATGTATTTCAAGAAATGTTTTTCGAGAAATGTATTTCAAGAAATGTTTTTCGAGAAATGTATTTCAAGAAATGTTTTTCGAGAAATGTATTTCAAGAAATGTTTTGCAAGATTTGTTCAAGATTGGTTTGTAGTTGTATGATTTTGATGAAATGTAAATGTAATTTTGATTAAATGTAAATGTATTTTTTTTTATATTTCTATAAGAAATTTAATTTTCATTTTATAATAAAATCAAATCGAATAAAGATACAATTTAA
The DNA here is from genome assembly GCA_917208275.1 of Patella pellucida. Taxonomy (NCBI): domain Eukaryota; kingdom Metazoa; phylum Mollusca; class Gastropoda; family Patellidae; genus Patella; species Patella pellucida. Next base: position 5,204,041 of record OU795036.1, on the reverse strand, counting down.
AAATATTGATTTTAAGATACAAATGTTGGTTTTAGTCTACAAATGTTCATTTTGGCCTAACAAATGTCGAAATACGACAACAAATGAAGAAATAAGAATTAAGGACTATGAATTAAGAAATAAGAACTAAGAACACTGAATAAAGAGCTGTTTGGTCTTCCATATACATCTTGCTGAAATGAGAGAGAGAGAGGGATGGGGAGAGAGATGGGGAGAGAGATAGGGGGTGAGAGAGAGAGAGAGAGAGAAAAAGGGGGGTTGCCTAGTTCATTTCGGGACTAACATGTGAGAGAGAGATTTATGCAGAGTGAGAGAGATAGAGAGATATAGAGAGAGGGGGGAGGGGGACTATAGTTCATTTCGGGACTAACATATGAGAGAGAGAGAGTGTGTGTGAGAGAGAGGGGAGAAAGAGGAGGGGTGGCGTTTAACGTCCACTCGACACATAACTAGGGCATTTCGGGACTAACATATGGTCAAATTTTATATCAATAATTCGTTTACAGAGAGAGAGGGGGAGAGGGCGGGGGTGACGTCCGCCGCACGACACATTACTAGGGCATTTCGGGAATAGCATATGGTTTATTTCTTCTATGGGGTTTAACGTCTTTATTCCACCTAGGGTGATATCATAGACAACCCCCCTCTCTCTCTCTCTCTTATTTTCTCTCTCTCTCATGCTGGTTGGTGCTAAAGACCCCTACGCGCAAGCAAATTATTTAAATATAAATTGAAAACCATAAGTTGGTCCCTAAATGACCTAGTTTGTGTCGAGTGGACGTTAAACCACTCTCTCTCTCTCTCTCACTCTCTCTCTCTCTCTTATATTCTCGCGATTAAAATGGGCAAACCGTTTTAGTTTGCTATACAACTACATGTATGAGTATTGATTAATCGGGACTAGAGATAGTCTTGATTGCCTTGGTCTTTCACCATCGTGTACTATAGCTAGCAGTATTTACTTTATACTTTACACGCCGTGAAGACCCTGCCAGACTTGTAATGTATTTTATAAAGAAGGTAGGAATAATGTTAATTAACAAATAAAAGCCGATTAAACGTGTCACAATGACCTCTTCCCTAGTTAAACTAGCTCTCGATAGAGAGAGAGACAGAGATAGAGAGAGAGGAAGAGAGAGATAGATAGAGAGAGACAGACATAGAGAGAGGGAGAGAGAGATATAGAGACAGAGAGAGATATATAGAGAGAGACAGACATAGAGAGAGGGAGAGAGAGAGACAGAGACAGAGATAGGGAGGGAGAGAGAGAGACAGAGACAGAGACAATAATTCGACTTCAGTCTCATTGCAGGAGAGCTACGTTAACTAGTGAAGAGGCCACCGTGACTCGACGAGAGAGATAGAGAGAGAGACAGAGACAGAGAGAGATATAGAGAGAAGAGAGAGAGTCAGAGTGAAAGAGATAGAGATAGAGAGAAACAGAGAGGGAGAGGAAGCGAGAGATAGATAGAGAGAGAGACGGAGATAGAGACAGAGAGAGATAGAGAAAGAAGATAGAGAGACAGAGTGAGAGAGAAAGAGATAGAGAGAAATAGAGGGGGGTCAGAGAGAGAGGGGAGAGAGAGAGACAATAAATTGACTTCGGTGTTATATCAGGTGATCCTCCCACTGCTAAAGACCCCTACGCGTAAGCGAATTATCGAAATAAAATTTAACCATATTATGTTCGTGCCGAAATGACCTGGTTTGTGTCGAGTGGACGTTAAACTCTCCTTCTCTCTCTCTCTCTATCTCGCTCTCTCTCTCTCTCTCTCTCTTTGACCTCCATCTCTCTCTGTCTCTCTCTCTCTATCTCACTCTGTCTCTCCCTCTCTCTTTCACCCTCTCTTTCTCTCTCTCTCTCTCTGACAAGCTATCCACCAGTTGATCGCGTCTATGAGATATTGACCTCCAGTCATCCTAGATACTACCCGGCCTTCTACCAGATGAAAGAAGCTGCGAGAATATCAATATTAGCTTTCATATAAGTTAAATTAATCGTAAATCAGTTAGAAATCGTCGATAGAATTTATTATTACTTTTATTATCTACATTGGAAGCCTTTTAGGACGTATGTAGGTCGCCTTAAAACCCAAATACCACTCTTGTTGTAACTGAATAATATGTCCCATTCTTTATTCTGGTCAACAAAATGTACTATTTTACAATATTCCAATTAATAAATGATACAAATTTCATCTTAACACACCTAATTTTAAAAATTGGAAAAATTCTACTATATGCCGTAACATGGTTTGAAAAGCTTTACGTAAACACTTTCAAATGCAACTTGGATTTAAACATATGTTCGAACCCTCTAAACAAGTAAAATAGGTCGTAATGGATAATTTACACAACAGGTAGGACACTTAAACATCTATTAGTTAAAATAAGGATAATTTTATTTTCTGGAACTGTCAAGCCAGCAAGAGTGTTATTGTCCCTTTAAAATAACTTTAACGCTTTTAAAATTACTAGACATCTTGTGCTATTGGGGGAAATTGTATCCGTCGATTTCAAGAAAGAGAGAGAGAGAGAGAAATGGGGTTAAACGTCCACTCAATACAACTTGGTCATTTCGGGTCTAACATATGTTTTTTTTTACATTTTATTTCAATAATTCGCTAGCGCGTAGGGGTCTTTAGCAGTGGGAGAAAACCGGGGTGCCCGGAGGAAACCCACGAGGTTAAGAAGGCGACCTTATCTCCATGTCACATACGCTCACACTAGGGCTCGAAACCACAGCCGCAAGTCAGAGGTGACCGGCCAGCTAGATGTCGAAGTGCGGTACTCTAGACCACTAGGCCATCCCAACCCCCTGTATCAGATGGTCTAGTAAGAGTGAAAATATAATGCGACGATCAAAGGATTGGGTTCGCCTGCCTACTTTCGTGGATATCTTTTCCAAGTGCTAGAGAACTTGGTTGGTGTTACTCTAAATGGAAATAAAACACCCCGCTTTTCTCTTCCATCTGCTGTAGCCTCTCTTTCTCCCCTCTCTCGCCCTCCACCTATCTATCTCTCTCTCCGTCTCTCCTCTCTCTCTCTCTCCCCCACTCTCTCTCTCTCTCTCTCCCTCTCGCTCTCTCCCCCTCTCTCTCTCGCTCTCTCTCCCTCTCTCTCCCCCTCCCTCTCCCTCTCACTCTCTCCCTCCCTCTCTCTCTCCGTCTCTCCCCCTCTCTCCCCCTCTCTCTCTCTATCTCTCTCCGTTAGATTTATAAATAATAATCTCGATGTGTTAATTAGACATTCCCCCGACCAAATATTGATTTTTATCAACTTGTAGACGATTATCATAGAATACAGATTACACGAAACCAGACCCAGTCATTTGATTCCAATTTTCATAGCTCAATTATCGTATTAAACGAATTCGCCGTCATTTGCATTTGTCCGACAAAACAAAATGTTTTTACGGCTAAAATCTATTCAAAATGACAAAACAAACTATTAACTGTCATTTCGAGACTAACACACGTTTAATTTTTTATTTAATAATTCGCTTGTGTGTAGGGTTCTTTAGCAGTGGAATAAAACCGGTGCACCCGGAGAAAACCCACGAGGTTAGACAGGCTGATTATGTACTTCGATTGATTATTTAACATTTAATTTAAACATACATTATACAAGAGCAAAATCTGAATATTGCAGGACTTTCTTTACACCTGGGGGGGGGGGGTAGTGGTCTACAGTGCCTCGCTTCATTAACAATTTGTACTATTGAAGCCATAACTGTCATTGAATGGGGTTTAACGTATTACTGTGTTGCTCCTACTGGGCGAATGAAAACGGAACCTCCCTAATTAAGACGACAAAACAAAAAATATTAACTGTCCTTTCTTTCTTTAGTTTTCCGGCGTGATTTCCTCAGTGATGCAGAGGGAGGGCCTGACAAGGACAGCTGCCTAGTCGTTCGGATTGGACGAAACCCGAGGTCCCGTGTACACATTGGAGTGCACGTAAAAGATCCCTTGGCAGTTGGAATTGGATATAAGAGTAGGCCGTAGCGCCGCTGCCCGGGCAAAATTTCCCTCATAACACACTGTATGGCGTATGGCCGTCTTCAAATAGCTCAGGTTAAGTACATAACAGTAGGACGTTAAACCCCATTTCATTCATTCGTTCAGTATACCTGCTTTGTGTGGACGACACGGTGGTTAAGTGGTTAAGACGCTGGCTCGCTAGCGTGGAGGTCGACCTAATTTTCCGGCGTGATTCCTCCTTGTCAGTGATGCAGGACGGACGACCTGGCAAGGACAGTTGTCTAGTCGTTTGGATGGGACGAAAAAAACGAGGCCCCGTGTACACATTGGCGTGCACGTAAAAAATCCATTGACAGTTGAAATTCGATATAGGCTGTATTGCCGCTGTACGGCAACACTTTCTCGTAGCGCACTGTATGGCAGTTTGGATCAGAACACAGTAGGACGATAAACCCCATTTCATTTTTTGATGTGTGCGGTGCGATCCTCCTGTACTTTGTAAGTCCGCAGGTGTAAAATAGATCGCACCTGCGCGACTGCACGTGATGAGATTTATCATAAGATGATTAATTAGATCACGTTATGGGCCTAATGAGGTCACACACCTTTGTCTCTATACTCGTTGAATGAGCATCATCAATAATTTACAAAAAGATGCCCGAGAAGTCTTCATTTATCTTTAAATTGGGATTACTGTACTGCCAATCCCTCGCAAATAGTTTAGGGTGGGGCGGTAGCTGATCGATATCAAGTTGTTTACATGACACGCTTTCTGGTAACAAGGTGTGGATCGCCTCATTTATCGTTTAAGAGAGAGAAAGAAAGGGAGAGAGAAAGAGAGAGGGAGGGGTAGAGGGTTGGGGTGACGTCCACTCGACACAGTCGTATAGGGTGGGATGGGGTCTGATACCAATGTGTTTACACGGCACGCTTTCAGTTAACAGGTGTGGATCGCCTCATTTATCTTTTAAGAGAGGAAGAGAGGGAGAGAGAGAGAAGGAAAGAAAGAGAGGGGGTGGCGTCCACTCGACACAGCCATTAACAAACCTACAAACTCAAATACATGACAACCCTAATATTCCTGAAGCAACGGCCCGAGAAATCCCTCTCTGGCCATTGCTGGATTGGCTTTCGGATTCTTGAACTTTTGGGGAAGTGTGTCTATTCTCTTTTGGGGAAGTGTGTCTATTCTTCTCGTTCAATCAATTCTACCTCTTACATACAGTACCGTGACAGTATTGCACGCGAGTACATAAATAAGATGTATTAGTGCTCAAACAGAGAAAAGAACTGCAGTGCGTCGTGGAAGAATTTAATTTCTTTAGTGCTTACCATTACTACAGCGAACTTGACGAACAAAACATTCTCGTGCACTTCAATGATTTAATCTTATCCAATTTTTATTTATTATGGTCGTTTTGTTGGTAGTTAATTTGACTGTCAAACTGTTTCTTTGTACAGGTCGATGCTACGTTTAATTTCCCCATGTCGTAAGCGGTCTTAAATCTTGTTAAGGACAGTCGGAATAGAGTAAGTGCCGCTTGTGAAAATTAGTTTACCCAGGAGTGTCCTTCCAGTTAATATAGTGCTTTCTCCTCTGCTGCTCCCATGGTTTGGAACTCTTTACCACAAAGTGTAAAAAACAGTGACAATATATATTCATTTTAAAGGAACTTAAAAACAGAACTTTTCCAACAGTCATTCTGTTAATGACTTTAACGACATTGTAATTTGCGCCAATAAGCAGCCTTTCGGTTGGAATCCCAGCGCCATATAAGATAATTATTATTATTATTATTATTATTAATTTCGTGGATAAAAGCAGCATGGACGTAATTCTCCAATGGCTGATGAAACAATCATCCGTTAATCGCCTTATTTGCATTTCAGCTTGTCTCTATCAAGTTTACATAATGTCGTTATCTTCAAGCATGTAACTCAAATTGTAATTATGTTACGTTCCGATCTTCTCGTGTAACGGACTTGCCGTGAATATCAATCTTCATTAGCCCAGTCGGTGCCACAAAAAAAGTAGGACGTTCAACCACCATTCATTCTCGTCGCATACACTTATTAACGTTGTGGTGAAGGTGGCCAAAAAGTTAGTATCATAAGGGTGGGCATTGAGTCAACTGGTAAGGTTTTGATCCCCCGGAGTAGTTTCGCCGGTCCATCCTTATTTGTTTTCATCGGTCATCCGGTTTCCTCCCACTGCTTAATACCCATACGTTCAAGCGAATTTTTGAAATAAAATTGAACCATTTGTTAGTCCCGAAATGATCTAGTTTGGGTCGAGTGGACGTTAAACCCATCTCGCTCTCTCTATACGGGTCGCTATACTGGCCAATATGGCCCCTCTCTCTCTCTCTCTCTCCCCTCTCTCTTGGATTTAAACATATTTTCGAACACTCTGGACAAGTAAGATGGGTTGTAATGGATAATTTACACAACAGGTAGGACACTTAAACATCTAGTAGTTAGAATAAGGCTAAAACAAATTTATGAACCTGTCAAGCCAGCGAGAGTGTTATTGTCCCTTTAAAAGATAGGGATAAAACAAAGATTTGTTGGGTTTTTTTATATTTAGATTTTATATCCCAGTTAATTCATAAGAGACTGTTCTTTTATGTTAAGTTTTCCTATATAAATATTTACAAAAAAAAAGAGATGAAACAAAGATTTAATTTTTATTTTTTTGCATATATATAGATTTTACATCCCATTTAATTCATCGGGTTTTTTTTTTATTAAATACCTCGAGTGAAATTTTCCTGACATAAAAAAAAACAAGTTGTATATTTAGAAATCAACATCGTGTCGAAAACGTAAAAAAAATTATTGGTATTTTATTCTTTTTAAAAAATGGTGGTTGACAGGCCATTGATTGAGATTAGAGATTTTTATAGAAAATTTACTTCTCGATCATTCATCAACGTCATGCTGTTGTAGAACAAAAACAACCACGTGGACACAATGGTAAGCATTTGTTTCCATCCATAGGAGCCTGGTGTTATGACGTCATATGTGGATTGTGGGTTAGAATAAGGGTTAGGGTAAGGGTTGTGGCATGCAGATTTCGTCAGAGTCTCCAGATATAATAGACATGGCTAGTCCTTATCCTAACCCGTAATCCACATATGACGTCATAACACCAGGCTCCGGTGGATGGAAACAAATGCTTACCGGACACAATGGATAAGGAACCGCGCATGACGTCATGGCCACCATATTGAAATTGTGATGTCATATCAAACATCGAAGGCCGTCAATCCGAACAACAGGAACGCCACGTTTAACGTTGGTGTCGCCGCCACGAAGAAGTATCTGGACACAGGACGCCAGTTATTCCCACACTGTAACCTACGCAACAAGAGCCAAAATTATTTTAAGTCTTCCTCTCCGCCTGCTCTTGCCCTTGTTCATGGCGATTTGTGTTGACATTTTGATGTAGAAGCAAACAAAAGTGTTTGAATATATATTTTTTTCTGTCAGATTTTGGTGAATATTCCTGATTTTGAGGCGGAAGGATGAGTGAGGTTGGTAAAACTGAAATGTATGGCGGAAATTTGCATGTTTATTTATAAATATGTTACTTTCAGTTTGTGTACCTCACCATTCTAATGGTAAACTTCACATTTGCTTTTGATCAAGCGTTTTCCGGTCGAAGGGACGAGAATTACTTTTAGAATCAACAGGGAAATAAATGGTGTGCTGTGTCCATCTACATTGGGGGCGCCGTAATACATGGACTATTTTGTAATGTATTTAATAATCTCGTCATTTTACAAGGGTAGCAAATTAGGCCTGAGGCCTGTTTTCAATTTGGCCCTTGGCACAGATCGTGCGAATGGTTTCGATCATTACTGCAGGAAGAAACCGAAGAACTCGGGGGAAACCTGCCTGATCTGACGGGACACCGAATATCCCTCTCTGGGATTGAACCCTCGATGCATTGATGAGAAGCCGCCTCTCTATCGCCACGGCTATCCAACCAACTATTTCTAATCCGTTTAACGTCTTTCACACACAAATAAAGAGTAAATTAACATTTTCAATTTCATTAAATACGACAATGGAAAGGGGATATTTCCTTCTTGAGATTCTCGAATTATTCGTATAGTGTTTTCGACAACAATCGTCGGCGTGCGAACAAAAATCGCGGTTTATCTTCGTTTCCGGCCACTAGTTCACAAAACATTCGCAGGCCTAAGTTAAGAATTTACTCAAAATTGTTCGCCTAATTTTAACAAACTATAGCGCTTTTTGTAATATATCAAATACATCAAGTTTTGTTTTTCTGGATCAAAGACATTTCTCATAAGCAATGACCTGATTATGAGTTAAAGGGACAATCCCGTATTATACAAAGGCTCAAAAATAAAAGTCTGAGAATGTATGAAAATAAAACACAAAAATATAGGGGAATGGTGTATAAACATTGTCTCAAAATTTCAACTCAAAATATTGAGTCATTTCGACGTGAACGCCAAAATTGCTTATCCGGACACGTAACCCTGGTAAGATTTCTGGTAATTTTTTTTATTTGGTGACCTGATAATCGATTTACGTTTCTTGAGAGGCCTATACAGTGAATGACCCATGTACTGTACTTGATAACAAAAGGTAAATTTTACCTACATATTATTTTTATAGAAAAAAATCTGGTTTTATCCAGATACTGTATGATACGAAGGTCTCTATTTCCAGAAGCAGATTGTCAGGTTTAAGTTATTTACAAGCGTATCACAAAAATTGGGTTAGTTGATCGGCCTTAGATAATGGGTTTTAAATGATTTTAACACCAAATTAAGCAGTTTTATTCCCCAAAAAGTTATCGGGATTGGCCCTTTAATACTTAACTTAAGTCTGTGAATGATATTCGAACCCGGGACGTATTCTTTTTCGGATAACCTTGGTCGCTTCGGCAAGAAAAATGTATGTATGACTAAGTTTTCTTCAGATTGTTTAAGTACGTAATTTCTATTCGAAGCCAAGAAATATTAGACTTGAGTGTCTTTCTAGTTTTTGTGAGTGAGCTTTTTATCAAGTAAATTATGAATAATCTTGTCATTTTTAAAGAAAAACCCACGATTCTCGCCAATCCACGGAAAGTGCCGACGGATGCAGTTATTATGAGTGAGTTTTCATTCAGTCAATTATTAATGATCCTGTCATTTTTAAAGAAAAACCCATGATTCTCGCCAATCCACGGAAAGAGCCGACGGATGCCGACAGATCAATATCGGGAGCGGAATGATGTCAAGAGACTCGTTTAAATGCATGAAAAACGTCGACACAAGTTATGCAAATTGAGGAGTTGTTCTCGTATCTGGTTAGAGTAATTAGTGAGTCGGTCTAGAAACTGTAATCTTGTTTGGATGATCTATTAGACACCTCTAGGCCCAGTTCAATTCCCTCCACACCATTCCCAAGAGACTTTCAGACATCCTCGAACACCGAGAAACAATGAGGAGTTATTCACAGTTTTTGGTGATCAATGAATGAATGATAAAGAATGGTTTTGTTGTTGACGATTTTTTTATGCACCATTTTGTTTGGTTTCTTTCTTAGAAATGGTTTTGGCCCTGGTTGACCTTTTCTGCCCCGTGTATTCCCTTTTGCTGTTCGCTTTCACGGCGATTTTTAAATGCACCATTTTGTTGGGTTCTTTCTTAGAAATGGTTTTGGCCCTGACTGACCATTCAACCCTGTGTATTCCGTTTCGTTGTTCGCTTTTCACGGCGATTTTTATATGCATCCTTTTGTAGGTTTCTTTCTGAGAAATGGTTGCTCTGCGTATGCCCTTGTTTTTAGCTTTTCACGGCGACTTTTATATTTCTTTCTTAGAAATGGTTTTGGCCCTGTGTATACCCTTTTTTATTCGCTTTTCACGGCCACTTTTATATGCATCCGTTTGTAGTTTTCTATCTTAGAAATGTTTTTGGCCCTAATTGACCCTTTCTGCCATTATGTATGCTTTTCAATTGAAACCACCAAAGGGTTCTCTACAATCCCACCACCTTTTTTCTCACCTTATCCTATGTTTGATTTAATTTTTGAAAACAAATTCTAACATTTTTGATCTTCGGCTGTTTCTTTCCACCTCGTCGTTTGAAAATAATCCTAAAATTCCGATGAACTACTCGATGGGCTGAAAACAAATTCTAACATTTTTGATCTCTGACCGTTTCTTTTTACTTCGTGGTTTGAAGATAATCCTGTAATTCCGATGAACTACTCGGCCATTTTACGGGCGTGCAAGTCTGTACAAGGGTGAGTCACAGAGGTTTGTCCAATAGGAGGAACCGATGCCATTTCATGGAACACTGCATAGCGAATGTCATTCTTCATTGTCCCATTTCATTCCAGTTCCCTTCACAACTCGAACGTGTCATTTTTAAATAAAGCTATTTAACACACACACACGAAATGTGTCACAACTCTAGGTGGATCTATCAACCCTTCTTCTAGTGTGCTCGGACTTTACACGGTGCTAAAGTACTATTCAAAATTAGACCTCGCAAAACCATTTTTAAATAAAGCTAGTTCACACACACACACGAAATGTGTCAAAGTTGACTCACAACTCTTAAGTGGATTTATCAACCCTTCTTCTAGTGTGCTCGGACTTTACTCGGTGCTAAAATATTGTCCAACTTTAGACCTCGCAAAACCTGCGACCTTGATGTAAATTGTATGAAGACAAATGAATTGAAATAGGTTTTAACGACCTAGTAGTACTATTCTGTTGCGAACTGGGCTAACTGGCAAGGTGAAACCACGCCGGAAAATTCCCTATTAACTTTCTCGGCGAGCACCAGAAGAGAACTATGTAGTAATAAGCATGAGGTTCCTTTAAAATCTGGGTTATGTCTGTTGACAATAATTGTACTCTTGGCGTCAACGATCGATTTGGAAATGGAAACCCTAGTTCACTTCGGGCTGATTATATGAAATATAGTATTTTGGATATTTTCTGTTTCAATGCTTGGGGGTTGTATGACTGAATGTATCATAAAGCTTCTGGCGTGGTTTCGAATCCCCAGTTATGTGCGTGGCAAGGAGTAAGGTCGCTAAAGAACCGTGCGCGCAAGCGAATTTTGAAATCAAATTAAAACCGTATGTTAGTTCCGAAATGTCCTAGTCTGTGTCGAGTGGACGTTAAACACCATCTATTTCCCTCTCTCTCTCTCTCTCTCTCTCTCCCTCTCTCTCCCTCTTTTTCTTTCCATTCTACGCCATTTCTGTACTCTGCTATATGCCGTCTATACTTTGTTTTGCTCTGGACCATTTAACAAAACACTTCCCTTTAATGAATTCACCTACCTAGCAATTTGTCTTGTACTTTTGTCGGTCTTGTACTTTTAAATCTCCAATTTAATGAAGTATTAATTTCCACAACCGTTATTTGTGGAATCCCATTGACAACGGGAATTCACACCGAAAAGGAATACCCCGAAAACACTTCGCGGCCAATACTTTGATCGATCCCTATAAAAATATTTTAACACAATTCGCCAGATTAACTCATTTGAAGGATATTAAATGCATAATATCTCTGGAAATGCTAAATGGAATACAGCCATCTTTGAACTAATTTTCCCTTCTGTTCAGAATTGTATAACTTACAGGGGTTCAGTCAAGGTGTTGGCCACGAAGTTGTCCGGGATATTCCTTTCCAGCGTAGATCCCCGCAGCCAGTGATGCAGGGTGGGCGGGTTGATACAAAGCTTGTTGTCGAATCCATAAAACTTATTACATACTAGCGGATAACCCGGCGTTGCACCGGTTAAAATTACTATTACTCTGAAACCGGAAGCGGTAAAGCGGTAGGCCAATTCCACCAGACCTATTTTACTCCTTGGTCCGAGTTACACATGTCACAATGGTTGACGATTTAAACGGATGAGAAGATACGTAGGATGTAGCATGGATAAGGGAGATTAAGGATGTGAACTCATAAATAGGGGTTGAGTGGACCTAAAAGCCCATTTCTCTCTCTCTCTCTCTCTCTCATAAATGGGGTTTAACGTTCCTACTTTCCTTAACTTTCCTTCCCATCCCTGACAAGGCGAATCCTCTGTTTTGCATCGCTGACAAGGGGAATTCCCCCGTCCTGCATCACTGACAAGGAGTATTCCCCCATCCTGCATCACTGACAAGGGGGATTCCTCCGTCCTGCACAGCTGACAAGGGGAATTCCCCCGTCCTACATCACTGACAAGAGGAATTCCCCAGTCCTACATCACCGACAAGGGGAATTCCTTGTCCTACACAGCTGAGTAGGTGAATCCCCTCCCCGCCTTCGTCCTACATCACTGATAAAGTCGAATCCCCGCGTCCTGCATCACCGGCAAAGTGAATCCTCAATCCTCCATTGCTCACAAGGGGAATCCCCCCCCCCCCCCGTCCTGCAACACTAACACGAGGAATCCAGACTGGACAATCCCAAGGAACTTTCTCGGTCAACAGCTGACAAAAGATGATTTTTTTATGGCGTATTCCCGTCTTCGTGAGCCTGGCTGTTGCCGACTAGGAGGATATTAAACCACATTTCATTTCATTTTTACAGATTTATTTGTCTCCTAGATAATGTCTCATTTATGGATGTCGCCAGCTGTACTTCATTTGTGATTACCATTTTACAATGTTGACATTTACAAGCAAAAAGAAATGACCTGCTGTTACTGTGCCTATAACTTCGATTATTCATTTCATAGTTAATTTTGAATTGCTGGGCGATAAACGGTTGTCGATGATGACTTTATTTTGTGTAAGATTACCAGAGTTAAAGATCATCAGTTATTTGGGGGATCACGGTGGCTAAGTGGATAAGGCGCTGGTTCGCTAGCCTGGAGGTCGGGTGTTCGATCCCTGCATTGGCCGAGAAAGTTCATCTCGATTTTCCGACGTGATTTCCCCTTGTCAGTGATACAGAAAGAGGGCTGCCTAGTCGTTCGGATGGGACGAAAAACCGAGGTCCCATGTAAACATTGGAGTGCACGTAAAAGATCCCTTGGCAGTTGGAATTCGATATAAGAGTAGGCCGTAGCGCCGCTGCCTGGGAAAAATTCCCCTCATAGCACACTGTATGGCGTATGCCCGTCTTCAATTAGCTCTGGTTAAGTGCATAATAGTTGGACGTTAAACCCATTTAATTCATTCATTCTTTTGAAGATACATATTATACAAGAGCAATATATCTGCCTATTGTGGGTCTTTTTTTAGTGAGAACTGCCAATTGGTTACCTAATCTCCCATAACGTATCTTTAATTTTGAATAGCTGGGCGATAAACGGTTACCAGGGTTAAAGGACACCAGAAAATTTACTCCCCTCGTCTTCACAAGTTTAAAACAACCGACCTCCGGGTAGCACTTCTTCTAACTTTGATTATTCATTTCGCATCTAATGAAGCGATGGCGGTATTTGAATTGCCGGGCAATAAACGGCCGTCGTTTGCTTCATGACTTTTTTGGAAGATGGTCGGGGATTTGTCGATCCCATTAAGAGACATCAAGGCACTTTTCTCACAACCAATAATATCGATTTCCGATTTCTGCTGTTCAACAAGCATGTAATGGGTGGTTTATTTTTACTGGTGATTTATGGAGATTCTATCGCCACGACTCCTACATAGCGTCAATACAAAACACAAGGTTCAACTGAGAGAGCGACATATGTGCAAATTAGCAAAAGTTTTCCCAAAGTACATCAATTTTTATCACGTAATCATTCAACCCTACTATAAAGTACATAGTAATCGATTTTTTTATTAAATATGTGACCTCAGACCAATCATATGCCTTGTGACGTCATTATTTAGTCAAAAGTTGTAGCCTACCGATTTGGTGGAATACTTAATATTGGAAAACAAATATACAATTTCATTTAATTTAGATGTATAATTAAATGGGGTATAACGGCCGCTTTTTCCGCAATTGGGCTTTATGTCCACTCGACACAAATCAGGCCATTTCGGGATTAATATAAGATTCAATTTTAAGAGAGAGAGAGAGAGAGAGAGAGAGAGAGAATTTAATATGCAGAATATAATGACCCTATATCATCCCTATCCGTGATATCGGTGACCAAGATAGTATTCATGTACTACTGATCCGTTTTCATAAAAGAGAGAGATAGGTGTGTGGGTGGTGGGGGGGGGGGGGGGGAACGGCCAAACATGGTTCAGTTTTAGTTGAATAATTTGCTTGCGCGTAGGGGTCTTTAGCAGTGGGAGGAAACCATAGGACCCGGAGAAAACCCACGTGGTTGGACAGGCGACCCTACTCCTTGGCACGTACAAACGACAGTTTGTATAAAAGGTTGTTAAACTTCTACACATTATTAAATCAGTAGTGTTAAATATGATTTACTGGGTTGAAGTCGAAGTGAAAGTAGCGGCCATTTTCCTTTTATCTTATTACACGCGAAATAAATCACATTTATTAAATTCTGATGATGGGTAATATGGTCGCTTTCGGGTGGATAGTAAATGATGACATAAACGGTCTAACATCATTATGGCCGATTCTTGAAAGGCGGCTTCGTGAGTGATTAATTATATTTATTACAATAAACTGGTAGTAGAATACCCCATGTCATGGCGACACATTGTGCAGGATTTCAGAAAACGGAAATAATTTTATCCCAGTTCCGGATGAGATCTTGTACAAATTGTAAATCTTTCAAATACTAAGATGATGTAGTACACCGACGATTCAGCCACTAATGTTAAAGAGCTAATTTTGCCTAATACAGATATTTCGTTTGGCCTCAAATGTTATATAAAGAGAGAGAGAGAGAGAGAGAGGGGGGGGGGGGGAGAGAATGGGGTTTAACGTCCACTCAACACGACTAGGTCATTTCGGGACTAACATATGGTTTAATTTCAATTCAATAATTCGCTTGCTCGTTCATTAATTATACATGCATTTAGGCCTACAAGTCAGGCTAATAATTATCTTTTAGAACTTCGGATGGGTTTGATTTCCAACAGATTTAAATGCGATTGGCAGTTAATGATTCAATTAAAAAATGGATAATCGGGTCTTGATTTACTATTGGACCAAGCGTAGCAATAACAATCGAGACAGCTTAACGTTACTCGGACTGAAGGGGGGGTGGCCTAGTGGTCTCGAGTTCCGCGATTCGACCTCTAGCTGACCGGTCACATCCGGCTTTCGGCTGTGGTTTCGAGCCCTAGTGTGAGCGTATGTGGCATGGAGATAGGGGCGCCTTCTCAGCCTCGTGGGTTTCCTCCGTGTACTCCGGTTTCCTCCCATTGCTAAAGACCCCTACGCGCAAGCAAATTATTGAAATAAAATTAACCATACGTTAGTCCCGAAATGACCTTGTTGTGTTAAGTGGACGTTAAACCCCATTTCTCTCCCCCCCCCCCATAAAGCTTAATCCGGCCCAATTTAAATACGGGAAAGAATATTTTTAAAAAGGTGGCTATCTTTGTCTGGTGTGATCAATGGAAACTAATAAAACACTCGTAAGATAACTATTTTCAGATTCGAAGAAGAGAGGCCATTTTTTTATTTATTATACGATTCAATAAAAAGGGAGGAAAGAAAGTGAAATAAGACTGTTTACAAATGAGATTACAGACGATAAATCACGTGATATCGATACAAGAAAAATATAAAAAAAAATCTATTAAAGGTTCAATACCACTCTTGTTGCAACTGAATTATATGTCCCAATCTTTATCATGGTCCGTGGTTAAACAATTGTACTATTTTACAATATTCCAATTATTTGATGATATAAATTTAAAAAATTGGACAGCTGTATAGTCGTTCGGAGAGGACGAAAAACGGAGGCCCCTTTGTAAACATTGGCGTGCACATGAAAGATGCCTTGACAGTTGAAATTCAATATAAGAGTAGGCTTTAGTGCCTGATGTAAACCTTTTCAAATGTGACTTAGATTTAATAACTTCGAACCATCTGGAGAACTAAAATAGGATGAAATGGATAATTTACACAACGGTTAGGACACTTAAAGGGACAATAACACCCTTGCTGGTTTGACAGGTCCAGAAAAAAATTAGCCTTATTCTAACTACAAGATGTTTAAGTGTCCTACCTGTTGTGTAAATTATCCATTACAACCTATCTTACTTGTCCAGAGGGTTCGAAAATATGTTTAAATCCAAGTTGCATTTGAAAGTGCTTACGTATGGCTTTTCAAACCATGTTACGGCATGTAGTTGAATTTTTCCAATTTTTAAAATTAGGTGTGTTAAGATGAAATTTGTATCATTTTATAATTGAGATATTGTAGAAAAGGACACATTGTTGACCAGAATAAAGATTGGAACATATTATTCAGTTACAACAAGAGTTGTATTGGAGCTTTAAATATCTATTAATTAGAATAAGACTTATTTTTTTCTGGAGCTGTCAAGCCAGGAGGCAGCAAGAGTGCTAATGTCCCTTTAAATTGAAAGTTTGGTACAATAGGAGTACAGACAAAGCAATCAGGCACCGTGGAACAGTGTTATTAAGAGTAATTCGGTAAGCTAGTAGCGGCGCCATACAAATCATATCCTTATCCCCAACCGACTCTGAAATTAGCTATAAAACCTATTATTACTCTAAATACTAGGGTTTGTGGGTTTTTACTTGACAGAAAATATCGATAAAATCTGCTACGATCAACAATTTTATACAAATTGTCGTCATTATGATTATTAACGAGAGAGAGAGAAAGAGGGGTGATCGTCCACTCGACACAAGCGAAATCATTTCGGGACTAATATATGATTTAATTTCATTTCAATAATTCGCTTGCACGTTTTAAGAGAGAGAGAGAGAGAGATAGAGAGGGGGAGAGGGGGTGATCGTCCACTCGACACAAGCTAAATCATTTCGGGACTAATTATGATTTAATTTCATTTCAATAATTCGCTTGCACGATATTAAGAGAGAGAGATAGAGAGGGAGAGGGGGTGGTCGTCCACTCGACACAAACCAAGTCATTTCGGGACTAATTATGATTTAATTTAATTTCAATAATTCGCTTGCACGTTATTACGAGTGAGAGAGAGATAGAGAGCGAGAGAGAGATGAGAGAGGGGGTGATCGTCCACTCGACACAAGCGAAGTCATTTCGGGACTAACATATGATTTAATTTCATTACAATAATCCGCTTGCACGTTATTAAGAGATAGAGAGAGAGATAGAGAGAGATAGATGAGAGAGGGGGGTGAACGTCCACTCGAAAGAAACTAAGTCATTTCGGGACTAACATATGATTTAATTTCATTTCAATAATTCGCTTGCACGTTATTTAGGTAAGTGGGGTTTTAACGTCCATGCCACACACACTGGGGTCATTCCGGGACTATCATATTATTATGTTTCAATTCCATTTCAATAAGTCGCCTGCACGTAGGGATCTTTAGCATTAAAGGGATGCGAGGACCCGGAGAAAACCCACGAGGCTTTACAGGCGATTCTACTCCTTTTAACGTAAAAGCGGAGGAATCGAAACCACCAGACTTGACCCAACCACAGACCGTCTGATACAACGCGTCGAACATCTTCATTTGCCCAGTTTAGGAGCAGAACAGTAGGCCGTTAAACCCCATCTCATTTCATTTACAACGCGCAGGCGTTAACCATCAGACCACCCAACCCCATTAGTGAGTAGGTATCATATCCATAAATCATCCATTCCGAAAACAATGGCGTTCCGCTGTGCATTGTGGGAGATCTGTGAGTAAACTTACGAGGAGGCGACCATTGCTCTGCATGGGATTCCTCTGACCAAATTTCGAAAATCACAGACCTCCCACAATGCACAGAGAGACGCCATTTTTTTCGGAATAAGTGATTTATGTATAGAAAATGTGAGAAACACGAATGACCCAGGGAAACCCCCTTGGTTGTACAGGCGACCCTACTCCTTGTCACACAGAGTCACCGACTGGATACAAGTCACACAATAGAAAATGTGAGGAAGAAAAGAAAGAGAGAGAGATGGAGTTTAACGTCCACTTAACACAACTAGGTCATTTCGGGACTAACATATGGTTTTAATTTTATTTCAATAATTCGCTTGCGCGTAGGGGTCTTTAGCAGTGGGAGGAAACCGGAGTGCCCGGAGGAAACCCACCAGGTTGAGAAGGCGCCCCCTATCTCCATGCCACATACGCTCACACCAGGGCTCGAAACCACAGCCGCAAGCCAGAGGTGGCCGACCTGCTAGAGGTCGAAGCGCGACACTCTAGACCATTAGGCCATCCCAACCCCCCGAAAGAAAAAGAACAATGAGGTTAATTTATTCCCAACCTGGTTTATCTCCCGAATATGTTCCATGAGCACCGTCAATGTAACTATATCGGTCTCCTGAGAATGTTCAACATTAAACAGACTTACTGCAATGATATTTCTATATCTTTATTACGGGCACCTGTCATTCATTATATCTCTGTTATATACGTCAGTTATAGTTCCAATCCGACAATCAGGGGTATTTCCTTTTAATTCTGTAATCCGACAATTAGAGAAAGTGGTATTTCCCTATCATTGAGTAATCCGACAATCAGGGGAAGGGGTATTCCCTGTTAATTCAGTAATGCGACAATTAGACGAAGGGGTATTTCCCTATCATTCTGTAACCCGGCAACCAGAGGAAGGGGTATTTCCTTATCATTCTATAATCCGACAATCAGAGGAAGGGGTATTTCCTTATCATCCTATAATCCGACAATCAGAGGAAGGGGTATTTCCTCACCATTTTTTAATCCAACAATCAGGGGAAGGGGTATCACCCTATCATTCTGTAATGCGTAAATATAGGCTTATTTCCCGACCATATGAATATCGAAGTTATTTCCCTACCGATTCAGAGCTATTTCCCAAATATTCCGGAGCCATTCCTTACCAAGCCAGAGCTATTACCCTACCATTCCGTACTCCGTCAATCCAGAGTATTTCGTAATTCGTAAATAAGAAAGCTATTCCCTAATCGCAATATGGAAATCTTCCAGAAGACCCACTTTTAGTGCTCTCTCTTTCTCTAGATCTCTCTCTTTTTCCCTCTCTCTCCTCCTCTCTCTCTATCTCTCTCTCTCTTGCTCTGCCTCAGCCATGTTTTATGTTTGTAGAGACAAGTGTCAAGTGGACTTTAAACCCCATCTCTCCGTCTCATTCTCCACCTTTCTCTCCCTTCTCTCTCTCTCTCTCTCTCTCTCTCTCTTTCGCGCACACGTTTACTGATACCCATTTACAATAATTATATCTCACAAACGAAACACCGCGAATAATCTAATGAACCTCTCGGTTATCTTTCTTTAAGCCGTTTCACTGCACTCCATTCATCGCTCAATTAATTTCATGCTCGATGCTATCCAAGTTTCCCCACCAACAAATTATAAACCATCCATCACTCTATTATATTACTATGGAGGGGGATCCTCGCCAAAACTCGACAAATGTATTTTCACAAATTGAGAGTTTTGGCGAGGATCCCCCTCCATATATTACACCCCGGTTTAATAACAACACGGCATCCTTTGTATTTGATGAACTAAATGACCGTGAGGAGATTTAACCCTGCATGTCGTCTTTGATCCACGGTTAAGAAATCGAAATACGAGCAAATAGAACGGCTCAAGTAGGACATCACCAATGTTATTGTGATCGAAGGGTTGATCAAGGCCAGATCGACGTCCAATAATTGCTGTTTTATTTAGTTTAATTAAGGCTTGAACTCTGATGGTGACCTCATAGAAACATACAGAGAGAGAGAGAGGGGGTGGGAGTGTGTGGTTGTTGCACTGGTGTGTGTGGGTGTTGTGTTGGTCACCGGGTTTTAGTGTGTTGCACCTATCGCGCTGGGACATTCACTGTGCAATGCAGGCCCGAAGCCAGAAACCAAAATTTAGCCGACATAGGGGGGCGAAGAAGATAAATTTCAGACGACAAAAAGTCAATGAACGAAGGTCATCGCCGACTGCCGTAAGCAGGAGTAGGGGAGAGCACAAAAATTAGAAGCTGAGAGAGTGAATTTATGCCTCAATGACATGCAAGTGGCGAATATGTCGGAAAATTAAGAGTTTCCAGCCGACATTAACTATCTCTCGGTCGAAATTGAGAGGATATGTTGTACTAATAAAATAAAAACTAAGTACGAACAATCCAAACCGTAAGACGAAATTCGAAGTCCTAAAAAACGTATAGGCAAAATAGTATATTCAAGCAAAATAGTGTAATCAGCAAATGGACTGCTCCCCGTGTACAAAATACACGACAAACAGTGGTAACAGGTGTCCGGAAGAGTAAGCTTACCCTGCCTGGCTAGCCACACCCGCCATAGCTGCATCCAAACAAACTCTCTCCCGGCGAAAATGCGAGTTAGCTAACCAGCGATTTTTTTCCGACGCAGACAGAAACGCCCCCCCCCCCGTACCCCCACTAGCCTCGGGCCTGGTGCAATGTCGGGTTTCAGGGGTAAGAAAGAGTTGTATTTCACGTCCGTTTCCATCGAGGTGATATCGCTCCTAGCTGGCCGGCAACCTCTGGCTTGTGGCTGTGGTTTCGAGCCCTGGTGTGAGCGTATGTGGCATGGAGATAGGGGCGCCTTCTCAACCTCGTGGGTTTCCTCCGGACACTCCGGTTTCCTCCCACTGCTAAAGACCCCTACGAGCAAGCGAATTATTGAAATAAAATTAAACCATATGTTAGTCCCGAAATGATCTAGTTGTGTTAAGTGGACGTTAAACCCCATTTCTCTCTCTCTCTCTCTCTCTCTATCTTGTATACCCCTAATAAATAATATAACATTAGAGATAACCGGAACATGAGCACTGTTGCCATAGTGTCACGCACACCATGTCATCCATAATGTAAAGCTCATACCCAACTGAACGCAATCAAAACATGTTTCAACGTATGTACGCTGCGGTTCACTAAGCTGAGATTGAAAACATTAAGTCTTAAAATATTCAAAAAGGAACCAGACAAGGGTTGGCCCGGGTTCATAGTTTATGGGTCGAAGTCTCTATGGAACAGCATTCGGCAAACCTCGACATATGCCTGTACCCTCCGTAACCCTACATCTAGACTCGGATGTATGACAGTAAGTGATACGTAACTACGAACATACATTTGCGATGCGGCTAGTCGTGTGTTCATAGTTTATGGGTCGAAGTCTCTAGGAACAGCATTCGCCAAACCTCGACAGATTCCGGTACCCTCCGTAACCCTACATCTAGACTCGGATGTATGACAGTAAGTGATACGTACCTACGACCATACATTTTCGATGCGGCTAGTCGTGCGTTCATAGTTTATGGGTCGGAGTCTCTATAGAACAGCGTTCGGCAAACCTCGACAGATTCCGGTACCCTCCGTAACCCTAAATCTAGACTCGGATGTATGACAGTAAGTGATACGTACCTACGACCATACATTTGCGATGCGGCTAGTCGTGTGTTCATAGTTTATGGGTCGACGTCTATAGAACAGCCAATTCTTACAACTTCTGTGCGTTAATTTCTCGACCGACTAATCGTTTACGCTGCAATTAAATTAGAATCGACGGGTTTAGAAACTCGTGCATGGGACAGCACTCTCGAGGGTAATTAGCTTCCGAGTAAATGTCTACAAAACTGTCAAATTTTACAACAGTGGGCTATTATTGGCACGCCACTTTGCTTAAACTGCGCTGACAGGTGTGACGTGGTGGCGTGACACGCGGATATGCGAATCGTCGTCAAGTTCCTCAACTGAAGTCATGTTCTTTTAAGCAGAAGTTGCGTGACTTGAGGCACTCGGCAAATCTCGACAGATTCCGGTACCCTACATCTAGACTCGGCTGTATGATGAATTCAGCCATTTTGGAACTATTTTAAAGGACCCAGATAAAACAATGGCTGCCCCCATAGAGATTATATCAGCAAACTAAAAAATGTCTGCCCCCATTATATCTAGAAAAGACGCCATTTTGGGACTTTTTTTGTAAAAGCGGCACGTTTTCCTGTTAAAGTAAATCGGCAGTTGACTAGCCGCATCGCAAATGTATGGTCGTAGGTACATATCACTTACTATCATACACCCGAGTCTAGATGTAGGTTACGGAAACAGGGAGAGGAAACATAAGTCGTAGTTGTGCGACTTGATATTCAACACAAACCAGGCTATTGTGGGACTAACATATGGTTCCACTTTATATAACCGCGGGTGAATACCGGTAAAAGCCACGCTGTTAGGTACGCGACCCTACTGCTTATGCTGTTAGATGTTAGGGCTGGTGATTTAAAGTCTATCCCGTTATAGGGGGGTTGAATGACCGAATGGTTAGCACATACGCGCTGTAGCATAAGGTCTGCCATCGAGTCAACTGGCGTAGTAAGTGGCAAGGAGTAGGATCGCCTGTTCAACCTCGGGGTTATACTCTGATCCTCCGGTTTCCTCCCACTGCTAAAGAGCCCTACGCACAACCGAATTATTAAAATAAAAATTGAAACAGGTGTTAGTCTCGAAATGATAGTTAATAGTTTGTTTTTGTCTTAATCGAATATTAAATAATCAATTCGAATAGATTTTAGCCGTAAAAAACATTTTGTTTTGTCGGACAAATGCAAATGACGATAATTTGCTTTAATACGATAATTGAGCTATGAAAATTGGAATCAAATGACTGGGTCTGGTTTCGTGTAATCTGTATTCTATGATAATAGTCTACAAGTTGATAAAAATCAATATTTGTGAAGGGAATATGTCTAATTACCACATCGAGATTATTATTTATAAATCTAACGGAGAGAGGGAGTAGAGAGAGAGAGGGGGAGCAGAGAGTGGGGGGAGAAGAAGAGAGAGGGGCAGAGAGAGAGGGAGAGAGGGGGGATGGTAAGGCCGTGTTAGGCTCCCGGACATGAGAAAGGGAGAGAGGGGCAGAGAGAGAGGGAGAGAGGGGGGTGGTAGGGTCGTGTTAGGCTCCCGGACAAGAGAAAGGGAGAGAGAGAAGAGAGAGGGAGAGGGGGGATGGTAAGGCCATGTTAGGCTCCCGGACAAGAGAAAGGGAGAGAGAGAAGAGAGAAACAACATTATAGGCTTCCGGACAAAGCTGATGATTGGGGTTCCAATATACACACTCAAAATATACATTACAACAACAACAGCAACAAAATATAATTTAAAAATAAAAAATATCCCCTATAAAAGGAGAGAGAGGGGGGGATAGGGTCCCTCTATAAAAGAGAGAGAGAGGGGGGTAGCGCCCCTCGACAAAGCTGTTCATTGGGGTCCCTTTCCACCTACACACTTACTGAAACGGTCGATACAATTAAACAATATGTATTGTATTGATACTTCAACAAAATCAATATTTAAATATTAAAAAACAGTTTGTACAACAAAGATGAAACCCCTATGCTCGTAGTGTCTCGGGGAAACTGTCCATGTCTTAAGAAGGTCCTGCAGGAAGATACACTTTGTCGTGGCATCTGTATGTTAATGTTCTACTAAAGACTGGTTAACTATTCTACTAAAGACTGGTTAACTATTCTACTAAAGACTGGTTAATGATCACTTTAAGTCATGTTGCCATTCACGACAATGTTTACGAGTTTCCACCAATACTCTAGTTCCATGTTAACGAGGGCGAGATCGTCATAATGAAACCCAGATCATTGACAATCTACATACAAATTAACTACTTGATGATTCAGCTTTTATAGCAGTTTAAACCACAACAAATTAACTACTTGATGATTCAGGTTGTATAGCAGTTTAAACCACAGCAATTTTTTCTTCCCCGCAAAACATACACGACCAGCACCATTAGCTGAAGTGAACGATTTGTATTTAAACTCTTGTAGGTATGTACCTTAATTATGACCCTGGATTTATAAAGTGGAGGGGATGAGGGAGGGGGAGAGGGAGGGAGAGGGAGGGGAGGGGAGAGGGAGGGGGAGGGGTATGAGTTGGGTGACAGAGTGGTTAACGCGTGCTTGCTATATCATACCGTCCGTCGTTGAGTCAAGTGGCGTGATTTCGATTCCGCGCTCGTACGTGGCAAGGAGTAGGGTCGCCTGTCCATCCTCTCGGGTTCTCTCCGTGTCCTCCGGTTTCCTCCCACTGCTAAAGACCCTACGCGCAAGCGAATTAATGAAATGAAATTGAACCATATGTAAATCCCAAAATGACAAAGTTTGTGTCGAGTGGACGTTAAACCTAATTTCTCTCTATATATCCCTCTCTCTTAGTCTGATTTAAAACATAGATTCGTTTCGTGTTTTGTAGTTCAAAATTTCGTTTTATTTGGCTCTACTACACTAGAACTTGGAAGAGTTGTTATATTACCGGCGTTTTTGTTGATGTGAAGGATTAACCAATGAAACGATCTGTTACGGCGACCTCCCAGTACAACTAGTCAGACCTGCATGTAGTGTAGGCCATCGAAATTTGAAAAAAAAACGAAATATAGAACTGTATTTTAAGCCGATTGAAAATGGACAATATAAGAGACCCCGAGAGAAAAGCCAAGACGAAACACAAGCCGGATACAGTTCCGTAGGAAGTTATACAATTGAAATAGAAAACAGAGTAGAGAAAAAGAAGAAAAAACAAGTTTGGATGAAAGAGATGTTAGAAGCTCAGTTTATATTAAAACCTCTCGATGAAGTAGCAATAGTAAATGGATAATGCCAGATTCTATTGATCTGTTGGCGAGAACGTGCTATTTCCCGCCACAGTAAATTGTTTCTGCTTTAAGCAGACTGATTATGAATGGCATTTTGCACGGTTTTGTAATGAAGCGATTCGGACATTTAAAATTACATCATTAGCCAGTTTGTCAGTTGAAATTGTAAACCGAGAGAAGTAATAAGTCTATTTTGGGCGGATATTGCGTACGGTGATCACGTGATATAATTTGTTTTATAAGGTAATCATGTGATGTAATTTGTTTTCTAAGATCTCGTGGAGTTTTCAATGGCTGGTCACGATCGTGAACAATACCTAGCCGTTTGTCAAGTGTCATACCAAATGATTCAATCCAAAAAATCAAGAGGGTTGGATGGCCGAATGGTTAGAACGAGCGCGTTGTATCATAAAGTATGTTGTTGAGTCAACTAGTGGCTTCGATTCCCCAATTGCATGTGACAAGAAGATAGAGTCGTCGGACCAACCTCGTGCGTTTTGTCCGGGTCATCCGGTTTCCTCCCACTGCTAAAGACCCTTACGCGCAAGCGAATTATTGAAATAAAATTAAACCATATGTTAGTCCCGAAATGAACTAGTTGTTTTGAGTGGACGTTAAACCCCATTTCTCTCCCTTTAAATCATCAGTTGCGTGTGACAAAGAATATTGTCGCCTGGCCAACCTCGTGGGTTTCCTCCGGATCCTCCGATTTCCCCCCAGTGCTAATCAACCCTGCACGCTAGTTTGTGTCGAATATACGTTAAACTCTCTCTCTTTCTCCATCTCTCTCTCTCTCTCTATCCGAGTTAATATCAGATCTTTTGGACGTTAAAACCCATCCCTCTCTCTCTCTCTCTCTCCCTCTCTCTCTCTCTATCCGAGTTAATATCATATCTTTTGGACGTTAACACCCATCCCTCTCTCTCTCTATCCGAGTTAATATCATATCTTTTGGACGTTAAAACCCATCCCTCCCTCTCTCTCTCTCTCTCTCTCGCTCTATCCGAGTTGATATCATATCTTTTAGACGTTAAAACCCATCCCTCCCTCTCTCTCTCTCTCTCTCTCTCTATCCGAGTTGATATCATATCTTTTAGACGTTAAAACCCATCCCTCCCTCTCTCTCTCTCTCTCTCTCTCTATCCGAGTTGATATCATATCTTTATAGAATGTTATTATATATCGGTGTTTCATACAGTCTGGTGATTTTATAAATATAACCGATGATGACAGATTTACATAATAATAACACATGGCTTATATAAAATACACATTGATTAATAGATTCACAGATATACAACAATATACTTTATTAAAGTCATTCCTACACATGTTCAACACGCGGACACCTTATACAACATCTTACAGAGAAAGGGAGAAGAGAGACAGAGATAGAGACATGCAGAGACATATAGACAGGCAGACAACGACATAGAGAGAGAACTGGGGTTTAACGTTCACTCGACACAAGCTAGGTCATTTTGGGACTAACGTATGGTTTTTATTTTTTGTTTCAATAATTCGCTTGCGCGTAGGGGTCCTTAGCAGTGGGAGGAGCCCGGAGTACCCGGAGGAAACCCACGAGGCTGAGAAGGCGCCCCTATCTCTATGTCACATACGCTCACCCTAGGGCTCGAAACCACAGCCGCAAGCCAGAGGTGACCGGCCAGCTAGAGGTCAAAGTGCGACACTCTAGACCAGTAGGGCATCCCAATCCCCCAGAGACAAGAGAGACAGAGATAGAGAGATGGGGTTTACCGTTTGCTAGTTCTTGTGACGTGGTATCGATTGGCCGCTTGTTTGTATGTGAGAAGAGGTACTATCACCTATCCAACTTCGTGGGTTTTCTCTGGGTCCAACGGTCTCCTTCTACTAAATTATTTAAATAAAATTGAACCATATTATGTTAATCCTGAAATAAGATATTTTGTGTCGCGTGGACGTCTCTCTCTCTATCTCTGTCCCTCTCTCCCTCCTAGTTTGTGTTGACTTGGCCTTAACCCCCTCTCTCTCTATCTCTCTCCCTCTCTCTCTCGTAGTTTGTGTTGACTTGACCTTAACCCCCTCCCTCTCTATCTCTCTTGCTCTCGCTCTCCTAGTTTTTGTCGAGTTGACTTTAAATCCCCCTCTCTCTCTCTCTTCCTCCCTATTTATCTCTCCCTCTCTTTCTCTCAACCACCAGAACGATCGACACATCTCCCCAATTGGGCAATAAAAACAGTCTTCATTCTTTATAATAATTTCCTTTACACAGGAATATAAATAACTACGATAACATCATAAAGGATCCTATTTCAAAAAAAAATATCTAAATTACAAACTAACGTGTTAGGTTCGTGGCAGTTTTTTTTTTAGTTTAATATATTTAATAAACCATCGTGTGATGAGCTCTAACGTAATTTAATCATCGAACGAACCCCCTGGGTATGCTGTAAAATATATTTTTAAATTGTTGGCACGCAAAAGATGTCAGAATTCTGTGAATTTGAGTTTACAAATTTGGACGATTCAATCATGGAAATTATGAAAATAGTTTTGCAGTTTGGTAATTTTTTTTTTATCTGTAGCCTGTCTCGTAAGTTATGATGATAGTCTAACAGAAACAGTTTTCATCATCTTCTAGGAAATTAGCTTGGAATGTAAATCGTCTACAGAGAGATGACGCGATAAAACAACAGAATGAATGAAATGGGGTTTAACGTCCTACTGTTATGCACTTAAACCTAAGCTAATTGAAGACGGGCATACGCCATACAGTGTGCTATGAGGGAAATTTTGCCCGGGCAGCGGCGCTACGGCCTACTCTTATATCGAATCCAACTGCCAAGGGGTCTTTTACGTGCACTCCAATGTGTACACGGGACCTCGGTTTTTCGTCCCATCCGAACGACTAGGCAGCTGTCCTTGTCAGGCCCTCCTTCTGCATCACTGACAAGGGGAAATCACGTCGGAAAATCGAGATGAACTTTCTCGGCCAATGCAGGGATCGAACACCCGACGTCCAGGCTAGCGAACCAGCGCCTTACCAACTTAGCGACAAAACAACAGAAAAACCTGTTTGGTTTTATTTGGGATGTGAATTGAAATGCCAACGGATTTAACGTCCTACTTTTTTCTCCACCAACCGGGCTATTGGGGCCTTGCATTCACATAAAGCTAAGTCAACCCACGATTTTATTTGTGGAGTAATTGTGGTGATCCTATCAGCTGTGAAATCAAATGTAGGGAAATTTTTCCCGGACAGTGGCGCTACGGCCTACTCTTATATAGAATTCTAACTGTCCGGAGAATTTGTTACGTGAACGCCAATGTATACAGGGGACCTCGGGTTTTCGTCAAATCCGAATGACTAGACAGCTGTACATGTCGGGTCATCAGTCCTGCATCACTACCATTCATAATTTCTACTTTTCGCCCCTTCAAAACACGAAATTCGAAAGTCGAAAATAGGAAATTTAGGAAAAAACGAGTTATTTATTAATTTTCCAATTTTCGACTTTTCGACTTTCGTCTCGGAAGTTCTTGTAGTCTCTGCCTTCCAGGTCACACTTGAATACGCACAATTCCCGTTAACAAAAATATCTGTGTGATAGACATATTTAAGACGGTATACAAGCCAAAATGCTGTGTGTTATTTCTTAATTTCCTATTTTCGATTTCATTCTGGCTTGTATACCGTCTTGGCGCCTCATATTTTTTCCTAATTTCGTGTTTTGACGGGGCGAAAAGTAGAAATTAAGAATGGTAGTCATAGGCTTCCATACAGACGTCATTTTACGTGCACACAAACTACACAAATAATACGGCTTATTTACAGCTTTAATAAATTTCATATCTGGAGGCCTGCTGAGTGGAAATAATTTGCAAAAATTGATATTTCCGTTGAAAGTTTTTTAACAAAATAAAATAAATTATCACAAAGAAAATCACTGAAACATTCCTCATCTTATCGGGGTATTTTTTAATATCGCTGATTCAATTTGAATTATATCTCTGGAATAGTCTCTACCCTCCAGGTGTTACATGCTGCGATGTTTATTGACTTGATAATCTAAACCTTTCATAATATAGTCTTGATTACCTTGCCGGCCATTAGTGTTGTGGTGTGCATTGACTTGATAATCTAAACCTTTCATAATATAGTCTTGATTACCTAGCCGGTCATTATCATTAAAATAGTGTTACAACCATGCAGCTTTTCTAAATGTTAGAGCTTGTGATCTAAAGGGGGTTTGGATGACCGAATGGTCAACACATGCGCACAGTATCATAATGTCTGTCATTGAGTCAATTGGCGTAGTTTCCATTTCATGGATGTACGTGACAAGAAGTAGGTTCTATCCTGCAGTAGTCCCGAAATGACCAAGTTGTGTTGAGTGGGCGTTAAACCCCATTTCCCTCTCTCTATCCTGCAGGTGTTACATGCTGTGATGTTTATTTGGCTTGATAATCTAAACCTTTCATACGTTTACTAATGTAGTCTTGAATACCCTGCCGGTCATTAGTGGCCTATCAAGTAAACGCTTTCATATCATATATAAATGTAGTCTTGATTTAGCCGCCTATCAAGTAAAGAAATCTAGATGTTCGGGAAAATATTTGTTTATCAAGCCGTTCGTATATTTTATCACCTTGCATATTTTTACTGCTTATTGCGAACACGGGTACTAAGAATATGTTCAGTGAACTTTGAAATTTTACTTGGAGAAACGCATAAAAAGATTTTATTTAATGAAATATCCCCTGTGTGGTAGATCTTCCAAAATAAACCATGAACTCATCCCCACCCCACCCTCAAGAGGCAAAGATAACAAATATGAAATGAAATAAAATGAGGTTTAACGTCCTACTGTTTGGCTTCTAAACTGGGCTTATGAAAACTGCATACGCCATACAGTGTGTGTGCCATAGTGGTAATTTTGCCCGGACAGCGGCGCTACGACCTACTCTTGTATCGAATTCCAACTGCAGAGGGATCTTTTACGTGCACGCCGATGTGAACACGGAACCTCGGTTTGTCGTCCAATCCGAACGACTAGACAGCTGTCCTTATCAGGTCCCCACTCCTGCTTCACTGACAAGGAGGAGCCACGCCGGAAAATCTGGATGAACCTTTTCGGCCAATGCAAGGCTAGCAAAGATAGCCACGCCCCCATTGAATACCACGTAGGTATGAATCTCTCTCCGAAAGCCTTCGAGTTCATTCGGCAAACCTCGAAAGATTCTGCGCATCGGTTGTATGACGAATTCCGCCATATTATTTGAACTATTTTATAGGTTCAGAATGAAAATTGGCTGTCCCCATGGAGATTTCTGTCAAGAGAATATTATATCAACAAACATCAAGTTTGGCATTAGGTTTGGAAAATTACCAGGGAATTTTATCAAACCAACAGCCTTGAGACAATATCTCTGCTCATTCTACAAAAGACGAAATTTGGAACTTTTTGTTAAAAGCGGCACGTTTTCCTGTTCAAGCAAACCGGTAGCCGCATCGCAAATGTATGGGCATGGAATAGCTACATATCACTTACTGTCATACAGCCGTGATTAGATGAAGGGTACCGGAATCTACCGAGATTAGCCGATCGCGTTCCCGTTATGAGAGATGATCGAGTATTCCCAAATGACCTTGACCTTGCCATCGACCTATAATTATGACTTGGTTACTCGTGGTAAACACGAATAAAAGCTGTATTGTGGTCAGATCCAAGTCCAATATTTGATTTGCCACTGCCCGGAAGTGCTACATCGGATCTCAATCGAACTATTGATCACATGGTGTCCAAGTCTTGTAGTCGTGTAGTCTTGATTACCTAGTATCATGTAAGTTACTGCTAACAACAAAGACTGGGACAACACTATGTAAGAGAGAGAGAGAGGGGAGAGATAATAAAATGAAACCAAGTACGAACAATCCAAACCATTAGACAAAATTCGAAGTCCTAAAAACGGTATAGGCAAAATAGTGTAATATCGCAAAATAGTGTAATCAGCATATGGACTGTTCACCGTGTACAAAATACACGACGAACAGTGGTAACAGGTGTCCGGAAGAGTAAGCTTACCCTGCCGGCAGGAGAGAGAACTTGTCCGGAAAGCCAACGTGTATACGGGATGTCGGTTTTATATCCCATCCGAACATCTAGACACTGTCCTTGCCAGGACCTTCGTTCTAACAAGGGATCACCGCTCGGTAAATCTCGGTGGATTGTTTTTTTTGCACAACACCGGATGCTAACCTGAGAAAGATAGAGAGAGAAATAGGGTTTAACGTCCACTCGACACAACAAACTAGATCATTTCGGGACAAACATATGGTTTAATTTTATTTCTATAATTCGCTTGCGCGTAGGGGATTTTAGTAATGGGGGGATCCGGGGGACGCGGAGAAAGCCCACGAGGTTGGACAGGCAATCCTACTCCTTGTCACGTATAACCACGCCAGTTGACTCAATGACAAGCTTTATAATACATACAGCACGAACGTGCTAACCATTTGCCCATCCATCCAACTCCGCTCTCCCATTGAGAAAAGAAATTGTTAGCGAATGATTTAACTTATTAACCGAAAGAATGTTGAAGAATCCGAGACGTATTGTGAATTAGCCTCCATTATCATATAAAATACGCGTCATTACCTTAAAGAGAAATTAATACTTCCCTCTAGATTCTTAACGCCTATCATCAGACCGGAATAAAGCGGGACTGTCTGAACTGTACCGTAAATAGGAAGGGCCGTGTCTACTGGGGGTGCAGGGGGTACAATGCACCCCCAGAAAAATAAGCCCCTCCCCCACCACCATGCCGCCACGCAAAAAATTGACAGTCTTTCAATTATAAAATGATACCCTTGATTATGATCAATATCAGTTACTTGGGTATGGTATTGGCGCCCCACCACTCTGCTGCACCCCCAGAAAAATAAGCCCCTCCCCTCCCCCCGACGCCTCCACGCAAAAAATTGACAGTCTTTCAATTATAAAATAATTGACAGTCCTTCAATTATAAAATGATACAATTGATTATGATCAATATCAGTAACTTGGACAAGGCATTGGTGCCCCATCACCTTTCTGCACCCCCACTTTTAAATAGGTCATCTGTAACGAATGCATGTTGAGGATAGTGGCGGTCTGGCCCCGTTGTCAGTTGGCCACTGGGAAAGTGTTCTCCCGGATCCATTCGCTCTTTTTTTTAATTGTTTGTTTGTTGTTTTTTGAGTATAGTGTCTTGTCGTTATGTTTGTCTTTTGTGTAAATCATATGTGGTGCAGTGCTCCTGCACTTACTATTAGACATTAGACAAAATTGGGAGAATTCGAATAACATCATTTTTGTCTTCACTTACATATTTTGGGGAAATTTTTATTTTTTTTATTTTGAAAATTAAATGATATAACAGTATTGGTGGTTGACCTCCCTGGCAACCAATATTTTCATACCCAATCCACCACTAGTTTATATGTCTGTGCCAAATAAATTGCATTTCAGTGAATGTGACGGACCGTGATGACGAGAACATGGCCCTTTTCACAGTTGATGCAAAGGACCCTACCTATAATGTAGTGAAGTAAATGTCTACCACAGAGAATGCTTCTGTAGGGAATTTCAACTTGACACACCTACCTCCCACCCCTACTCCCCTATCATGTTATCTTCCTTTCCATGGAGGTGTAAAACCAATCGTCAAGCTCTAAAAACGACCATAGTTAATGGGACAAAACACCGAGCACACGTTGACGTGGACGTAAAAACACCGAGCACACGTTGACGTGGACGTAAAGGAATCCTAGGCACCACCGCTTGATTCTTCTTCATTAGCCAAGTCCAGCCTCGTGGGTTTTCTCCGAGTCCCCCGGTTTCCTCCCACTGCTGAAGTCCCCTACGTACAAGCATGTGTTGATGTTGACGTGGACGTACAGGAATCCTTAAAGGTTGGGTCCTTATTCATTAGCAAAGTCCAACCATATGTTAGTCCCGAAATGACAAATGACATAGTTTGTGTCGAGTGGACGTTAAACTCCATTTCATATCATTTGACAATTGGAATTTGAATAAGAATGGGCGGGAAGACAGCTGTCTGCGGTAGTCAGTCCCCTTCTTGTATTGCAAACATATAATCATATAAATTAACATTGCCAGGGGCGCCGGAACCCAGGTACCAGGGTATACAAGTGGTACCCTGCCTTTTTCTGGGGTATACATGTATACCCATGTCCTAATGATGTAAGTTTTTAACCTTGCTCTTGATACTAAAATTGTGAATAATCAGGCTTTTGTCTCTTTCATTATCATGTATTTTAAAGGGTTTTATGTTGGAATTTGGAATGCTAGAGGTGTTGTAAAAAGCGTTCTCGGAATCGACAAATTTTCTAGAGGCAGGGGCCCCCTCACACACTATCTTTTGGTACCCTGCCCCTCGCGCCGTTCAACGCCTCTCAACTAACCATTCCTTTAATATTCCCGCTTGAAATACAGCAGGTCAATGATTTCTGTGTCAATATAAAAACACTAAAATATCCCATTTATTGAATTCAAACCATTTAGATACAATAAAAATAATGACAGAATATAATTTCATTCCATTCTTGATGGATTCCAGATCCTACAGTTTAATAAAGTTTTTTATAAAAGTCTATTGTTGTGGTATGCTCCTTCCTACTCAATATCTCACGGCGGTGTTAAATTGTTTTCTTACTGATGTCATTTATAACGAGAGAAATCTAAGCATTGGCAGGAAACCGGAGAACCTTGAGAAAACCCACGAGGTTGGACAGGCGCCCCAATTCCCTGTCGCGTAGAACCAGGGTATCAAAACCACATTAGTTGGCTCAATGACAGGCTTTATGATACAACGAGCATGGGATAACCATCCATCCCCTACCCCTGCGAGAGAGAGACGGGGGAGACGGGGGTATATTTAGCAATAAGCATATACTGTATATCAACATTGAGCGAGAGAGAGAGAGAGAGAGAGAGAGAGAGAGATGGGTTTTAACGTCCACTCAACACAACTAGGTCATTACGGGACTGAATCATGGTTTAATTTTATTTCAATAATTCGCTATCGCGTACGGGTCTTTAGGAGTAGGAGGAAACTGGAGTGCCCGGAGGAAACCCACGAGGTTAAGAAGGCGCCCCTATCTCCATGCCACATACGCTCACACTAGGGCTCGAAACCCAAGCCGCAAGGCAGAGGTGGCCGGCCAGCTAGAGGTCAAACCGCGGCACTCGAGACCACTAGGCCATCGCAACCCCCAACATTGAGCGAGAAATGGGGTTTTACGTCCTGTTGATTCTAACCAGGATTGAGACTACCAAACTGTTGTATGTCATTATTGCAATTAGTGTCTTTCCCACTGGAATACACCGAGAAACAGGGGGGATGGCCTAGTAGTCTAGAGTGCCGCGCTTCGACATCTTCGACATCTAGCTGATCGGCCACCCCTGGCTTGCAGCTGTGGTTTCGAGCCTTGGTGTGAGCGTATGTGGCGCCTTCTCAACCTCGTGGGTTTTCTCCGGGCACTCCGGTTTCCCCCCACTGCTAAAGACCCCTAGCGCCAGCGAATTATTCAAATAAAATTAAACCATATGTTAGTCCCGAAAAGACCTAGTTGTGTTGAGTGGACGTTAAACCCCATTTCTCTCTCTCTCTCTTTCTTCTGACAAGGCAAACGCTGTATTCCACATGATAATAAAAAAAATATTAAACGATCGTTAGTCATTTCTGATTGAGAAGGTAAAAAAATAAAGAGAAATCCTATTAAAAAAAAACAACAGATTGCTGCGGAAGTCACAAGTGGTTATTAAAAATACATTGATGTGTTAAGTGGTAATTGTATAGTAGATATTAATAAAGTACACGCCTAATAGACAAGATCGTCAAGTACACGCCTAATAGACAAGATCGTCAAGTACACGCCTAATAGACAAGATCGTCAAATTATCGTTGTTAGAAAACCAGAAGAAAATAAGTTGTAATCATCCAGGCATTATAATGGATACG
The DNA here is from genome assembly GCA_917208275.1 of Patella pellucida. Classification (NCBI taxonomy): domain Eukaryota; kingdom Metazoa; phylum Mollusca; class Gastropoda; family Patellidae; genus Patella; species Patella pellucida. Next base: position 5,169,386 of record OU795036.1, on the reverse strand, counting down.
TTTAACAAAAACCATTCAAGCCTACTTGACACGGTGTCACGGTTTCGCACAGTGCCCGCATTGGTTTGGTTAGGCATGCAGATGGTTCGAGTGAAACGGGAAACGTATCGTTTTGGTTCCTTGTTTAATATCTAACATATTGCATTCGGTACCCGCGTTGGTTTGATTCGAGTGAAACGGGAAACGTGTCGTTTTGGTTACCTGTTTCACGTTGAACATATTGCATTCGGTACCTTTACTGGTTTGTTTGAGTTTGCAGATGATTCGAGTGAAACGTTTTGGTTCCTTGTTCACGTTGAATATAGTCCATTCGGTATCCGTACTAGTTTGGTTGAGTATGCAGATGATTCGAATGAAAAGGGAAACGTGTCGTTTTGGTTCCTTGTTTCACGTTGAACATATTGCATTCGGTACCCGCATTGGTTTGGTTAAGTATGTTTCGAGTGAAACCGAACCGGTAGCGTATCGTTTTGGCCCGGTTCCTTCTACGTGGGACTCGGATAAAATCAAAATCGCAGCAGTAATTATCGTTTCGTTACCTCGTTTTTAAATGGAACACAATTATTTCATCTCAGCTCAGAATTGATTTTTTTTTGTCCTGTTTGTTGTCTTAAGAGTTAAAATTAGAATGGAAACTTGGTTGTTAGTAATAAACAAAACAGATACATTATTAAAGATAAATTATGTAAGAGCTAAATCTGCCAATTGTAGGTCTTTCTTTAGACCCGACATGATATCTAAATTATTAACTAGACGTTAATTAACTTATCCAGACCTTAATCATATTTCGATGTCATCGCTAGCATGCAATATTTACTGGATTAGAACCCGGTCTTCTGCTGCTGATTAAATAAAAAAAGAAGGATAATCGATGCGCTATTATTTATTTATTAGTCCTACATTTTTCTTTCACTTGTAATTTTTCGCCCCGCCCACATTACGCCACTGACGACAACCACTGTAATTCCCAATAAATTAAAACTCGACATGATGCTAATGACTGGGATATTCTTAATGTTGTAAAACTCGCATTCGTTGCTTTAGGAACATGTATAAAGATCCTAACGTGATATTTCCCATGATGACGTAGTATGATGTATTCAATTCATTCTTCATTAAGACAGCGAGGGCCGTAGTCAGTGGTACTGGTGGACATGACATATGCACACTATGTCCCTCTTTTTAGTCGATCTTTCAGTTGTGTTGATCCTCTTTTATTCAGATTTATCGCATTATTGTTCCCAAATACTTAATACTTCTGGAAGCTGGGGGAATTGGCATGCTGAGGATTGGTGTGCCCCCGCGGGAGTAATTCACCACAAATTTAAACTGAACATAATGACTGGGATATTTTTAACTCCGCTTATCACCTACTCTTAATAAAAACACGTGCTCGCTGCCTTGATGGATGTTAATCGCTTTGTCTGCTTCATTTAGAAATTACGACGAGGCGAGTCTGAAGAATCAATTCACATTGTCTATATACATAAAGATTACCACTAAAAGGTCCTCGGTCTAATGTCACCGTACTTCACGTAATTATCAAGTACAGTGTAGAACTACCTCTAGTCATTCGTCAAGAGAGGAAGAGAGGGGGGAGTGACAGAGAGGGAGGGAGTGAGCGAGAGAGGAAGAGAGAGCGAGGGAGAGAGAGGGAGAGCGAGGGAGAGAGAGCTAGGGAGAGAGAAGGGGAGGGGGAGAGAGAGCGAGAATACCACTAAAAGGTCTTCGGTCTAATGTCACCATACTTCACATAATTATCAAGTACGGTGTAGAACTACCACTAGTCATTCGTCCAGAGAGAGAGAGAGACAGAGAGGGGGAGAGAGAGAGAGGGGGAGAGTGCGAGAGAGAGGGGAAGAGAGAGCGAGAAAGTGGGAGGGAGAGATAGAGAGAGATAGAGAGAGATAAAGAGAGAGGGAGAGAGCGAGAGGGTGGGAGGGAGAGAGAGAGAGAGGGAGAGAGAGGGAGAGAGAGCGAGAGGGTGGGAGGGAGAGATAGAGAGAGAGAGAGAGAATACCACTAAAAGGTCCTCAGTCTAATGTCACCGTATTTCCCGTAATTATCAAGTACGGTGTAGAACTACAACTAGCCATTCGTCAAGAGAGAGAGAGAGGGAGAGAGAGAGAGAAGGAGAGAGGGGGAGAGAGAGAGAGATTACCACTAAAAGGTCCTCGGTCTAATGTCACCGTACTGCACGTGATTATTTATTTTATTTTTTTTAAGGAGCACCTATAATCCAATACTTAGATTGCTCTATGGCGCTATTACATTATTGTAAAAGTATAAAATATAAAACATCTCAATAATAAGAACATTGCACAATTAGAATAAAATATGGTATGCAATAATAAAAAGTTAACTCTGAAAAATCTTAAGCATTTAACAATTAAAATGGTTTTTAAAAAGGTGAGTCTTTAACTTTTTCTTAAAAACAGGCAGGGAAGGGGAATCTACGGTGTAGAACTACTACTAGTCATTCGTCAAGAGAGAGAGGGAGTAGAGAGAGATAAAGAGAGAGAATGGGAGAGAGGAAGGGGGAACGTAATTATCAAGTAGGACAGAGAACCGCCACCGGACGCAATTCTTATCAAATCTCTTTTCATGGCGTATATGGTTGGTGCATAAAAGTTGGACGTTAAACCCCAGTTCACGCACATATTATGTCAAGGTAGCTCTGACAGATCAAATGGTGATTTACAGGACCAGAAGATATATGACAAGATTCCGACAGTCGACAGTCGAATTACTTTAGATATCTACGATTTGTAATGTTTACACAGTAGTCAGTTAGTCGGCACGTAAAGTGACAAACAGCGGTTTAACATAGATTTATTTGTCAGTTCTGATCGATATAGAACCATCGATTACTGTCTCTTATAAACTACCGTGGGGTCAAACCGCGGGGTCAACATTTAGAACTATTAGTTCTCTCTCTCTCCCTCTTACTCTCTTGGTTTCGAGCCCTAGTGTAAGCGTATGTGACATGGAGATAGGGGCGCCTTCTCAACCTCGTGGGTTTCCTCCTGGCACTCCGGTCTCCCCCCATTGCTATTGACCACTTCGTGCGAGCAAATTATTGAAATAAAAATTGAAAACCAACTGCTTAACATCCAGGGTGGTGAATGGCCGAATGGTTAGCACGTGTGTGCTGTAGCATAAAGCCTGTCATTGAGTTAACTTCGAATTCCCGGTTGTACGTGGCAAGGATTAGGGGCGCCTGTCCAACCTCGTTGGTTTTCTCCGGGTCCTCCACCCCCTTATAAAGACCACTGTGGACAAGCGAATAATTGAAATAAAATTAAACTATATGTAAGTTCCGAAATGACCTACTTTTTGTCGAGTGGAAGTTAAATCCAATTTCCCCTCCCTCTCTCTCCCCCTCTCTCTCCCTCCCTCTCTCTCCACCTCTCTCTCTCTCTTATCGATTACTGCCTCTGATAAACAACCGTGGGGTCAAACCATGGGGGTCAACATTTAGAACTATTAGCGTATCATGTGTTGAATATAATTCAGTGAATTCTATGATTTGTAAGATAGGAAGCTCGCTGGGAATAGATCGACCGACCATTTTACTCCATCATGGTTAGATGAATATTCTGCTATTTCCTTTACCAAGTCAGGCTCGCGGTCAATCGTGGGGGTGTGTGTATGGGGGTCGTGGCGGGTGAGGGCTTGGTGTTTTCAGAACGCAGGTTTATACACCATTTGAAAAAAATGATATAGACTCTCTCTCACTCTCTCTCTCTCTCTCTAGCTCGCTCTCTCTCCCTCTCCTTCCTCCCCCCTTTCTCTCTATCTCTCTCTCTCTACCCCCTCTCTCTCTCTGTCTCCCCCTCTCTCTTAAACTTAAATTGTCACTTTATGTGATGATATTGACGAACTGTGAGGTCACGCTCATTAACGGCATTTACTCTGAAGACTTTTCAGCTGACAGGACCACGAGTTGTCTCCAAATGAAACATACACACCCCCTCTCTCTCTCTCTCCCTCTCTCTCTCTCTCTCCCTCTCTCTCTATCTCTCCCTCTCTCTCTCCTCTGTCTCTATCTCTCTATCTCATGCCCGCGATCAACGCCAGACCGAGCATCGACCAAACACTCGGAAATCAGTTAAAAAATCACAGGTCAAAATTAGTACGTGACTTCTGGAAAACCAATAGTGTTGATTAACACGTCTTTATTATCTTGAAATCACCCTAGCTTAGTTTATCATTCCGTATTTCCTTAAAGCTGAACTCCGGTTACAAAAATACCGAAATAATTCAATAAAAAAAAGTTAACGCCCTCCCCCCAGCCGCCATACTTGTTTCAGATTTATGAAATAAATATGGCTGACATGGAGGCTTATAAGTCTGAAACAAGTATGGCGGCTTGGAGGCTTTTCTTTGTTTTATTTGATTATTTCGGTATTTTGTAACTGGAGTTCAGCTTTAATATCGTTACAGCAGGGGCGGATCCAGAAACCATTTGCAGGAGATGGGGGGGGGGCTTGAAAATTTGTAAGAGGCACATGGTCTCTATTGTCATTTTGTCCTATATACATTCACATTGAACTTTTAAAACAGAGAGGGGGTGGATGGCCGCATGGCTAGAACGTGGGTGCTGTATCATAATGCCTGTCATTGGGTCAACTGGCGTGGTTTCGTATTCCCGGACGTACGTGACAAGGAGTAGGGTCGCTTGTAAAACCTCGTTTGTTTTCTCCGGGTCCTCTTAGTTTCCTCCCACTGCTAAATACCCCTACGCACAAGCGATTTATTGATATAAAATTATACTATATTTTTAGTCCCGAAATGACCAAGTTTGTGTAGAGTGGACGTCAAACCCCATCTCTCTCTCTCTCTCTCTCTCTCTCTCTCTCCCTCCCTCTCTCTCTCTCTCTCTCGTTTGGCGTCAATTATTATCATGAATTAATACGATAACATCGTGATTCAATTTCATTGATGCAAAGCATTAATTGTGATATCACATATATGCCTATATGATTATATCTCGCGCCTTGAGTGCCTATCCCACCATCTGGCGATAAAGGATAAAAGCTTTACAGTTTTTGTATTTAGCTGAGCAGCCCCCCCCCCCCCTCACCTCCTCTCGATCTGACCCTGTACAGTGGGTAAGGTCAGGCCCGTAGCCAGGTAGTTGGGTTTTTTTTTTTGGGGGGGGGGGGCAAAGATGTTTTCGGGAGGGCAAAATAGCATGGGCATCTGCATGAATTTAGCGGTAAAGGCCAATTTTCTTGTGATATTGGTGGGGGGGGGCAAGACTCTCGTGCTCCCCCCCCCCTGGCTACTTGCCTGGGTAAGGTACTGGCTCACTGACTGGACGGGCATGGGTCAATCCCGTTGTGGGTCGGGATTACCCAACGTGGTTTCCCCTTGTCAGATGGTGCAGGACAATTGTCTAATCTTCGGATGATAAGGCGCCTTCTCCACCTCATGGGTTTCCTCCGGGCACTCCGTCCCACTGCTAATGACCCCTACGCGCAAGCGTGAAAAAAAATTAAACCATATGACCTAGTTGATTGAACGTTAAACCTCATGTTTCTCTCTCTCTGTCTTTCGTTCTGTCTCTCTCTCTCTCGGTTGATGGGGTGGAACGGCGCTACCCATATGTTAGTCCCGAAATGACCTAGTTGTGTTGATTGAACGTTAAACCCCATTTCTCTCTCACTCTCTCACTTTCTCTCTTTCTGTCTTTCTTTCTCTCTCTCTCGGTTAATGGGGTGGAACCGGCGCTACCCGGGCTAAATGCCCCCCCCCCCCCCGCCATCACCATAACTCTTAATGTTATGACGATTTCATTTTATTATGTTATTAAGATGGCCTGTTCTTCATCAATGGAGAAAAAAGACTCCGAACAAAAACCGTCAATCGAACATAATACTGTCTGAAAATAAATTGATCAAACTCTACATTGCCTGGGGTTTTTTTATTATAAGAAATTGGTTTTGAATACCAAGGACGCTTATTATAGATAGATATACTATTTGTATTACTCGGGGTCAACGTCATGTCGGAGGTTCGGTGGCCGAATGGTTACCACTTGTGAGTTGTATCATAAGTTCTGTCATCAAGTCAACTTGCGTGGTTTCGATTTCTGGTTGTACGTGACAAGTAATAGGGTCGCCTGTCCAACCCTGTGGGTTTTCTCCGCGTCATCTGGTCTTCCTCCAACTGCTAAAGACCCCTACGCGCAAGCGAATGTTAGTCGCGAAATGACCAAGTTTGTGTGGCGATTACACTATTTTGCCTGTGCCGTTTTTTAGGACTTCGAATTTTGTCTAATGGTTTGGATTGTTCGTACTTAGTTTTGATTTTTTTAAGCCAAATTAAACATCTGTAATAGGCAGCTTTAGTTTTTACATAATTCATCTTTAACACACAAAATATTTAGAAATATTCAAATATTTCACGGAATAGCTACAGGACAAAGCTGAAGATACACTTGTCTTTAGTTTTATAAATTAATGTTTGTAGTTCGCGGAGGGTAAATCGATGACAGGCGAATGTATTTGAAAATAAAATTATTAATGTGTCTCGAGGTCGTAATTGGCTTTGGATATCAGATTTTCTCGCGATAATGGTCAACAAAAGTGTTTCCCCATCGTATTCTTTATTACAACCCGTCTCATCCATAATCCTAGGGTTTTATACACAGCACGAAATTACCAATTTCCTGGAACATGAGAAGCAGAAGAACAATAACAGGTGAATTAAAGGCGCAGACGACGAAATGAAATGAAATGGGGTACACTTAATGTCACTGTGCTTGATAACGGAACATCGTGCTTTAGAATAAACTAGTGATTGACTGTGTTCTGTCAAATGGGTATGGTTTGGTGTGGATTCAGACCACCGCCTTTAAGTTGTAAACTGTAATTAAATGAAATGACATTAAATGAAATGGGTTTAATGTCCTACTGTTCTGCTCCTAAACTGGGCTAATTGAAGACGGGCATACGACATACAGTGTGTTATGAGGGAAATTTTGACCGGGCAGCGGCGCTACGGCCTACTCGTTTATCGAATTCCAACTGCCAAGGGATATTTTACGTGCACTCCAATGTGTACACGGGGCCTCGGTTTTTCGTCCATCCTAACGAATAGACAGTTGTCCTTGTCAGGCCCTCCGTACTGCATCACTGATAAGGGGGAAACCACGCCGGAAAATCTGGATGAACTTTCTCGGCCAATGCAGAGATCGAACACAAGCCAGCCGAAGACGATGTATCTTGAAAATAATTGGATGGAAATAAAAACTTATCTATTACTGTGTTTTGACATATTGGGAATATTTTGTTATGTTTAGAGTCCGGAGTCTGGATAATTTGACAGGTTATTGCATGGGATATGTTTAATATTCTTATTCGTCTGAAGTGATTAGATCTTGGGTTTCAGACCAGTGCATCTAAAACAAGAGAGAGAGAGAGGGAGAGAGAGAGAGAGAGAGAGAGAGCGAGAGATGAGTTTAACGTCCACTCGACACAAACTAGGTCATTTCGTGACTAAAACATGGTTTAACTTTATTCAATAAATCTCTTGCGCGTGGGCGTCTTTAGCAGGACCCGGTGAAAACCCACGAGACTGGACAGGCTACCCTACTCCTTGCCACGTAAAACAGGATGAACTATCTTTAACTTGTTTGTACTTAGATTTTAAAAGAGAGAAAGAGGGAGAGGGAGGGGGAGAGAGAGATGAGGTTTAACGTCCACCGACACAAATTAGGTCATTTCATCCTGGCAATCTCGTGTGTTCCTGGATATAGGGAGATTGGATGGCCGAACATTGTATCATAAGGTCTATCATTGAAACATAATGTTAGTCCCGAAATGACCTAACTTGTGTCGGTGGACGTTAAACCTCATCTCTCTCTCTCTCTCTCTCTCTCTCTCTCTCTCTCCCTCTCCCTCTCTCTTTTAAAGGCACTGCTTGGCAATGTTGTTCTGCAAAACGTACAATCGTCCAATATCTCCTAATCTCAGAAACCAGTTGAGGATATTGGACGAGTGGAGGACTGGGAATAACTTAAGAGTTGTTTTTTTAGAGATTTAAATCTTTAGTATAAAATAATAAATCATTGAACTTCATGGAAAATAAGTGTATTTATCTCAGGACTAAGTTTTGTCGACCCATACAACAGACAAAACTGCTTGTTTTATGGTTGTGTTGGAGGTTGTCGATTGTCTGTTTTCTTGCATCTGAATGTAAGTGGCATACGAATAAATAATGTTCGGGATCTTCGAAGTTGTGACCACATAGGCAAGCAGGGCTATCATCGACGTGTCTGAGGAATTTATGGCCTTGTAAATTTGAGCAACATAATCTTAGTTTACACTGGGTTATTTGTAATGTTCTTTCCCCAGATAGTAATATGGTGGCACGGTGTTATTAAATTTGTTTACTGAATTTCCAAAGATAGCACGGGATCGGGAGTTTCTAATTTCAAGGTTGAGTGTGTTCCATTCTCGTATACTTGAAGGGATGAAGGACTCTGAGAAAATTTCGGTTCTGCGTCTGATTTCCTTTAGTTTATCTTTGTGTCTAAGAGAATAAATAATAGATTTAGAGAGGAGTTCTAAAATGTCAGACAGATATGATAGCGCGAGGTTGTTTATAATTTTATACATTAATTTTAATTTATGATGTCGGCGTCTTTCTGATAGTGGAACAAATCCAGTCTCTTTGTAGAGTAAAGTTTGGCTAGTACCTCTTAATGTCCCACAGATAGAGAGAGAGGAACAGAGGGAGAGAGAGAGAAATATAGTTTAACGTCATCTCGACGACACAAACTAGGTCATTTTGGGACTAACATATGGTTTCATTGTATTTCAATAATTTGCTTGTGCGTAGGGGTCTTTAGCAGTGGGAGGAAACACGCCAGTTGACTCAATAGCAGGCTTTATGATACAGCGCACACGTGCTAACCATTCGGCCACCCAACCCCCTGTCCCACAGATAGAGCGCAGTGCATCTTGTTGAAGGGATCCTAGTTTGTTAGCTACGTAATCGCTGCACCCATCCCAGATAATATCGGCATAATCAAAGGCGATATGACGTATATCTACGTCACGGTAGATGCTTGACACTGTTTGAGCATTATGATTATTATCATAACGTTGAGAACCGCAATGAAACCAAACCCATTGGGTCTGGAAATATTTCTGTTTATTTTCGGCAGTCGGAAAGGTGACTACAAATTGAGTGGTATACCAGTGATTAATGCTGAGGTTAACGGATTTTTTGAAGACTCGCGGATTTTATCGAAGACTCACGGATTTTATCGAAGACTCCCCATGGGGCCAATTCGATTATGCAGTCCGGACAGTCCGGACTCTCCATTTCCATTCGTTTATTGGTCACGTGACCACTTTTGGAGAGTTCGGATCGTCCAACCTCTCCAATTTTTCGACCGGTGCGATTGCGGAGAGTGACGTAACAAGATGGCGGCAAGGTAAGAAATCTCCTTCCAAATTTTACAAATATGAATCAGTTTTGGTGTTTTCTGACGATAATCTCACCCTACAGTCGCCTTAATCGCTTTGTAATCTTATTTGTCGATAGAATTTTGCCTCGCCTCACGTCAAATCGCTGCATACGCAACGATCGAGGGATAGAACCTAGTTTTCTAAAAAAAACAGTGTTGTCTGTCTCAAAATCAGGCATAAACTAAATTTGATTTTGAATTAATTTGTTTACCTATCTTCAAAATACAGCCCATAACCGGAGATCCAGATATTTATTATACCCCCAAATGATTAATTTAACCGACTTTCAATGTTGACAATAAAGCAATACGTCGTCTTCTTTTGACGTGCTATCGCTTGCAATTTGATGGATCCAGGAGATTCTCTAGAATCAAAACTAGAGTTACAGTCGCCATTTTGGTTTTCCACCTGTACTCGATTACAACGTAAACGCGGACAATCCGGATTGGAGAACGTGGAGAGTCCGGACTGCATAATCGAATTGGCCCATGGAGTTATCATTATTTGCAGTTTGAAGTTAACGGATTTTATCGAAGACTTCCGATGGAGTAATCATTATATGCAGTTTGAAGTTAACGGTTTTTATCGAAGACTCCCGATTGAAGTACAGATTGAAGTACATATACTAATTTAATTTATTTTATCATTTTAAAACATAAAACAGGAAATAAATATTTATCTTAATTCAATTTATTTGTTTTCAATAAAAAGATGAAACGGGAAGCAACTAGTGATAAACCAAAGATAAACTTATTTCCTACAAAAACAAAATATATCGTCATAGTCGATGAAGGCTAATTTCTCTGTGCTATTATCAAGATGGAGTCAATTTGTTGTGAAACATACATCAGTTGCCGTTAAAATTACAATTTCATATTTTTAAGTTATATTATTAAAATGTATTAAAATAAAGCCCTAAAATAGATGGTATCCATAAACAGTGGTTCCATTAATCTTCTAATTTACTATATGTTAAAGTTACAATTTCATATTTTTAAGTGATATTTTGATAATGTATTAAAATAAAGCCCTTAAATAGATGGTTTCTATAAACAGTCCTACCTTGTTACAGAATGGTTCCATTAATCTTCTAATTTACTGTATGTTAAAGTTACAATTTCATATTTTAAGTTATATTTTGATAATGTATTAAAATAAAGCCCTTAAATAGATGGTTTCTATAAACAGGCCTACCTTGTTAAAGAATAGTTCCATTAATCTTCTAATTTACTGTATGTTAAAGTTACAATTTCATATTTTTAAGTTATATTTTTATAACGTATTAAATTAAAGCCCTAAAATAGATGGTATCTATAAACAGTCATACCTTGTAAAAGAATAATTCTATTAATCCTATAATTCACTGTTGCCAGTTAAGAAATTGGCAAAAATATAATTTTCAACTACAAATTCCAACGTTTGAAGATAGCTATTCCATGGTGGGAAATAGGAAGACAAGGGAGATAATTGTGTTATTATTTCCGGTGTAAATTAGTTTTTAAGTGTGAGAATGACACCTATGATCGTGTAATAGTCAGTTGCTACCTATTTTTAGCAAAACAAAAAATAAATAATTATGTTTTGACTTTCTTAGAAACTATGAAATTCTCTCGTTTAATAGAATGGCGGAGGGTAATTAGATATATTGTCTGTCTCCCAGGTGAACAAGAGTTATGGTGTAATGGAATGAGATGGAATTTACATCTGTACAAACCGAGGAAATGAAATGGGGTTAAACGTCCTATTGTTTTGTACCAACCCGGTTTGTCTTATTGTTTTGTACCAACCCGGCACGTTCTATTGTTTTGTACCAACCCGGCACGTTCTATTGTTTTGTACCAACCCGGCACGTTACCTCCCACCCCGTCTCTCTCGCCCTCTCTATCTCTCTCTCTATCTCCTTCCCTCTCACATTGACGTTAAACCCCTCTCTCTCTCTCTCTCTCACTCTCTCCCTCTCCCTTCTTCTCGGTTATAGTGGTTTAGGGATGGCCTAGTGGTCTAGAGTGCCGCGCTTCGACCTCAAGCTGGCCGGTCACCGCTGGCTTGCGGCTGTGGTTTCGAGCCATTGGTATGAGGGTATGTCGCATGGAGATAGGGGCGCCTTCTCAACCTCGTGGGTTTCCTCCCTGCACTCCGGTTTCCTTTCACTGCTAAAGACCCCTACGCGCAAGCGAGTTATTGAAATAAAATTAAACCTTAAGTTAGTTCCGAAATGACCTAGTTCGTGTACAGTGGACGTTAACCCCCCCCCCCCTCCCCTCTCTCTCGCTTTCTCGCCCTCTCTCCTTCCCTCTAGCATTGACAATAAACCTCCCTCTCTCTGTCTCTTTCTCTCTCTCTCTCTCGCTCTCTCTCTATCTCCTTCCCTCTCACATCAACGTTAAAGGGGCCATCCCGATAACATTTTGGGGGTTAAAACTGCTTAATGTTGTATGAAAAGCCCTTAATAGCCTCTAACTTAGATCCGAGCAGCTTCTTCAAGCTATGTGATACGTTTTCAAACAACTTCCAATCGCCGGTACGGCTCGGTGGCCGAAGACTTGTGTTCTGCTTGCATTACACAGAAGTGTCTGGATAAAACGAGTCTATGTAATTTTCAGATTCTTTGAAATTCGGGCTGGTCCCTTTAAACCCCTCTCTCTCTGTCTCTCTCTCCCTCTCTCTCTCGCCCTCTCTATCTCTCTCTCTCTTCCTTTTTTTATTCTTCTCGGTAATAATGGTTGAATTCCCCTTTAAACGCACGCCTCCTGTTGAAAGCTCGTGGTAATATTGAACCACGCACCTGCTCACAACATCTCAAAGAATTTAACAAATATTTTGACTTGTGAGATAAGTGGCTCATTGTTGATTCAACATTCTTCTCTTTCATGTTCACAGAAAAATTATCCCATATTTTTTTTTATATTCGTGTAAAGAGAACAAGGCAATTAATGAAATCACTCCACCGAGATTTGATTAAAATAGCGGGAAACAGCTTTACAACTCGACAAAACATAGAAATACTTTTAGAATAATTTAGGATTTTTTAGCAGATTCATTGTCGGTCGTCACCTTCCACAAATATTGGTCTGGAGCGTGGGTTGATAGAATCTTATTCATACAAATGTTAAAGATACATTATGGGAGATAAGATAAAGAGCTGGCAGTTCACATTATAATAGTTAAAAACTAGATAATGTAAAGGGAATTTGCTGAAAATATCAGCCAGATTGGTCAACTCTGAACCGAGAATTTAGTAATTGAATTTTGGGCCTAGCCTCGATTATCATTATTAAAGTCGGTACGGTTATAAAAAACATAGTCTCGATTATCCTTTTTTTAATTTAATCAGCAGCAGCAAATATCTCCGACTGGATAAGTTAAATAGTGTCTAACTAGTAATTTATATAATATGTCAGGTCTAGAGAGAGAGAGAGAGAGAGAGAGAGAGAGAGAGAGAGAGAGAAATGGGGTTTAACGTCCACTCAACTCAACTAGGTCATTTCGAGACTAACATATGGTTTAATTTGTATTTCAATAATTCGCTTGCGCGTAGGGGTCTATAGTAGTGGGGGGAAACCGGAGTGCCCGGATGAAACCCACGAATTTGAGAAGGCGCCCCTATCTCCATGCCACATACGCTCACATCGGGGCTCGAAACCACAGCCGCAAGCCAGAGGTGGCCGGCAAGCTAGAGGTCGAAGCGCGGCACTCTAGACCACTAGGCAAGGGCAGCAGTTAGCCACAGAATGATGTTATCCGTTTGTGGATAAGTATAATTAATATCTGTTGTGTATAGAAAGTTTATTCTGGAATATGTGACCTCTGTGTGATCGAAAGCCGTTGTTATTATTGTAGATATAGTTAATTAACGTACTAACTCCCTGCTTATGTCTACTACATCGTTCACACGGGCAGTTTGCATACGGTTAGTCCATGGTCAATTACGTTATTTTACCGAGATTTCGCCTAATGGTTCGGAAGCAGCTATGACGGATGCGGCGCCAGACAGGATAACCTTGCTCTCCCGGACACCTGTTACCTCTTTACGTCCGTCTTGGGACTATTCATAAATAATGACATTGTATAAAGATGGACATTATAGTCTATTTATACACATTTACTTAGTTTAATTGACTATAGTTATCATTGTCTATGGTTACAGAGAGAGAGAAAGAGAGAGAGAGAGGGAGAGAGAATAGGGTTTAACGTGCACTCGACACAAACCTTCTCTCTCGCGTCTGTTCAACCTCGTGGGTTTTCGCCGAGCCCTTTCACTGCTAAACATCCGTAGTTTTTGTCGTGTGGACGTTAAACACCCCTCTCTACCCTATCCCTCTCTCTCTCTCTCTCCCTCCCTCTCCCTCCTCCTCCCTCTCTCTGTCTCTCTCTCCCCCTCTCTCTCCCTCTCTCTCTCCCTCTCTCTCTCTCTTCTCGTCTGCGATCCAACAACATCAAAGAATTTTCCAAGTTTTGTTTTGTTGTGTTATGATTTGCTTGAAAACTGAAAATGTAGGGGGTTGTATTGAAATTGAGAGTTGGAGAGCGGTGGATTAAATAACGCGAGAGGAGACTATGGTAGAAAATCTATGACCACTCGCTGAAAGATTTCTGTTGGCAATATTGACCAATGTTTCTCTTCACTTCAATCTCTTATCTGGGCAGAGAAGAGAATGGCTCCTTTTTTATGCTGCATTCATCAGGAGTCTGAAACCATCCATATCAGAACGTTTAACGATTAACTCCAAAAATATGGTGCAGCATTGTTTTGTTCCGACATGGCAGCAGAATAAAAAGTTAAATGTAATATTTGTAGAGCTAAGATAGTGGTGGATGGGTTTTTTTTATTCCTTGGGAGTCTGGAACCCTGGAACCAAACCAGAACGTTAAACGATGAACTCGATCATGACCAAATATGGTGCAGCATTGTTTTGTTCCCAAACATCGCAGCAGAATAAAAAGTTAAGTTAAATGTAATATTTGCAGAACTAAAATAGAAGTTGGTGATATGGTGCAGCATTGTTCCAGCCAACATAGCAGCAGAAAAAAAAAACCCAAGTTAAATGTAATATTTGCTGAGCTAAGATAGAAGTTGATGATATTCCTGCGGATAGTTGATCGTCTAGAAGTGGAGGAGGATTTTATAGGAAATGATTCCTGAGCAATTGAATCTAAAACATGTCTTCGGGCGGATTATTGAATATTCGGCTTCTATATAGCTCTTGACACAATTTTGTGGCGACCATATTCTGTAATAGATAACTTACGCCGTTTGCAATATGAAAAGGTTCCATTGTGTATGGTGTACGGAGAGTTGCGGGTTTTATTTAGTTTGCTGAGATTGTGACGGCACTATTGTAAGCCATGTAATGTTCGTGAGTCGGTGTTTTACCCTTACCTTTTAATTTGAAGATGAAATATTTTGTTAGAAGAATTATGTAATTGATGAATTCTAACTGGGATTTGTTTTCAAATTTGCTAATATCCTCATGCAAACTGTAATACCCAAAATGTATGACAGAAGGTGATAGGTTATTGTATATTCTATTTTTAATCAAGATGTCATAAAGAGCATTCCATAGGCTTTGAGAATATATTGTGGTGTTGAGTAGGCTGCACAACCTAAGAACTATATATAGATATTAATAATTCCTTAATGAAATGGAATGGAATAAAGCATACCAGAGATTCCCGTTTGAATTGTAATCCCGTTACCTAGACAACTAAATGAGTTCAAATGTAATGCGAGGTTTCCTCCCACGGCTAAAGACCCCTAAGTTCAAGAGAATTATTGAAATAAAATTAAACCATATGTTATTCCCGAAATTACCAAGTATGTGTCGAGTGGACGTTACACCCCATTTCTCTCTCTCTCCTACTCTTCAAAACATTCTGAATGCCAAAAAGCTCGTTTATGTACAAATCAAAGTGTACACGGAACCATGGTCTATCATCCCATCCGAACGACTACACTTTTTTTTCCTTTCACTGACATCTGAGATTAAATCGATAACGTCTGTTTATTGCGTAGGCTTTAAGCTCACGTGTGTGTGTGTGTGTGGAGGGAGGGGGCACTGGGTCAGAAGCTTCGTCATTGAGTCAAGTGGCGTGGTTTCGATTCCCCGCTTGTACGTGAGTAGGAGAGGGTCGCCTGTCCAACCTCGTGGATTTTCGTCCGTTTCCTTCCACGGCTAAAGACCCCTACGCTCAAGCGAATAAAATTGAACCATATGTTAGTTCCGAAATGACCTAGTTTGTATAGAGTGGACGTAAAAGCTTGTCAAACCATCATAGCTCTCTCCACTAATTCCTCCTACGGTTTAAGTGTTTCTGTAATCCGTTATGTTTGACTAGCGACGAATAGGTGTGTTAACAATAACACGAGATTTTTATAAATAACTCATTTAATGGATTCTAAATCTCAACATGTTAATACTGTTTGCTTATTACTGTATCGTATTCCATTAGGGGGGATATAGCGAACGACTAAAGAAACGCCAGAGAGAGAGAAAGAGAAAGAGAGAGAGAGAGAAAGAAAGAGTGTGTGTGTTTTGTCCGGAAAGCGGCGCTGCGGCCTACTCTTTCTGACACGTTTTTTAGCGTACATGCCAAAGTGAACACGAAATCTCGATCTTTCGTCTCATATCCAACCGACTAGACACATTCGGCAAACCTCGACGGATTCCGGTACTCTCCGTAACCTACATCTAGACTCGGATGTATGATAGTAATTGATATGTACCTACGACCATACATTTGCGATGCGGCTAGTCAACTACCGATTTACTTCCACAGGAAAACGAGCCGCTTTCACAAAATAGTCCCAAAAGGCGTCTTTTCTAGATATAATCTCTATGTGGGCAGCCATTTTTTAGTTTGTTGATATAATCTCCATTGCCATGGGGGCAGCCATTGTTTATCCGGGTTCTTTAAAAAAAAGTTCCAAAATGGCGGACTTCATCATATAGCCGAGTCTAGATGTAGGGCACTGGAATCTGTCGAGGTTTGCCGAATGCGACTAGACACTGTCATATCCCCTTGCCAGGCCCTCCAACTGACAACGGGACACCACTATTGGTTTAAAGTCCACCTGGTTCAAGTTTATTTCAATAATTCGCTTGCGCGTATGTGTCTTCAGCAGTGGGTGGAAACCGGAGGACCCGGAGAAAACCCACGAGGTTTGACCCCACGCGGGGATTCGAAACAACGCCATTTGACACAATGCCAGGCTTTATGATACAGCACACACGTGCTAACCATTTGGCCATCCAACACCCCGATGTGTCCTATTAAGAAGATACGGACATTACCAATCAATGAATGAAATGAAAAAGGGTTTAACGTCCTACTGTTCTGCTCCGAACTTGGTTAATGAAGACTGGTATACGCCATACAGTGTGCTATGAAGGAAATTTTGACGGGACATCGGCACTACGACCTACTCTTATATCGAATTCCAATTATCAAGGGATCTTTTACGTGCATCATTGACAAGACGGAACCACGTCGGAAAGTCACGATGAACTTTCTCGGCCAATGCAGGGATCGAACACCCGATCTCAAGGCTACCGAGCCAGCGCCTTACCCATTTTATAGCCACCGTGGCCCGTCACCAACGTTACAGTTTTATAATAAGCATATTAACTTTGATAAAAAGCACATTACCTTTGATAAAAAGCACATTACCTGTAATGCGAAGAACATTAACTCTAATGCGAAAAATATTAAGTTAAATAAGACGGATATTAAATTTATTATAAAAACACGTTACACCCACGAACAAATTAAACATTTGATATTGTTCATTATTGTTTTATTGGATGCGGTTTTTTTTTTCTATTTAAAACTTCCTATAAATCTCTTTGATGTACGTCAAAACAAGAAGATTCTGTTATCAGCATTCCGCGCCATTGTATACCCGAAATTTAATGCTAATTTGTTTTCTTGGAAACAGACAAATGACTTAATTCGCGAAATTTCTTATCAGTGAAAGATAGAACTACTATCATACGTGTGTACAAAGTTGCTCTGGAAACAGAGAGCAACAGTGGCTAAGTGGGTAAGACGCTGGCTCGATGGGGTGTTCGATAAAGTTCGTCGAGATTTTCCGACATGGTTCCCCTTGTCAGTGGTGCAGGACGGACAGCCTCACACGGACAGTTGTCTAGTTGTTCAGATGGGACTAAAAACAGAGGCCCCGTGTATTCATTGGCATGCAGTTGGAATTCGATATAAGAGTAGGTCATAGTGTCACTGTCCGGGCTAAATTACCCTCATAGCACACTGTATGGCGTATGTCCGTCTTCATCATCCAAACCGGAGCTGAACAGTAGGACGTTAAAACCCCATTTCATTTAATTTCACCATACTCCAAATGGCATACAATTTTGTGTGTTCAGGAAGGGAACAAAATACATCAAATGCTTATAAGAGTATCTTGGATTGATCACTGTCGTCATAACGACAAATATCACGTGACTATCGTTAAAACCGGAAATGAATAACATGAAGAAAGTAATTCCTATATAAATAAAATGAATTTCATCAGCATAAAGTCGTTTTAACGGAAATTCTCTCGATTTATCCTCAATTTAGAGTCGATTTTCAGGCAGAATTCACGCACAATAAGTTAACTAACTCTGAAGGAAGAAATTTAAATTACGACTATAGTTCCAAATAAAAAAAACAATCGTATGGAGCGCTGGCCTGTCACAGATTACATTAATCATATTCAATACATTATTTTGACTTCAAAGAGATTTAGCTTCGTTTTATATGTACGCACGAGAGCTAGATAGAGCGAGAGAGAGAGAGAGAGAGAGAGAGGGGGAGAGAGAGAGAGAGAGAGGGTGTTAACGTCAACTCGACACAAACTAGGTCATTTCGGGACTAACACATGGTTCAATCTCATTTCAATAATACATTATTTTGACTTCAAAGAGATTTAGCTTCGTTTTATATGCACACATGAGAGCGAAAGGCAGGGAAAGGGGGAGAGAGAGAGAGCGAGGGAGAGAGAGAGAGAGAGGGGGTGTTAACGTCAACTCGACACAAACTAGGTCATTTCGGGGTTAACACATGGTTCAATCTTATTTCAATAATTCGCTTGCGCGTAGGCGTCTTAAGCAGTGGATGGACACCGCAAGACCCGGCGGACCCGGTGAAAACCCACGAGGTTTGACAGGCGACCAATGACAGACTTTGATATCGATTGGAGTTTAACGCGCTACTGCTTAGGGATAATGAAGAAGTGGCTTATGATGGACATTTTGCCCGAACAGCGCCTACTCTTCGTCGAATTCCAATTGGCAAGGGTTCTTTTACGTGCACGACAACAGTCAGTAGTTCTTTTACGTGCACGACAACTGGCTTGGCTCTTTTACGTGCACGACAACTGTCCGTGGTTCTTTTACGTGAAGGACAACTGTCCGTAGTTAATTCACGTGCACGGCAACAGTGCGTGGTTCTATATATGCACGACAACTGTTCGTGGTTCTTTTACGTGAAGGACAACTACCAATGCTCTTTTACGTGAAGGACAACTGTCCGTAGTTATTTTACGTACACGGCAACAGTGCGTGGTTCTTTTATGTGCACGACAACTGTCCGTGGTTCTTTTACGTGCACGACAACTGTCCGTGGTTCTTTTACGTGCACGACAACTGGCCGTGGTTATTTTACGTGCACGACAACTGTCCGTGGTTCTTTTACGTGCACGGCATCTGTCCGTGGTTCTTTTACGTGCACGACAACTGTCCGTGGTTCTTTTACGTGCACGACAACTGTCCGTGGTTCTTTTACGTGCACGACAACTGTCCGTTGTTCTTTTACGTGCACGGCAACTGTCAAAGATTAATTAACGTGCACGCAAACGGTAAAAGCTCTTTTACGTGCACGACAACTGGCATGGCTCTTTATAGTGGCCCTATAAAAATGATCGCGTCATTACAACAATACAAGTCGGAATTAAGGTCAGGACGGCCAATGTCGTAAAAATAAAGAATGTTTTTAGAACGTGTAATCAACGAATATATTCTATAAACTTACAAATAAATGTTTCTGTTGGGATTTTAAAATGAAGACAAACGATGACTTTTAGTACGGTAAGTCGGATAAGAAAAAACTCCCATCAATTTGGTTTTCCTCGTACAGTTGTATAGTCTGCATGGTGATCAATTGATACGTCGCGTACGAAAGTACGGCTAGCTTCATGGTAATTACCCATAAATCTATTCGGCGGAAAGAGCTAGCAATAAACTACTAGCCCTTTATTCGGGGGGGGGGGGTTGTTTTAGCAATTGATATGTCGAGTAGGCTACGAAAATACGGCTAGCTTCATGATAATTACCCATAAATCTATTCGGCGGAAAGAGCTTGCAATAAAACTACTAGCCGTTTATTCGTATTTATTTTTATTTTGTTATTTTTTAGCCACACAATTCACAAACTTTAGACTTCAGAACATGACTAGAACGGAGAAAGCTAGATCGAAGAGCTAGCAATAAACAACTAGCCGTTTATTCGTATTTATTTTTTTATTTCGTTATCTTTTTAGCCACACAATTAACAAACTTTAGACTTCAGAACGGAGAACGCTATAGTTCGAAGACGGTCCTTAGCATTTTGTGACGTCATATGTGGATTATGGGTTAGGGTAAGGGTTAGACTTGGCCCAGGATTAGGGTTAGGGCTAGTTCTGTCTACATCTCGAGACTCTGACGAAATCTGCAGGTCCTAGCCCTTACCCTTACCCTTATCCTGACCAACAATCCACATATGACGTCATAAAATGCTAAGGACCGTCTTAGATCTAGCGTTCTCCGACTAGAACGCTTGGTAATTACCCACAATTCAACTGAGGGAAAGAGCTAGCACACAATACACAAACTTTAGACTTTTGAACACGACTATACAACGTTTAGCACCCCGAGGAAATAAACATTATTAGTCGGTCTTGATAAAAAAAAATAAATAAAAGTGTTTTCAGTTGATTGCAATTTAGATTGCTCTTAATGTAATTTTCCTCCGGGCTAAAGAAATTCGTTAAGATGAAAGAATTAACTCTTTAAAGGGACAATAACACTCTCGCTGGCTTGACAGGTCCAGAAAAAAAAATTAGCCTTTTTCTAACTACAAGATGTTAAAGTGTCCTACCTGTTGTGTAAATTATCCATTACAACCTATCTAACTTGACCAGAGGGTTCGAAAATATGTTTAAATCCAAGTTGCATTTGAAAGTGCTTACGTAAGGCTTTTCAAACCATGTTACAGCATGTAGTTGAATTTTTCCAATTTTTAAAATTAGGTGTGTTAAGATGAAATTTGTATCATTTTTCAATTGAAATATTGTAAAATAGTACAAATTGTTGACCAGAATAAAGATTAGAACATATTATTCAGTTACAACAAGAGTGATATTGGGGCTTTGAGTTTCTTGTAAACATCGAACCATTCGTTGAAGATTGTTTCTGTTTTATTTAGCGCTGTGAAATAAACGTTTTCATAGAAAAATACGGCGTTCGCTGAGTGCATTTACAATTTGAAGAAAGAAAATGTTAATTGTTACACGCTTTTGTGAGAGGAGGTATTTACGATTAATTAGAAGCACAGCACATCTTGTATATCAGATGAACTATCTTTCTCTAACTTGGTTGGCAAGGAGTATAGTTGCCTGTCCAACCTCGTGGGTTTTCTCTGGGTCCTCCGGTTTCCTCCCCTCCCACTGCTAAAGACCCCTACGCGCAAGCGAATTATTGAATTAAGATTGAACCATGTTACTAGTCCAGATATAAATTAGTTTGTCTCGAGTGGACGTTAAACCCCGTTTCCCCTCTCTTCTCTCTCTCTCTCTCTCTCTCTCTCCCTCTCTCTTTCTCTCTCTCTTTCTCTAACTGGGGATCAGGGTGGCTAAGTGGATAAGACGCCAACTCGCTAGCCTGGAGGTCAAGTGTTCGATCCCTGCATTGGCCCGAGAAAGTTCATCCAGATTTTCCGGCGTGGTTCCCACTTGTCAGTAATGCAGGACGGGGGCCTGATAAAGACAGCTGTCTAGTCGTTTAGATGAGACAAAAACCCGAGGTCCCATTTGCGAGCACGTATAAGGTCTCTTGACAGTTTCTCGGCCACCGCAGGGATCGAACTCGGGGCCTCCAGGTTAGCGAAGAGCAATGTCTTACTGACTGATCAAGCTTATAGGCAAATCCGCCATAATGGCCATTTACTCTAACGTTATATTGAACCACCATTTGTTCTTTCTGGTTTCATGACATTAGCTTGGGGATAAAGACAGAAACACAAGACAAAAAAGAAAACATTAAAAATACATTTGTGTTAAGTGCTAATTGCTGAGTAGATATTAATTATGTATATAACGGAGCATCGTAACTCCCAAACGGCATGGATTGTTGTATCATCTTCGATACGCCAGTTTACTTCAAACGGCGTGGATTATTATATCATCTTCGATACGCCAGTTTACTACAAACAGCATGTTTTATTGTATCATCTTCGATACGCCAGTTTACTACAAACGGCATGGATTATTATATCATCTTCGATACGCCAGTTTACTACAATCGGCATGGATTATTATATCATCTTCGATACGCCAGTTTACTTCAAACGGCGTGGATTATTATATCATCTTCGATACGCCAGTTTACTACAATCGGCATGGATTATTACATCATCTTCGATACACCAGTTTACTTCAAACGGCGTGGATTATTACATCATCTTCGATAAGCCAGTTTACTACAAACGGCATGGATTATTATATCATCTTCGATACGCCAGTTTACTACAAACGGCAGGGATTATTATATCATCTTCGATGCGCCAGTTTACTACAAACGGCGTGGATTATTATATCATCTTCGATACGCCAGTTTACTACAACGGCATGGATTATTATATCATCTTCGATACGCCAGTTTACTACAAAAGGCATGGATTATTGTATCATCTTCGATGCTCCAGTTTACTACAAACGGCGTGGATTATTATATCATCTTCGATACGCCAGTTTACTACAAACGGCATGGATTATTATATCATCTTCGATACGCCAGTTAACTACAAACGGCATGGATTATTATATTATTATCATCTTCGATACGCCAGTTTACTACAAACAGCATGTTTTATTGTATCATCTTCGATGCGCCAGTTTACTACAAACGGCATGGATTATTATATCATCTTCGATACGCCAGTTTACTACAATCGGCATGGATAATTATATCATCTTCGATGCGCCAGTTTACTACAATCGGCATGGATTATTATATCATCTTCGATGCGCCAGTTTACTACAAACGGCATGGATTATTATATCATCTTCGATGCGCCAGTTTACTACAAACGGCATAGATTATTATATCATCTTCGGTGCGCCAGTTTACTACAAACGGCGTGGAATATTATATCATCTTCGATGCGCCAGTTTACTACAAACGGCGTGGATTATTATATCATCTTCGATACGCCAGTTCACTACAAACGGCATGCATTATTATATCATCTTCGATACGCCAGTTTACTACAAACGGCGTGGATTATTATATCATCTTCGATACGCCAGTTTACTACAAACAGCGTGGATTATTATATCATCTTCGATACGCCAGTTTACTTCATTATATTCCATCATTTTTGCATTCAAAATAAACTTATTTTGTCTACACCAACCAGGCTAGCGACGATACAAAACAGAAGCAAGAGAGGGGAGAGAGAGAGAGAGAGAGAGAGGGGGAGAGAGAAAGTGAGATTGGGAGAGAGAGCGAGGGAGAGAGAGAGAGAGGGGGGTCACGTTCATTCGATACAAACTAGGTCATTTCGGGACTAACATATGGTTTAATTTTATTTCAATATTTCGCTTTGCGTGTAGGGGTCTTGTCTTTAGCAGTGGGAGGAAACCTTACTCCATGTCACGTACAACCAGTGATTGGAAACCACACCAGTTGACTCAATGACAGGCTTTATGATACAGCGCGCACCTGCTAACTATTCGGTTATCCAACCTCTAGGGACAGACACAGTAAGGAGGATACTACTCATCCCTGACTCAATAGATACTTTGAGTCACCGAACTTACTTAAGGCATTGCACCATTGTCCAAGTATTTCCTGACCACTAACAGGATGTTCAGTAAGTTCATTCAAGAAACGTAACAAACAAAAGACTAACGGAGATGTGAAGACTGTCAGAACTAGAGAATAATTTGATAACCCCCCCCCCCCCCCCGCGCTATATATGCTGTGTTTTATAGTGGTTGGACCTCTGACAAATCCTGAGATGCGTTCTTCACAAATACCGGAATCGAACTCGGACCTCCTAATCATTGAGCCACCGTCACACTCACCCAGTACTAACTTTCGTTTAAACATATATAATGCAAGAACTAAATCTGCCAATTGCAGACCATAATCAACTCTCGATATCACCGCTAGCCTGCAAGATTTACTGGATTCAACTCCGGTCTGCTGCTGCTGATTTCATCCAAAACTTGGATAATCGAGAGAATAAGAGTTTTTTTTTTATTACTCTACCGACTTTAATGAGGATCGAGGCTAGACCCAAAACTCTATCGCCAAATTATCGGTTCAGAGTAGATCAATTTGACTGAAAAATTTCAGCATATTCCCTTTCCTTTATTTAGTTTTAACTAAAATATTCAGCAAATTCTCTTTACATTATGTAATTTCTAACTATTACAGTGAGAACTGCCAGGTTTTTATCTAATCTCGATAATGCATCTTTTAATTCAAAAACTAACACGAATTTAACGGATTATTAAACATACCAAAGTTAGGGGATCATGTGGCTATGTGGGTAAGGTGCTGGCTCGCTAGCCTCGGGGTCATCTCAGGTTCAGTGCAGAAGCGTAGGACGTTAAACCCCATTTCATTCATTCATTCTACAAGTTTTAAACATACGGTACATGGTATGAGTGGTGTAACGTTTTCCTCTTCGCCTATTAGATCTTCAATTCAAAAACTAACACGAATTAAACGGAGTATTACACATACCAAAGTTAATAGTAAAAAGTCGTAAATCTTTTCCTGAGTAATTCTAGTTGTGATTAGGTTCTCAAAAGTCCATTTATTTTAAATCTACTCTTTATTATTAAAGATGCCTTCCCGGGTACAAACTTTGTGAATTGACGATATATGTGGACTAAAAACATATTCAAAGTAACCAATCCATCAAAAATTCGCTTCAATTCCCTTTCAAAACTTTGCTTTCGTCGTGGATACCCATAGCTATAAGTAAGCTGTTGTTAGACGCAATGTCTGCTAACTTAACTTCATTGTGGGAGGGTCCATTTTTCAGAATGTATCCTTTATACTTACTGTACTTTTACCATACTTACTGAGGCCTAAGTAAATTCTTAGTTATTTCTGTCTACTTCTTTTTAGACCTTTTAATCGCAGAGTCTTTTGTACGTTGACAACACTCAATGTCCCCCAAACCGCCTAACCATTTGAGCAAGAAATAACAACTGCTCCCTGACCTTAGCTAGCAGACAATAAGCCAGCAAATCCTGTCGGGTTGACAGTTAGTTATTCCCTGACAATATTGCCCAGTGCTTGCCCCATGGGCGATTTTCGCGTAATCCAGTATTTTTCTAGTAAGATTGGGTGTCTATACTTTCCATATATACCAAATTTGACATACTTTTATTGGAAATAACCACCCGATAAATACTTTGCTGGGAACCCAACTTTAAGACTAAATTAATTATCACACAACTTTAAGACTAAATTAATTATCACACAATGATCGACAATGTAATTCTCATTTCCACGATTTGAATCAAGAGGGGGAAATGGGGTTTAACGTCTAATCGACACAAACTAGGTCATTTCGGGACAAACCAACGTAGATAGTTTCTAGTGGTGGCTCAGTGAGTAAGATACTGTCTCGTTAACCCGGGGTCCCTTGTTCGAACCCGGCGTGGTTCCCCTTGTCAGTGGTGCAGGAGAGAGGGCATGGATTTAAATCAAGAGGGGGAAATGGGGTTTAACGTCCACTCGACACAAACTAGGTCATTTCGAGGCAAACCAACGTAGATAGTTTCTAGTGGTGGCTCAGTGAGTAAGATGCTGTCTCGTTAACCCGGGGTCCAATGTTCGAACCCAGCGTGGTTCCCTCTTGTCAGTGGTGATGGACCGAGGGCCTCGCTAGAGAGAACGTATTGTCGTTCGGATGACACGAAAAAGTAGGGTCCCGTTCACTCACATGTGTGCATTAAAAAGATCCCTTGGCAGTTGGAATTCGATATAAGGTTAGGCAATAGCGCTGCTGTGCGGGCTAAATCTCCCCCATAGCAACCGTATGGCGTATGCCTGTCTCAATTTAATTTAGCCCAACAGTCGGAGCAAATCAGTAGGACGTTAAACCCCATTTCAATTTTATTTCACTTCGCCGTGAGCACAAATTTCCACGACCCCTTTCCCTTGTACATGAAATCTTCCCTGCAGCATGCAACGACGCATTTAATTAAAACTTTTATGGCATTTATCAGGAATTATTGATGCATGTGAAAGATTCCTGAAAGAACTTCGTGTCTAATGAGGCTTAAAGACGAAATGCCAAACTTTAAAACTACTTTCAATTTATTAATTGGATAGAGAGAAATAATCTCCCGCTTAAAAAAAATTAAAACCAAGTTAAATTGAATGGAGTTTAACTGTCGTATTTTTATGAGAGGGGTTGGGTGGCTAAATAGTTAGAACGTGTGCGTTGTATTATAAGGTCTGTCATTTAGTCAAATCGCGTGGTTTCGATTCCCTGATTGTACGTGACAAGGAGTATGGTCGCCTGTCAAACCTCGTGGGTATTCTCCGGTTAACGGACGTGGTTTCGATTCCCTTGTTGTACGTGACAAGGAGTATGGTTGCCTGTCCAGCCTTGTGGGTTTCCTCCGGGTCCCCGGTTTCCCTCCCACTGCTTAGGCATCCTACACGCAAGCGAATTATTGAAATAAAATGTTAGTCCCGAAATGACCTTGTGTGTGTCGACTGGATGATCTCTCTCTCCCTTTCTCTATCCCCTCTCTCTTTCTCTTACTCTCTCCCTCTTTCCCTCTCTCACTCTTTTATCTATCTTTCCCTCTCTCTTTCTCCCTCCCACTCTCCCTCTCCTTCTGTTATGCACCAACCGGGATAGAAGTCAGTGTGCTATGAGGGAAATTTCCGTCTTATCCTCGTCGATTTCAAACTATCAATGAATCTTTTAGGTGCACGTCACGAGTTCAATCCCGCTATTGGCTGAAAACTTCCCCTTGTCAGTAATCCAGGACCAAGGGCCTGACATAGGCAAGTGGTCCAGTTGTTCGGATGAAACGAAAAAACGTGGCCCATCTGTCACGTCAAAGATACATTGGTGGTTGGGATAAGACAAAAAATAGATCGTAGTGCCACTGTCCAGATAACATTTCCTTTATAGCGAGAGAGAGAGATGGAAATGGGGTTTATCGTCCACTCGACATAAACTACATGTAGGTGATTTTGGGACTAACAGGTGATTTTCAATTTTTATTTTAATAATCCGCTTGCAGTGGGAGGAAACCGAGGTGCTCGGAGGAAACCCACGAGGTTGAGAAGGCGCCCCTATCTCCATGTCACATACGCTCACACTAGGGCTCAAAACCACAGTCGCAAGCCAGAGGTGACCGGCCAGCTAGATGTCGAAGCGCAGCACTCTAGACTACTAGGCCATTCCTCCCCCACCCCTCCTTTATAGCACTCCGATGGTGTATGCCCGTCGGTGCAGAAAAGTGTTTTAAACCCCATTTCATTCCCCGGAGAGATTTTCCACGTAGAACACTGTACGGCGTATAAATAAATGCCCGTATTTATTAGTAAAATGTCATTTTGATTAATATGCGGATTTGGACATATATATATTGAACATGTACGTATGGTTAGTTATATATAAAACCGACGATAAAATTCTATATATCGACCCAAAGGCGTCTCAAAATAAATAGATATAAAATAAATACAGTTGATATCAAGTAGAGCGGAGTAATATCTTGAAAAGCGATAAGTTAATTGTATAGACTAGTAATGTAAACATTAGCGTAACAATTATTGACAAAAATAACATTTTATTTAGAAGTGAAATTTGGTTATTTATATATTGGATGTCTTCCCAGTTGGGAACATGATAGCCTTCGTTTCTTTCTTTAACAATATTTTTAATCAGGTTGTCTGAATGGGATTGGGGAACAGGCTTAGCCGATGTAATAGCCTCTTCCTAAATAATTTGTATACACATATTATTATTGCAAAAGTGTTTATATACAAGTAGTCAACATGAAAGTTCTTGAATTGTGGTTTAAATGTTTTATATATTGTAATCAGTACAATGTAATGTAAAGTAATGAAATCTGAATGTAAAATTATTTAAACGTAATATAAACTACATGCAATGCATATTAATGTTATAATAAAATGTAAACTAATGTAAAGTTGTAATATAATGTAAACTAATGTAATGTTATAATGTAATATTATAATATAATGTAAACTAATATAATGTTATAATATAATGTAAAATAATGTAATGTTATAATATTATGTAAACTAATGTAATGTTATAATATAATGTAAACTAATGTAATGTTATAATATAATGTAAACTAATATAATGTTATAATATAATGTAAACTAATGTTATATTATAATTCAATGTAAACTAATGTAATGTTATAATATAATGTAAACTCATGTAATGTTATAATATAATGTAAACTAATATAATGTTATAATATAATGTAATGTTATAATATTATGTAAACTAATGTAATGTTATAATATAATATAAACTAATGTAATGTTATAATATAATGTAAACTAATGTAATGTTATAATATAATGTAAACTAATGTAATGTTATAATATAATGTAAACTAATGTAATGTTATAATATAATGTAAACTAATGTTATATTATAATACAATGTAAACTAATGTAATGTTATAATATAATGTAAACTCATGTAATGTTATAATATAATGTAAACTAATATAATGTTATAATATAATGTAATGTTATAATGTAATGTAATGTTATAATATAATGTAAACTAATGTAATGTTATAATATAATATAATATAATACAATGTAAACTAATGTAATGTTATAATATAATATAATATAATATAATGTAAACTAATGTAATGTTATAATATAATGTAAAATAATGTAATATTATAATATAATGTAAACTAATGTAATGTTATAATATAATATAATATAATATAATGTAAACTAATGTAATGTTATAATATAATATAATATAATATAATGTAAACTAATGTAATGTTATAATATAATGTAAAATAATGTAATATTATAATATAATGTAAACTAATATAATGTTATAATATAATGTAAAATAATGTAATATTATTATATAATGTAAACTAATGTAATGTTATAATGTAATGTAAACTAATGTAATATTATAATATAATGTAAACTAATGTAATGTTATAATATAATGTAAACTAATGTAATGTTATAATATAATGTAAACTAATGTAATGTTATAATATAATGTAAACTACTGTAATGTTATAATATAATGTAAACTAATGTAATGTTATAATATAATGTAAACTACTGTAATGTTATAATATAATGTAAACTAATGTAATGTTATAATATAATGTAAACTAATGTAATGTTATAATATAATGTAAACTAATGTAATGTTATAATATAATTAAATGTAATTTTATAATGTTATAATATAATGTAAACAAATGTAATGTTATAATATAATGTAAACTAATGTAATGTTATAATATAATGCAACGAAAACTAATATAAACAAATAATATAAACTACATGCAATATAATGTAAATGTTATAATGTAATAAAATGAAAACTAATATAATGTTATAATATAATGTAAACTAATATAATGTAAACTAATGTAATGTTATAATATAATGTAAACTAATGTAATGTTATAATATAATTAAATGTAATTTTATAATATAATTAAATGTAATTTTATAATATAAACTAATGTAATGTTGTTTTGCATGTATAATGTAAACAAATGTAATGTTATAAATGAATATCAACTAACGTATTTTTTTACACCAGCATTGCATTCAATCCATAAATATATAAATGACAGACTATTTGAATGGCCTGTTAATGATCTTTAAATAAAAAACACAAACATATGATATGGAACACAATTACTATTTTAATTAGAACATAATTGTGTTAAGTCAAAAATAACCAAAACAAATTTTATTCTATTAATATGAAGCGCTCGTAATTCTCTTTCTGTTGGTATATAAACCAATACCATCGATCAAAAATATTAATTAATGACATTTTGGTAGTGAATCAAAAGTTTAAATTGCAATTTTCTCAAAATCAGGCATTTTGACTTATCACAAGTGTGTTCAAACACCTAGATATTATGTGTTTGTGTTTATTACTTATGTCAATTGCTAAATGCCGCTCAAAGAAGATCTTAAAATAGCTAATACAAGCCGTTAAGAATGATAATAGCCGGTTATAGCATTATTATCTTAGAGAGGAGGCAGAAATTCACACAGAGTGATTAGAAATCCAGAGATATTTCCCAACTATGTCATATTCCGTTAACCCAGAGCTATTCCGACAATCCGACAATCCGGGGTATTTCGTAATTCGTAAACCCAGAGCTATTCACCTACTAAAATACGAAATTATTTCAGAAGACCCAATTAAAAATCTCTCTCTCTCTCTGTCTCTCTCTCTATCTCTCTCTCTCTCCTTCTCTCTCTCTCCCTCTCTCTCATTTCATGGTGTGAGCGTATGTAATATGGAGATAGGGGCGCCTTCTCAACCTCGTGGGTTTCCTCCAGGCACTCCGGTTTCCTCCCACTGCTAAAGACCCCTACGCACAAGCGAATTAATAAAATTAAACCATACGTTAGTCCCGAGTGACCTAGTTGTGTTAAGTGGACGTTCAACCCCATTTCTCTCTCTCTCTCTCTCTTCATCTCGATTTTCCGACGTGATTTCCCCTTGTCAGTGATACAGAAGGAGGGCCTGACATGGACAGCTGCCTAGTCGTTCGGATGGGACGAAAAACCGAGGTCCCGTGTACACATTGGAGTGCACGTAAAATATCCCTTGGCAGTTGGAATTCGATATAAGAGTAGGCCGTAGCGCCGCTACCCGGGCAAAATTTCCCTCATAGCACACTGTATGGCGTATGCCCGTCTTCAATTAGCTCAGGTTAAGTGCATAACAGTAGGACGTTAAACCCCATTTCATTCATTCATTCTCTCTCTCCCTCTCTCTTATTTCAATATGGCAGATAAATAAACTATAGATGATATCTATATCACAGTAATGGCTACACAAACATCATCTGGAAAGTTTTAAAGACAAAATAATAAACAACTTAACAAACAAAATAAACCCGTTACTAGTAAGTAAAAATAATAAAACATAATAATAGTTTAACACTGTGAACCGACTAGGAGTTTATGTATATATATACAGGACTATGGAAGACCAAATGGAACAATATTCATGATTCTTGTTTTTACAATCGAGTTTGAAAATTTTAGACACGAAAATAAAAGTTAGCGATAAAACGCCGAAAATGAAACATAAAGTTAGTTTTTGTGTTTAAAATGTTGATTTTGTGGATGAAATGTTGACATAAGAATGTAGAAACACGAATCTTTAGTTTAGAATGTTGCGTCAGTGTCTAAAATATTCAAACTGGAATGTAGAAACAAGAATCATGAATATTGTCCCATTTGGTCTTCCATACAGGACTGCTTGATAACTTGAACACAAAAACAATTTATATATAAATCTGAAACCCAGACGCTTGGAACATGTTAACAGCCGTCATTCAAGTTTGGCATTTACATATTAATACCTAAAACCCAGACTGCACCGTAGACGGAAATGACGCATGACTAATAAAACAAAAGTAGACATCCCCATTAACGCGGTTTCTCGTGTAAACAGTTGTTAATGCGATGATTAGTGGAGAAATCCATATGAAAGTCAGTTAAACGTAGCAATTGGAAAAGTGATAGGAGGAAGATTCGGTGAATATTTTTAAAGAAAAAAACAAAAGTTGTATAATAGTGATAAATATCGTGATGTATGTAGCACGTGCTACTTCAATAAACCACAGCACGTGACAGTTAATACGAGTATAATAGTTAAAACATTCCTCGGGTACATGTACTTTAAACTAGTGTGTCTTAAACTCGTGTGTTTATCGGTATATCAAGGTGAAATAAAATGAGAGAGAAAGAGAGATGGGGTTTAACGTCCCCTCGACCCGGAGGAGACCCACAAGGCTGGATAAAGGAATTGGAGGACCCGGAGAAAACACTACGTGGTTGGACAGTCGGCTCCACTCCTAACCATTCGGGATGTTTCAGCTCGGCGAGTGTTCTTTTACATATCTCGGCTTTTCGTACAATCCGAACCACTTGACGTTGTTCTTTGCTAAACTCCTACACCACTGACAAGGGGAAATCACCCTTGGAAATAAAGAAGAACTTTCTAGGGCCTCCTGATAAATGAGCCAGCACCTCACTCGGCCATAGGGGCGCAGGGGCACCTATTCAACCTCGTGAGTTTACTCCGGTTTTCTCCAACACCAAAGACCCTTGCGTGTGTGCTAATAGTATAATAAAAATGAAAAAAAGACAACTTGTCTGCGATAACACCCTCGGTGGAAGCGGACGTTAAACACTAAGAACAACAACAACTCAGCCATTCTTCATTTGTGTTGCCAAACTCGTGAACACACACGGTGCCTATATAATTAGCCATTATAAAAGCATTACACGACATTCTAAAACTTAACAATATTCCAAAAAAACATTGGATTAACAGACTATGAGCAATTTAACCCTATCCCCGCGTTTACCGCCCTCAGGCGGTTTTTCAATTTCGACTTTGCCACGAATACCGCCGTGAGGCGGGTTGACACGAATCGACCTAGAACAGGTTCTAGCAGACGATGTCACATAAAATAACGCCTGGATAATAGAGTCGATCTTCTTCCGGTAAATTTAACAACAATGGCTGCCATCTTTCCGTTTAAAAACTAAAATGTTTAAAGCTTTATTTCAACCGACATTCATCAAATTTTCTCACGTAAATTAGTAAACAAAAGATGGCGGCACCCTCACGCCTACGAAAGCTGACTGCGGAGCAAGCACTTTTAGCCTTGTATGATATGAATGACTCGGATGACGAAGAATCTTTACAAGAATCGGACATTGAAGACAGTTTCGTAGCCGATAATCAGGGCACAGATAATGTTTTATCTTCAGGAGAAAGTGAACCAGAAGCGGGTTCTTACCATGCACAAGATGAAGATATTAGTTCAGAATCAGATAATATTGACCACAATAACGATGTTTCTAGTGACTATCATGGTTCTAATATGAGTAACACTAACAGTTCAGATTCTGATGAAATTGAAAATATAACTGGTCAAGCACAGCCACAACAGGTGACCCAACAAGCCCCAGTAATAAGGGGCGGTATCCGTGGGCGAGGTCGTGGGCGCGGACGCCCAAGGGTTCGAGGAAAACCAGGCCGTGGTGTTAGAAACCGCGATATTGCCCAACCAGACAGACAGTGGACCGATGTTACAGTCAATGATATAGGGCCTACGCATCATAGATTTACACCAGAAGATGAACCAGGCCCTCGAAATATTGATCATCTAATGGACAACGAACCAGAGGCCGTCGATTTTTTCAAACTCTTCTTTGACGATGAACTGATGGCTAAATTGGTTACTGAAATAAACCGCTATGCTGCAGAGAAGATACAGAATACCATTTTGAAACCTAAATCACGTTTACGGCGATGGAAGGACACTGACACGCATGAAATGTACAGATTTATAGGCATTCTGCTGAACATGGGTATTGTAAAGAAGCCATACGTAGACTCATACTGGACAGGTGAATGGACATCGGCTGTACCGTTCTTCAGGGATGCAATGGACCGTGATAGATTTTGTCTTCTTTTCCACACAATGCTACATGTGGCACACACAGATCCTAACGAACCTGTGCCTCAGAGAGGATCCAAAATACAACCGATCGTAGATGACATTGTAAAAAAATCACAGTATTATTTTGTGCCATTTCAAAATATATCGGGCGACGAAAGTATGATAGGCTTCAAAGGGCGTGTTTGTTTTAGACAATACTGTCCTAAAAAACCGACAAAGTGGGGGATACTGGCTCGAACTTTGGCAGACACTACTGGATATATGTTAAATATAAAAATGTACTACGGCCAGACTGATGATCCAGTTCCCGATGATGGATTATCGAAAACATCCCGAACAATATCACAATTAGTGGAACCCTATTGGAACCGTGGATACCATATTCATACCGATCGGTTGTATAATTCAATACCTCTAGTCGAGCATTTGGAAACAAAGAGGACGCATTTGACCGGTACTTTGCAATTAAACAGAGTCGGCATACCAGATGAAGTGAAGGCGCCATTGCAACTTCACGCCATCAAAGCAATGAGAAGTGATAACATTTTGTTACTCAACTGGAAGGCAAAATCAAATCGAAATGTAGTTATGATCTCTACATATCATGTTGGTAATAAAACACAAGACGTTGTACGGCGACAGAGAGGAGCAGCTGATAATATAGTAAAGAAACCAGTCGCAGTTATGGGATATAATTCAAGCATGGGTGGCGTCGATCTTAGTGACCAGCTGAGCGGGTACTATAGTTTCTGTCGCAAGTCGATAAAATGGTGGAAAAAGGTGTTTTTCTGGTTAATTGAAGTGACTGTTGTAAATAGCTACATTTTGTACAAGCTGAGTATGCCTGCACCAGTTACAAAACACAAACTGAGCCTTTTGACATTTCGAAAAATGCTTGTACGGGGACTTGTGAGCCAGGCTGTGGCAGTGCCTGGAGCACCCCCCAGAAAACGTGGAAGGCCTCTAGAAGCCCCAGCACTTCAAAGACTTGATAAACAATTCCATAGAATTGAAACTGGAGCTAAAAAACGCGAGTGTAAGGTATGCAGCAACAGAAAAGAAAATCGTCGCCACGAGACACATTTTTTCTGTGGGACATGCCGGGATCAACCCGCCCTCTGTGCAAATAACTGTTACAACATGTATCATACCTCAGTTGATTATAAAGCTAAAAACTAAGTGAGTAAATAAAACCAGTTTATATTGAACTAAAATGTTATTTTGTATTTTTCAGGGGGTGTTTTTTGCAGATTTTGGGGTCAGATTTTTTGACCCCTTTATTGAAAAAAACCCCTTTACCTACCCCTTACCATGAAACTTCCCTAAAATGATCAGCAAATTATTCCCTGGGCTTTTATGAACTCAGAAAACTTTACTTCATCAAGTTATCTTTCTTAGTAAGAAAGTTATGGATAATTCAGCTAAGGCGGTGGAAGCGCCAAAAATTAATTCCATGGATTCTCCTGATTTTACTTCTTATAATTACGCGGGGAAAGCAAAAAATACCAAATGTTACGCGGAACATGGTTTGAAAAGCTTAACGTAAACACTTTCAAATGCAACTTTGATTTAAACATATTTTCGAACCCTCTGGACAAGTAAGATAGGTTGTAATGGATAATTTACACAACAGGTAGGACACTTAAACATCTTGTAGCTAGAATAAGGTAAAAAAAAATTCTGGACCTGTCAAGCCAGCAAGAGTGTTATTGTCCCCTTTAAAGGAGCTAAAACTCTATTCCTTGGCAAATGGGTGTCAATGCATATAATAATATGATATGAATATGTGGGGGTTTTTGCTGTGTTTTTTGTTTTGGGAGGGGGGGCGTAATTGTAGAGAGAAACCGAGTGTTTCAACACACAAAGACTCGATAATAATGTCATGTTTAGTTATGTAACAGAATACGACATCTAAGTATGTAATCATCAAATGAAACTCAGCAGTACTCAACTTTAGAATTTTAAAAAAAAATTGTAAGCGAAATATTTTGCGTATTTCAGGATTGTGTATTTCTAAGGGTGCTTCATCACACAAATGTTCTATAAACATGGCGTTGAACCTATTCATGTTTATTCGTTTTGTACAACACGTTATCTCAAGAATGTTCAAGAATGCTCAATAAACTATTCTCTATATTCTGTAATTCCGCAAATAAAAATAGTTGAACCTCGTCACCTTAATTCGTTTTGAACGATACATTGTGGAGGGTTGGGTGGCCGAATTGTTAGCAGGTGCGCACTCTACCACAAAGCCTGCCATTGAGTCAACTGGCGTGGTTTCGAGTCCCCGGGTTGTACTTGACAAGAAGTAGGGCCGCCTGTCAAGTGTTCAGCCTCGTGGGTCTTCTCCGGGTCATCCGGTTTCCTCCTGCTGGTAAAGACCCTAAGTACAAGCGAATTATTGAAATAAAATTAAACCATATGTTAGTCCCGAAATGACATAGTTTGTGACGAGTGGACGTTAAACCCCATTTCTCTCATTTCTCTCTCTCTCTCACTATCTCTAGAATGTTCAATAACCAATGCTCTGTACATCTCTCTCTCTCTCTCATTATCTGAAGAACGCTCAAACAATGCTTTCTCTCTGTTTCTCCCCCCCCTCTCCTCTCTCTCTCTCTCTGTATATTTCTCCCTCTATCTCTCTCTCACTCTGTATCTCTCTCTCTCTCTCACTATCTAAAGAATGCCCAATAAACCATGAAGAATGCCCAATAAACAATGTTCTGTATGTTGTAATTGTGCAACCGATACGTGTAGAAACATTTACCGTTTCTAAGTGGGTGGTTAAAAGAGCTGATGAAAGATCAAATAACGGCGGGAAAAAACGCGTGTGGGGAATCTAATGACTTAATTAAGATCCACGTGACGATAAGCCGGAATTAGAACCAGATTTATAGTCAGAGAGAGTCGAATTGATGGATTTATCAGACAAAACTGTTAGCTTTAACTTCAAAATAATAGGCCAAAGTTGCCCGAGTGATACATATACATCCTAGCGTCCACTTGCCAAACTAGGCTATTTCGGAGCTGACATATAAATCAGTTACATTAGAATAAATCGCTTGTTCGTAGGAGCTCTTTATTAGCAGTGAAAGGAAATCGGGGACGAACTACTGAAGAAGAACATAACACAAGGTTAGACACGAAATGAATTGGGGTTCAATGACAGAGAGAGAGAAAAAAAATAGGGTTTAACGTCCATCAACACAACTACATGTAGGTCATTTCGGGAATAACAAATGGTTTAATTTTATTTCAATAATTCGCTTGCGCTTAGGGGTCTTTAGCAGTGGGAGGAAACCGGAGTGCCCGGAGGAAACCCACGAGGTTGAGAAGGCGCCCCTATCTCCATGCCGCATACACTCACACCAGGGCTCGAAACCACAGTCACAAGCCAGAGGTGACCGGCCAGCTAGAGGTGGAAACGCGGCACTCTAGACCACTAGGTCATCCAACCCCCAAATCTGCCTATGAATCGAAACCACGCCAGTTGACCCATTGAGAGACCCGTGGTAACGAAAGCGCCTTCCGTAGGGCGTTTTACGGAAAGCGCTTTGAAAGCGCATTAGGTGTGAACATAGCAAATGACTCTAGAACTGACGTGTCTATCATATCAACTATAATAAAGGTCGATGTATTGAAGATGATGGTGATAATCTACAACTGAAGTCAAGACGGTTTTCAGACGTCTAGATTGATTTATCAGACCGACTACAAGAATAAGATGAGGAACTATCGTCTGTAGAATT
Source organism: Patella pellucida (assembly GCA_917208275.1). Taxonomy (NCBI): domain Eukaryota; kingdom Metazoa; phylum Mollusca; class Gastropoda; family Patellidae; genus Patella; species Patella pellucida. The sequence continues at coordinate 5,132,136 of OU795036.1, read as the reverse complement.
GTTATTATATATATTCATGTCTATATTAAGATATAAATAATAATATAAATATAATTACCCCGTCATTCAATTTGGAACTAAAAACCTCTAACCTCAATTATAGAAATAAATAACACAACTTGTTTAATATCACACGATTTATCCGAGTAGGTGGACATAGATTAACGTCATCGTATACAGGGATGAACGTCACCATAGATTAACGTCATCGTATACAGGGATGAACGTCACCATAGATTAACGTCATCGTATACAGGGATGAACGTCACCATAGATTAACGTCATCGTATACAGGGATGAACGTCACCATAGATTAACGTCACCGTATACAGGGATGAACGTCACCATAGATTAAAGTAACGATATGAACAGTCATGAATGAATAAATGAAATGGGGTTTAACATCCTACGCTTCTGCACCTAACCTGGGCTAATTGAAGAGGAAATTTTTTGCCCGGGCAGCAACTGGAACAGAGATGAACGTCACCATAATAATATACAGAGATGAACGTCATTAACGTCACCATAACAAAGATGAACGTCACCATATACAGAGATGAACGTCACCATATACAGAGATGAACGTCATCATATACAGAGATGAACGTCACCATATACAGAGATGAACGTCACCATAACATCACCATATACAGAGATGAACGTCACCATAACGTCACCATATACAGAGATGAACGTCATCATATACAGAGATGAACGTCACAATAACGTCATCATATACAGAGATGAATGTCACAATAACGTCATCATATACAGAGATGGACGTCACAGACAGTCCCGCACCACATACATGGGAAAACCACGTCGCACTACACCGAAAACTGTTCTCGGTCAATCCGGGGTCGAATCCCAGGACCTCAAGCTTAGTGAGCCAGCGCCCTACCCCTTTCAGCTACCATGGCTCGCTGCTAAAAGAAAGCAACTGCCCCAATCCTGCACCACAGACAAGGGAAAACCACATCGGACAATACCGAGAAATGTTAGCTGTCCAGCACCTAACCCCTTCAGCTACCATGGCTCGCTGCTCATTTTCATTAATCGACTTTCAGCATTTCTTTACAACATGTCTCTCGATCAGTTTTGATTAACCATGAACTTGATTGAAACAGTTCCTTCACCAAAATATATTGCCTATAAAATTCTGTTTACCAAAAATAGCTGTGCCAATTTAAATTTGAATGTCTTTATAGGATTTTTTTCAATGTGTTTTTCAGTTCAATATCTTTAGAATCCGTAGTTTTTTTATCCCATTATTTTGAGCGTCTATAAAATTGTGCATCTACGTGTTACGTCATGCTTTGATCTCACCGCTCTAGTTTATAAAGAGACATGTGAAGGTCATTTATAAGAGAAATGGTCTTGTATAGTTTGATGGTCTCGGTGCCACGTCATCAGATGATGTAAAACTATCGATAGCAGAGAAGCTAAAGACAATATTATGATGATCAACATTCCAACATGGCGTCCAATTCTCGTTATTTCATTTTATTCCATTAACATCGATCCACGACGAATTCCACATCCAAATTATAACGGAATAAATGTGATTTGATTTCGGAATAAATGTTTAAAAGACAGATTTCTGGTATCTTTAGTACAGGCTAGTAAATGATTTAATTATATATGTAAATTGATACGTCATCATCCTTCTCTTTATTTTACCCCGTTCATAACACGTTTATATTATTTACTATATAGTTATAGGGTCTGGTTGATCAAGTATCACTTGGGTTACCCAGTCTCTTATAAATGTCCAAACGTAAACAACGTCTGACTTTTGTACTGGTGTTACATGAGTTGTATTTCTAAGTTTTAGGTTTCGATTCCTTACTTGTCTTGTAAGCGGCAAGGAAAAAATGTTCATCCCCCTCCTTCCCTCTCTCCCTCTCTCCCTCTTCCTCTACCTCTCTCTCTCCCTCTCGCTCTCCCGATCTCTCTATTTCTGTCTCTCTTCCTCCCTCTCTCTCTCCCTCTCTCTTTCTCCGTCTCTCCGTCTCTCCCTCCCACTTCCCTCTCTATCTTTCTCTCCCCTCTCTCTCTCTCTCTCTCTCTCTCTCTCTCTCTCTCTCTCTCTCTCTCTCTCTCAAGCTAGTCTCTGCCACGGGGATTTTTTAACGCAGTTTTCCCTTGGCGCAAGGCGGTCGACTCGGCAAGGAAAGGCGCCTAGTGTACGGTTGGAACAAGAACCCATGATTTCCCTTGGTAACTAGTAATCAATATAAAAGGAGGCCAAACTGCCCTCATAGTGCACACATGGCGTTTACCAGTGCCTTTATGGAAGACCAAATGGGACAATATTCACGATTCTTGTTTCTACATTCCAGTTTGAACATTTTAGACACGAACGCAACATTCTAAACTAATGATTCTCGTTTCTACATTCTTATGTCAACACTTCATGCACAAAATCAACATTTTAAACAAAAAATTGACTTTATGTTTCATTTTCGCCGTTTTATCGGTAACTTTTATATATCATTAAATATTAAAATTAGAAAATAATTTCTTAATTTTACACATTTTACTAATAATTTTAAAATGTTGATTTTGTGCATGAAATGTTGACATAAGAATGTAGAAACAAGAATCATTAGTTTAGAATGTTGCGTTCGTGTCTAAAATGTTCAAACTGGAATGTAGAAACAAGAGTCATGAATATTGTCCCATTTGGTCTTCCATAGTCCTTTAGCTAGATTAGGGAAAAACGTGGGACATTAAACCTCATTAACAGGGTTGGTGTAGAAAAGTCAGACATTCAACAAATGGGATTGAGAACGTTCAATCGAGTTCGAAAAATTATCAATGCGCACGAGATAGCAAAGACAAGAGTGCGTTCAACTTAAGACGACGAACAAGATACATTAACGACACACTTGACCTATTCAAAATGTCTGTTATGTTATACGCAATAGAAATTAATGTAATACAATAGTATTCTGGTGATTAAAAGCTACAATATAAAAATACTTCCGGTTTTCAAAGTTACAGTATTTCCGGTTTTGGAGAAAACTCAGTATTCCGACACGCTGTGTTTTCCGACATATTGTAACGATCCCGTAAGCTGTCGTATGTGACAGAGTCCACCGTGCGTTTAAAACTGTATACATGTACATATTTACTGATCATGCAATATTCAAGATAATATGTTCATTAAAGATAATTCGAATCAAGTGGCGTGGTTTCGATTCCCCGCTTCTACGTGACATAAGAAGTATGTTCGTCTGTCCAACTGCGTGGGTTTTCTCGGGGTCCCCTGGTTTCCTATCAACTGCTACAAAACCCCACGTGCAAGTGGATTATTGGAATAAAATAGAACGATATGACGTAGCCCCGAATGACACTGGTTATATATATAGAGAGAAATAGATAGAGAGAGAAATGTGATTTAACGTCCACTTGACACAAACTAGGTCATTTCGGGACTAACATATGGTTTTAATTTTATTTCAATTATTCGCTTGCGCGTTGGGGTCTTAGCCGTGGGAGGAGAGTGGAGGACCCGGAGAAATCCTACGAGGTTGGACAGGGGAGCCAATAACTTGTCACACACAACCGGGTATTCAAAACCACGCCAGTTGACTCAATGACAGGTTTTATGATACAACAGGCACGTGCTAACAGTTCGGCCATCCAACCTCCCAGTTTGTGGTGGACTGTATCCTTTGTGTATCATATATTCGCACAGAAAACTACCTACTTTGAGAATAGATCTGTGTCCTGGATGACCGACATTTTGAACAATTGATGTGTTATTTTGTAATCTGGTTCTAATCCGTTTAACAAGAGTAAATTTAATATGTTTAATTTCATTAAATATGAAAATGGAAACGGAATTAAATTTCTTCTATGAGCAAAAGAAAATCAGATATTGAAGTGTCTGGTAACATCGAAGTATTCCCGGTGGGTTTGGATGGCCTAGTGGTCTAGAGTGCTGCGCTTCAACCTCTAGCTGCCCGGTCACCTCTGGATTGCGGCTGTGGTTTCGAGTCCTAGTGTGAGCGTATGTGACATGGATATAGGGGCGCCTTCTCAACCTCGTGGGTTTCCACCGGGCACTCCGGTTTCCTCCCACTGCTAAAGACCCCTACTAGCAAGCAAATTATTGAATAAAGTAGAAAACCAGACGTTAGTCCCAAAATGACCTAGTTTGTGTTGAGCGGACGTTAAACCCCATTTCTCTCTCTCTCTCGAAGTATTCCCGAAATACAGTAGAATCTGCATTAAGCAGCCACCCAGGGGAATTTTGACGACTGGCCGCTTAACGGGAGTGGCCCCTAATAAAATCTCGGTGCTTGTTGTGCTGACATAAATTAAATATTAGGCTCGGATGCATTGGAAGTAAGCATCAATACTGCATCGGTAAATTTGACCGTCGCGGAATCTTGCTTCTGAACGAAAATTCTTTACTCAAATCTCGGACTCAAAGAAGTGTGGTTTAAAGCCTCAATACCACTCTTGTTGTAACTGAATAATATGTTCCAATTTTTATTCTGGTCAAAAATTTGTACTATTTTACATTATTTCAATTACAAAATTATACAAATTTCATCTTAACACAATAATTTTAAAAATTGGAAAAATTCAACTACATGCCGTAACATGGTTTGAAAAGCCTTACGTAAGCACTTTCAAATGCAACTTGAATTTAAACATATTTTTGAACCCTCTGGACAAGTAAGATAGGTTGTAATGGATAATTTACACAACAGGTAGGACACTTAAACGTGTTGTAGTTAGAATAAGGCTAAAAAAAATTCTGGACCTGTCAAGCCAGCAAGAGTGTTATTGTCCCTTTAATTGATTTTTGATGTGATTGTCGTGCTGTGATTAGGTATAATTCAGCATAATAATGCTTGCTAATGGCCCTGTAATCAATCTTACCTTACATAATGCATCTAGAAGGTGATTTACCATTGCAAGCAGTTCCCAGCATTGTTCATTATTCAAAACATGTATGAATTAATCAGTTTTATCATGTATGATTAGCCGAGAACCAAAAAACAAACGGTGGGAAATATTAGTGTTAATGCTTCATTAATTGTGGTTGGTGTTCATGAAACAGTGTAAAGAGAGAGAGAAAGGGAGAGAGAGACAGAGAGAAAGGGAGAGAGAGAGAGAGAGAGAGTGATGGAGAGAGATAGGGAGAGGGGTTTAACGTCCACTCGACACAAACTAGATCATTTCAGAATTAACTTATGAGAGAGAGAGATAAATGTGGTTCAACGTCCATTCGATACAAACGAGGTCATTTCGGGACTAACATATGGTTTAATTTTATTTCAATAATTCGCCTGTGCGTAGGGGTCTTTAGCAGTGGTAGGAGACCGGACGACCCGGAAAAAACCGACGAGACTGGACAGGTGACCCTACTCCTTGTCACATACAACCGGGGATTCGAAACAACGCCAATTAACTAACTTACAGGGATTCGGCCATCCACCCCCACCCCCCGACAGACTAAAGACCCGACTATTGTTTTTATTTCTATTTATTTAAGTTATTTATAGGATTAAAGAATTACCACGTTCTCCCATATCGACATAGATATTATACTATATAATCAATGTGTCACGTGACCAGTTCATTGAGAAGTAATTTTAACCTGTTAACAATGGGTATTATGACATTAGATCGTTTCACGGATTCTTATCAACTCCATGTTGACACAAGAACAAAAAATTACCTGTTACAAGAAAAGTAAACAAAAACCGTTATTTTCATCATCGATAATCTTAAGATAGAATTTCTTTCATGTTTAGTATTTTTATAGAATATAGAGTGGAGCCTACACAATAAACAATAGTGTTAGAAAATGTCAACAGAAAATGACACATGATTTCAATATGATATTTATTTAAGTTGCACTGTAAATAATGACGGGTTTCATTCTGTCTTCTCCTGTATAATACCGGTATTCCTATACTCTAGTATAATACCGGTATACCTTTCTATAGTGCTCTAGTATATTATCGGTATATCTTTCTGTAATAGGGAGTTGGATGGCCGAATGGTTAGCAGGTGCGTGCTGTATCATAAAGCCTGTGTTTGAGTCAACTGGCGTGGTTTCGATTCCCGGTTGTTCGTGGCAAGGAGTAGTGTCGCCTGTCCAACCTCGTGGGTTTTCTCCGGGTCCTCCGGTTTCCTACCACCGTTAAAGACCCCTACGCGCAAGCGAATTATTGAATAAAGATTAAACTAGTTTGTGTCGAGTGGACGTTAACCATATCTCTCTCTCTCTCTTCTCTCCCTCTATCTCTCTCTCCCCCTTTCTCTCTCTCTTTCTGTAGTGCTCGGAGTCTAGCTTCAATATTTGTAGCCGTGATAAATTTCTTATTCACGGCTACAATTTATACACACTACGGGCCTTCCTTTGCGCGAGTACAAATACCTTATATTTCAAAATTGTCAACAAATATCAATGAAAGACCTTACGATACAACGCGCACCATTCTCCCCTCCCAACCCCAAAAATTATATATGAAAGAGAAGCGAAGTATTTAATGTAAGAGTAAATCTTAGGATTTTTACTGAATAGCTATATTTCTATTTGTCACTTGCACAACATTTGAGACAGATCTACTCATTCATGACATAATTTAGTTTTTCGCTCCGACAGCCCCGAGCGTAAAATTGAACTGATAATTCCAGGTAGAGAATATTGGCGCTAAAAGCCACACTACATCGAAGATCAAAATGATTGCTTGCATCTTTCCTTTTCAAATAAAAAGACTTTATAATAATCATAATTTATTTCCTGTTAAATCCTCAACTAGGGTACTATCTAATGGATCTGTATTTTCAACTATAAAAAAGGGTTGAATATATCCATCAACTGAAATGCCTTTTCTACTTTTGAAGTGACAATATTTGAAATATCCGTCTTCATTATTAGTCCTGTGGCAGTATAAAATTAAGTAAAAACAGTAATGTTTATTTGAATGCAGTCTCTTTTTTTGATCACAGTCTCTTGTATCCATTTTTTTTTTAAATTCAGTGTGTTAAGATGACATTTGTATCATCAATAAATTAGAATATTGTAAAATAGTTCAATTTGTTGACCAGAATAAAAAATTGCGACATATTATTCAGTTACAACTAGAGTGGTATTGAGTCTTTCACAAACCACTGACGTCTGACGCGAACATCGATCGCTTCAATAAATACGATTCTTGCTAAGTGTGTTTTTCTTACCTCTTGAAGGTTTTGAAATGTGATACTCTTCTGATGAAAGAATGCCAAGTACTTGCGCTCTGCCAGTTTTGAATTGAACTGTTTATTTTACAGAAGAAATGCATGTCGATAGCATATTCGATCAATAGATGGATTAAAAAAATACAACACTTACTGACAGATATGGTTATTACATCACAAGACCATAATATGTTATTAATATCTAAGCTATACTACTTATCATATAAGGCCCCTCCCGATCCCAGACCTCATACGGGATCTTGATGGCCCAGTGGTCTAGGGTGTCGCGCTTTGGCCTCTAGTTCGCCGATCCCTAGTGTGTGCGTATGTGGCTTGGAAATAGTGGCACCTTCTCACCCTCGAGGATTTACTCCGGGTACCGTATTTCCTCGAATACAACCCCGGGGTTCTATTTCGTTCAGCACCCCCCGACCCCCGGGTTCTATTCGAGGCCCGGCTTATAATCGAGGCCGGGTTGTATTTTTTCAGACCCGAATTACTGCTTCAAAATCTTCTATAGGAGTGACATTTTGGACAAGTAAAACAAGTAGACAGGGTCGGTCTTGCAAATACGAAGGCTAAACCCTTTGCGCGTGACATGAGAGAATTCTACTTCCTGTGCAGGGACCATCAATTAATTTATATTTTGACAGGGAGTACTCAGTTATTACGTTAGTCCCGGGTTATATTAAAGATCCGGGTTCTATTCGAGACCCGGTTTGTATTTATCTCAACACCCCCTTACCCCCGGGCTCTATTCGAGGCCCGGGTTGTAATCGTGGCCGGGGTTGTATTCGAGAAAATACGGTACTTTGGTTTCCTCTCGGTGGAAGCGGACGTGAACAAATAAGAAGAACAACAACGAGCTCTCATGAAGGTGATGACGTATATGCCGGAGGGCCACACAGAACGCCATTAAAACAGATAAGACAAGCTGCGTTCATTTGTCTACGATATCACCCTGGGTGAAAGTTGAAGTTAAACTCCAGATACGAATGCGCCTGCGTTCACGACAAACTACATAGTCATTGCAACAAATGAACAACAGATAGCACAAGCACACCACTTCAGGCCCGTAGCCCAGGGGGGTGGCACGGGGGGCAACTGCCCTCCCAATACTGAGTCTTGCCCCCCCCCCCCCAATATCACAAGAAAATTGGCCTTTACCGCAAAATTCATGCAGATGCCCATGCTAGTTGTCCCTCCCGAAAACATCTTTGCCCCCCAAAAAACAATTTCCTGGCTACAGGCCTGCACCACTTGCAAGTGAATGGATGGAGGGGGTTAGTCACAAAGTATAGGACTGTCATGCGTGTGGGAAAGGCTTATGATAATGTCAAACAATATGTCGGCCTGAAGTCTCAACGGTTTTAAGACCCTAGGCTGCCAGCCTACCAAGTCAAGGTAAATCTGGAATTACCTCACCTGTTGCAAAAAAGCTTACCATAGAATTTGTGAGTTTTATTTACGCTGAAACCACTGAGGTGTGGTCGTAGAGTTTTGGGTCATATGGGATAAGACCATTAAGGCAGCCACAGAGGTTTATGCCACAGAAGGTCGGATGGGTTTTAAGGGTTAATCCTGATATTTGTTTTGGGAATAAAACTGCCTAATTTTGTGTTAAAATCCCTTAAAATATTCGAGTTAAGGGCCGAGCAACTACTTCAGTATTTATGATACATTTTCAAACGACTTAAATCCGTCAGTCTTTATCTGGAATTTGAGACCGGTGCCCTAAGGTGTATTTTGTGGTATCTGGCTTAAACCAAACATTTATTTTATAAAAATAATGTGTAGTTGAAATTTTCCTTTCTCTATCAAGTATGACACATGGGTTATTTACTGCATAACCCTCTCAAGTAACCGTAATCGGTTATAAGGTCACCCAACGAAACAATTGACCCGAAATCTTAAAAGGGTTACGTGTCCGGATAAGCAGTTTTGAGACAAGGTAAATACACCATTCCCCTATATTTTGGCGTTTTATTTTCATACATTCTCAGAGTTTATTTTTGAGCCCCTGTTTAATTCTGGATTTACCTTTAAGCTACAGAGGTTAAGACCACATAAGGTCATGGAAATTAGAGTTACAGAGCTTAAAATCACAGAGGTTAAGACCACAGAGAGGCCTTAAGTACTATACGGTGACTGTATGCGACGTTCATCTTTATATATGGACGTTATGGCTTCGTTCATCTCTTCAGATGGTGACGTTCATCTCTGTATATGGCGACGTCATCTCTGTATATGGCGACGTTCATCTCTGTATTCGGTGGCAATAATGTATGTTCCTGCGTTACGTTAATCTATGCCCATCTACTTGTTATTTATTTCTATAAATCAGGTTTAGAGATTTTTAATATGAGATTGAATGACGGGGGAATTATATTTATATTATTATTTATATCCTAATATAGACATGAATATATATATATAACAATTCTACAGACGATAGTTCCTCATCTTATTCTTGTAGTCGGTCTGATAAATCATTCTAGACGTCTGAAAACCGTCTTGACTTCAGTTGTAGATTATCACCATCATCTTCAATACATCGACCTTTATTATAGTTAATATGATAGACACGTCAGTTTCAGATACATAGGGAGTCTCGTCTACTATCGTCTTAATAAAACTCTTTTTTTGATTCTTTGCAATTACAGATTCATAGAGAGTCTGTTCAACTTTTGTCTTAATATTTGTTAAGTACCAGAATGGCTTTTTTTTTTTGTTTAATCTTCGTTCTATTCAAATATAGATTCCTACAGATTATACATGAACCACGATATCATTATATAGATCTATCTGTTCGTTTTTCTTATATCAGTTTGTTCAAACTCACTTATAAAGAGAGAGATGGGGGGGGTAGAGAGAGAGCAAGAGAGAGAGAGAGAGATGGGGTTGGGGGTAACTTCCACCGGAAACAAACTAACATTATTTAGCAGGGGTCGGTTGCTCAAAACTAAGTTATTTTAACGATCCGTTAAACTCTAACGGACATATCTTGGTAACGCGTTGTTTGTTAACTTTCCGTTAAATTTACTACAGAAAACACTATAGAATACTTTATTTTTTATATTAGCAAAAATATTTAGAAAAAATTTACACCACAGATTCTTCGGGGCCTTTATTTCCAGCAACAATCTTTCTCTCCGTTAAAGTTAACGGATCGTTTAAAGATAACGAAGCTTTGAGCAACTGGCCCCTGGTCGGATAGCCGTGGTGATAAAGAGGCGGCTTCTCACCAATGCAACGAGGGTTCAATCCCAGCTCAGGGCATGAACTTTATCGTTGTAAGTGAGAGGGATATTCGGTCTCCCGTCCGATCAGGCAGGTTTCCCCCGAGTTCTTCGGTTTCTTCCTGCAGTAATGATCGAAATCATTCGCACAATCTGTGCCAAGGGCCAAATTGGAAAAAGGCCTCAGACCTAATTTGCTACCCTTGTAAAATGACGCTTGGGTCTTTAGTGGTGGGCGGAAATGGGAAGACCTTCATTTAAGGACTACAATACGGTACAATTTCATTTGGCGGGAAACCCCTGGATGGGGTTGAGAAAACCTACGAGGTTAGGCAGGCAAACATTTTCTCTGCTGCGTCATCGAAACCCAAAACTTAGAAATACAACTCACATAAAGTATAGTAACATCACTACAAAAAGTCAGGCAGTGTTTACGTTTGAACGTTTATGAGAGACTGGGTAACCCAAGTGATACTTGATCAACCAGACCTATAACTATTATAGTAAATAATGTTGATGTGTTATTTATGAGAGACTGGGTAACCCAAGTGATACTTGATCAACCAGACCTATAACTATTATAGTTTTATTTATAAGAGACTGGGTAACCCAAATGATACATGATCAACCAGACCTATAACTATATTGTAAATAATATTAACGTGTTATTAACGGGGTAAAATAAAGAGAAGGATGATGACGTATCATTTTACAGATATAATTAAATCCGATACTAGCCCATACTAAAGATACCAGAAATCTATCTTTTAAACATTTATTCCTAAATCAAATCACATTTATTCAGTTATAATTTGGATGGGGAATTCGTCGTCGATCGATGTTAATGGAATAAAATGAAATAACGAGAATTGGACGCCATGTTGGAATGTTGATCATCATATTATTGTCTTTAGCTTCTCTACTATCGATAGTTTTACATCATTTGATGACGTGGCACCGAGACCATCAAACTATACAAGACCATTTCTCTTATAAATGACCTTCACATGTCTCTTTATAAACTAGAGCGGTGAGATCAAAGCATAAAGTAACACGTAGATGCACCATTTTATAGACACTCAAAATAATGGGATCAAAAAACTACGGATTCTAAAGATATTGAACTGAAAAACACGTAGAAAAAAATCCTATAATCTTATAAAGACATTCAAATTTAAATTGTCACAGCTATTTTTGGTAAACAGATTTTTATAGGCAATATATTTTGGTGAAAGAACTGTTTCAATCAAGTTCATGGTTAATCAAAACTGGTCGAGAGACATGTTGTAAAGGAATACTAAAAGTCGATAAATGAAAAAGAGCAGTTGCTTTCTTTTAGCAGCGAGCCACGGTAGCTGAAAGGGTAAGGCGCTGACCCACTAAGGTTGAGGTTCCAGGATTCGACCCCGGATTGACCAAGAACAGTTCTCGGTATTGTGCGACGTGGTTTTCCCATGTCTGTGGTGCGGGACTGTCTGTGACGTTCATCTCTGTATATGATGACGTTATTGTGACGTTCATCTCTGTATATGGTGACGTTATTGTGACGTTCATCTCTGTATATGATGACGTTATTGTGACGTTCATCTCTGTATATGATGACGTTATTGTGACGTTCATCTCTGTATATGGTGACGTTATTGTGACGTTCATCTCTGTATATGGTGAGGTTCATCTCTGTATATGGTGACGTTATTCTATGTGCATCTACTTGGGTAAGCCATGGTAGCTGAAGGGGTAAGGTGCTCGACAGCTAACATTTCTCGGTATTGTCCGATGTGGTTTTCCCTTGTCTGTGGTGCAGGATTGGGTCCCGTCAAGGATAGCTGTCTAGTCGTTCGGATGATATAAAAAAACGAGGTCGGGTGGCAATTCGAATTCGATATGAGAGTAGGCCATAGTACCACTGCCTAGGCCAAATTATGCCACACTGTATGGTGTATTCCCGGAGCAGAACAGTAGGAGGTTAAACCTTATTTAATTTTGTTTTACATACGTTATGATTCCCAGTGTAGTTTTATCTTGTCGGTGCTGGACCGAGGACATGACAAGGAACAGTGTCTAGTAATTCATATGGGACGAGAAACGGGGGGGTATGTATTCACGCTAGTAGAAGAGTAGCGGTGGTTGACAAAACGTGAGAGAGTGGGGGGGGGGGGGTAACGCCCACTCGACACAAACTAGGTAATTTCGGGATTAACATATGGTTTAATTTTATTTCAACAATTCGCTTGCGCGTGGGGGTCTTTAGCAGTCGGGGCAAACCGAAGGACCTGGAGAAAACCTACGAGGTTGGACATGCGACCCTACTCCTTGTCACTTACAACCTGGGATTCGAAACCACGTCAGTTGACTCAATGACAGACCTTATTATATAGCGCACAGACGCTTACCATCCAACACCCCACCCTGTCAAAACGTAAACGATCAAACGCAGATAAATTCCAATATTCGTTTATTTATCGATTAATTCTAATAATATTTACCAAGAATGGTGATTTAATTGATTTTATGAATAAATCTTTAAATCAAAAGAATAAATCATATCATTATTACCATATTATTACAGTCTATCTTCTAACACTCCTTATATTCTTAAGGGGGGTTGGGATGGCCTAGTGGTCTAGGGTGCCGCGCTACGACCTCTAGCTGGCCGGTCACCTCTGGCTTGCGGCTGTGGTTTTGAGCCCTAGTGTGAGCGCATGTGACATGGAGATAGGTGCGCCTTCTCAACCTCGTGGGTTTCCTCCGGGCACTCCCACTGCTAAAAATTCCTACGCGCAAGCGAATTATGGAAATAAAAAATTGAAAATCATACGTTAGTCCCAAAATGACCTAGTTTGTGTCGAGTGGACGTTAAGCCCCATTTCTCTCTCTCTCTATATATATATATATTCTTAAAAACGAGTGGTCTAAATCCTGCACCTTTAAGGGCTGTCTAGTCATTCGGATGTGACGTAAAACTTATACGTCTTTTATTTTTGTTAACGCATTTTTCCATGGTGTATGCGACGTTGTTTTTGGGTATCAGGTCTTCCACCATGAACCAACGCCTTACCCACTTAGTTACCGTGACCCAATAAACCAGCGCCCGACCCTCTGAGTCACCGTTCCAGCTGGCCGGCCACCTCTGGCTTGCGGCTGTGTTTTCGAGCCCTATTGTGAGCGTATGTGACATGAAGGGGCGCCTTCTCAACCTCGTGGGTTTCCTCCGGGGACTCCCACTGCTTAAGATTCCTACGCGCAAGCGAATTATTGAAATAAAAAATTGAAATTCATACGTTAGTCCCAAAATGACCCAGTTTGTGTCGAGTGGACGTTAAGCCCCATTTCTCTCTATATATATATTCTTAAACACGAGTGGTCTAATTCCTGCACCTTTAAGGGCTGTCTAGTCGTTCGGATGTGACGTAAAACTAATGCGTCTTTTATTTTTGTTAACGTATTTTTCCATGGTGTATGCGACGTTGTTTTTGGTATCAGGCCTTCCAGTTTGAAACATCGCCTTGGCCTTACCCACTTAGTCACCGTGACCCAATAAACCAGCGCCTGAATCTCTGAGTCACCGTGTTTTCTCAACACTAATCAGATTCTAAAAACGACCTGGACATCCATCATTCACACTGGTCAATCCCGCCCCTTGTGAATCACTTCAAGTTAAAGACAATCCGTGTTTGCTTTGGGCGTGTAGAAATATGAATAAATCACGCAAGAGGATATGGTGACAGATGACGGAGAAATGTCTGGTGTACGTCACATAGCAACCAAGATGGCAGCTGGTGTTCGTCACTATTGACACGATTGAACACACAACAAAATGGCGTGTCTATTGGCTTTGGCAACCACTTTGTCATTCGTCAATCTGTCGTATTCAAAGAATATGAAAGGAATCTAATAGAATGTGTCGTCATTCACGTGTAATTCGCGAAACCTTAAACACTTCAACTGAACTAGTTTAAGGATAAGGAGTTTCACTGGTTGATAATTCAATCGCTAGTAGTAGTACACATTTAGGCCTAGGAGAATGTCCGGGCTGCATTGAGAGAGGGGTAGGCGGGGGGTGGGTGACGCCAACTCGACATAAACTACATGTAGGTCATTTCGGGACTAACATATGGTTCACTTTTATTTCAAACATTCACTTGCAGCGGAGAATCGAAACCACGCCATTTGGCTCAATCAAGGTCTTACGATACAACGAACATATAGTTCAATTTTATTTCAAAAATTCGCATGCGCTTAGGGAGAGAAAACCGGATAGAGAAATACCGCAAGGTTGGACAGGCGACCCTACCTCCTTGTCACGTACAACCGGGGAATTGACACCACACCAGTGGACCCCCCCCCCCCCAAAAAAAAAACACGGTACCCATGAAATGAAAATAAACCGTCGTAACAGAAAGTGAACTTTCTCCAATAATGAAGTGACATAAAGTGTTCCGACTTAAATGTTAATCATAGCCATGAAATCATAAAACTAGTCTTAGTCCCGAAATGACCTAGTTGTGTTGAGTGGACGTTAAGCCCCATTTCTCTCTCTCATAAAACTAGTCAATTACTAGATATGTACACGTCAACGAAGTGACGTTAGATGTCCCGACGCAGAACTTATTAATACCTACGTCACCTGTGCAGTACACGACATAACCGAACCTTCGTCACGTGTGCAACACACGACATAACCATACCTACGTCACGCATGCAGCACATGACAGCCATGAAATAATATCAATTGTGAATTAGTAGAGTATTAAGTCAATGAAAGAAATCGGCTAGGACGGTTGTTATAGACATATTACATAAAGAAATTCTATAGAGTAATCAAGGATGCTTGATAGTTCAATCCAAGGTACATAAAACCTTTAGGCCTTGGAGAATGTCCGGGCTGCAGAGAGAAAGAAAGAGAGAGAGGGGGTGGGGTAACGTCTACTCCACACACACACACACTAGCATATTTTTCAATTTACCTAGTTTGTGTCGTATTGACGTTAAACCCATTTCTCTCTGTCTCACTGTCTGTTTGTCTGTCTTTCTCCTCTCTCTCCCTCTCTCTCTCTTTCTCTTTCTCTTCCTCTTCCATGCTCTCTCTCCCATCTCTCTCTCTCTCTTTCTCTTTCTCTTCCTCTTCCATGCTCTCTCTCCCATCTCTCTCTCTCTTTCTCTTTCTCTTCCTCTTTCATGCTATCTCTCCCTCTTCCTCTCTCTCTCTCTCTCCCTCTCTCTCTCTCTCTCTCTCTCTCTCTGTGACAGTTGTTACAGACATATAAATTCTATAGAGTAATCAAGATCTATATATATCTACAGTATAATAGAAGATTGATTACACTGTGTTATTGGACAATACCGTAAATTTGACCATACGTTACAGAATGTTATAGCACAGTGGACAATGAAGTAAATTTGACCATACGTTACACAGTGGACAATATATCGTTAATTGACCAGATGGTTAAGAAATGAAGTGGAATTAAGTTCAATAACGTCCTATTTTCAGGTCTAGAGTGCCGAGATTCGAACCTCTAGCTGGCCGGCCACTTCTGGCTTGCGGCTGTGGTTTCGAGCCCTGGTGTGAGCGTATGTGGCATGGAGATAGGGGCTCCTTCTCTTCTCAATCTCGTGGGTTTCCTCCGGGCACTCCGGTTTCCTCCCACTGCTAAAGACCCCTACGCACAAGCGAATTATTGAAATAAAATTAAACCATATGTTAGTCCGGAAATAACCTTTATTGATCGATGTTTCACTGCCATGGGTTACTTTGCATACTCACGGAACCTCGGTTTTTTTATTTCGTCCCAGCCCCACCCCGTCTTGATCGATTTTCATCTACCGTGGATTCTTTTACTAGACATGTCTCTTTACCAGACCCCGGACCCGCATCTCCGACAAGGGGAATTACTCCGCCCTGCACCTCTGACAAGTGGAATTACTCCGGCCTGCACCACTGACAAGGGGAATTACCCCAGCCTGTACCACTGACAAGGTGAATCCCCCGATCTGAACCAATGACAAGGGGGAAAGCAGGCATAAAAATCTCGAGAAACTCTCTTGGTCAACACCAGAATTGAAACCAGGAAATTATGTTTCGTCCCATCCGAACGACTAGGTTTTTGTAAAGCGTTATTGACCAACCAGGATCGAACCCAGGAAATTCTGATCAAGTGAATCGGTACCTACCCCACTTAGCCGCTCTTGCTCCAAGTACTATTGAATAGTATGACAGCATACGACTAAGGCGTGCTAACTGTGATGATGTATGTAAAAAAGCTCAGATTTAGTCTTACATTAAATTCTTAGTTCCTCATGCATATATAATTTTCGGTGTGGGTGCGCGTTGTATCGTAAGGTCTTCCTTTGATATGTGTTGACAATTTTCAAATTTAAGGTATTTTTACTTCCGCAAAGGTCCGTAGTGTGTATAAATTGTAGAGGTGATTAAGACGATTATCAAATATTGCAGCTAAGTTCCGAGCACTGCAGAAAGGTATACCGGTATAATACTAGAGTATAGGAATACCGGTATTATACTAGAGAAGACAGAATGAAACCCGTCATTATTTACAGTGTAACTTATATAAATATCATATATTGAAATCATGTGTCATATTCTGTTGACATTTTCTAACACTATTGTTTATTGTGTAGGCTCCACTCTATATTCTATAAAAATACAAAACATGAAAGAAATTCTATCTTAAGATTATCGATGATGAAAATAACGGTTTTTGTTTACTTTTCTTGTAACAGGTAATTTTTTGTTCTTGTGTCAACATGGAGTTGATAAGAATCCGTGAAACGATCTAATGTCATAATACCCATTGTTAACAGGTTAAAAATACTTCTCAATGAACAGGTCACGTGATACATCGATTAGTAGGTTTGGTTGTAATAGTATAATATTTATATTGATATGAGAGAGAGAGAGAGAGGCGGGGGAGAGAAAAATGGGGTTTAACGTCCACTCAACACAACTAGGTCACTTCGGGACTAACTATGGTTTAATTTTACTTTATTTGGGGGGGGGGGGACCGGAGTGCCCGGAGGAAACCCGCGAGGTTCAGAAGGCGTCCCTATCTCCATACTACATAAGCTCACACCAGGGCTCGAATTCGCAGCCGCAAGCCAGAGGTGACCGGCCAAGCTAGAGGTCGAAGCGCGGCCCTCTAGACCACTTGACCACCCCAACCCCCCTTGATATGAGAGAACGTTGTAATTCTTTAACCCTATAAATAACTTAGATAAATAGATATAAAAACAATGATAGAGTCTATAGACCGCCTGATGAACATCAAACCCGGTGGCTAAGTGGGTAAGACGCTGACATACGCCATTCAATGTGCTATGAGGGAATTTTCGCCCGGACAGCGCCACTACGACCGACTCTTATATCGAATTCCAACTTTCAAGGGATCTTTTACGTGCAAGCCAATGTGTACACGAGGCCTCGATTTTTAGTCCCATCCGAACGACTAGACAGCTGTACTTGTCAGGCCCTCCGCCCTGCGTCACCGACAAAGGGAAACCACGCCAGAAAATAGGGCCGAACTTTCTCGGCTAATGCAGGGATCGAACATCCGAACATTTGAAGCCGAAACACGGATCTGACTAGCCAGATTTGGCTCCTACATTTTTAAGAGTGGGAATTTATTTTTTGGTTAAACAATATTTTATTCAAACTAGTGAATAGGATTGGGGAACAGGACAGAGCCTATATCTTCCCTCTCCAATACAAAGAAAAGTATAATATGAATTATGAGAAATACTGGTTAAACTATAACATATATAAAAATATACAAATATACATTTACATACATTACAATATATGAAAAGTGTGGGAATTAAGGGTTGATTGATCTCAAGAGTGGAGTGACTATTGCGTATAATAAGCTGTATAGAAGTGTATGGGTCTGGGTTCACTCATAATACCAGACAATAAGTATATATGTCTGTCTAACGTCTGTCTAACCCGACGGTGTCCTCCCACTCCAAGTCAATTTCAATAAATAGATGACCTGTGGGGTTGAAGAAGGCCAACGCAAAATAAAATATGTCTACCTATGTCATATTCTTTATATAGGAATCGAATTAATGAAATCCGAATATGCGAAATGTAAATTCCGAAACGATCTGGTTCGTGTCGAGCAAGGTTATCGAAAGTTAATCACCCCTCCCCAACTAATGCTCGCCGTAACATACCGTTTCATTGGCTTATCCCTTACATTATCCAGAACATGTCAATGATAACAACTCTTCCAGATCCTAGCGTAGTAAAGACAAGTAAAACGAAATTTTGAACTATAAAAAACAAAACGAAATATGATCGGTGTTTTAATCAGTTTGGTGCAGCCTCCTCTCTCTCTCTCTCTCTCTTTATCCCTCTCACCCTCTACCCCACTCTCTCTCTCTCCCTCTACCCCTCTCTCTCTCTCTCCCTTTATGTATGATAACATTACAAGTGTTTGTTATATCTACACTAACTGTTATTGACACGTGAATGTTCAGTACTAGTTTATATCAACAAAACAAACGATACTTTATTAATTAGTCATGTACAAACTCCTCGAGTATAAGTGTACGATGGAATTGGCCGTTCTCTCTCTCCGCTAACTCTCTCTCTCTCTCCCCCCAACTCTCTCTCTCTTTCTCTCTCTCTCTCTCTCTCTCTCATATACGTAATTACAGGGTATGTTTTGACATTTAATGCAGATATTGGACTTTAAGACAATATTCTCTCTATCTCTCCTTCTAAATTACATATTATCTGCTCGCCTACTCTTTATTATATCTGTAGGCTAAATGCACCGACTGGACTGAATGAATTAATGAAATGGGGTTTAACGTCCTACTGTTATGCACTTAACCTGAGCTAATTGAAGACGGGCATACGCCATACAGTGTGCTATGAGGGAAATTTTGCCCGGGCAGCGGCGCTACGGCATACTCTTATATCGAATTCCAACTGCCAAGGGATTTTTTACGTGCACTCCAATGTGTACACGGAACCTCGGGCTTTCGTCCCACCCGAACGACTAGGCAGCTGTCCTTGTCAGGCCCTCCTTCTGTATCACTGACAAGGGGAAATCACGTCGGAAAATCGAGATGAACTTTCTCGGCCAATGCAGGGATCGAACACTCGACCTCCAGGCTAGCGAAACAGCGCCTTATCCACTTAGGCCCTACTTTATATATCAGAGATCTAGAGTTTATAGTTGGTACCTTGTGAATTCAGAAACGATCTGGATAGCGTCGAGCAAGGTTAGGAAAGTTTAATCACCCGTCTCTCTCTATCTCTCTCTCTCTCTCTCTCTCTCTCTCTCTCTCCCAACTCTCTCTCTCTCTCTCTCCCAACTCTCTCTCTCCCTCTTTCTCTCTCTCTCTCTCAGATAAGTAATAACATTTTTGTACATTTAATGCAGATATTGGATTTTAAGACAGGTTAGCAAAGGTTAATCACCCGTCCCCAACTCTATACTGTATCCGAAGGCCAACGGAAATCAAAATACGTAAATGATATTTAATGCACATATTGGAATTGAAGACAATATTCCCCCGTCTCTCTCATAGTTTATTAAATATCTTAACAGAACACAGCTTTTATGGGAATCAATCACAGGTTTATCCAAAAGGCACGACGTTATAATAATAATACTAATAATAATAATCTCGTCATTTTACAAGGGTAGCAAATTAGGCCTGAGGCCTGTTTTCGATTTGGCCCTTGGCACAGATCGTGCGAATGATTCTGATCATTACTGCAGGAAGAAACCGAAGAACTCCGAGGGGAAACCTGCCTGATCGGACGGGAGAACGAATATCCCTCTCACTTACAACGATAAAGTTCTTGCCCTGATCTGGGATGTCGACAAGTATCCTCTTATCGTTATCAAGCATCATATCTGTAGGCTAAAAGCACCGACTGGAACCTACTTGAGGTATCAGAGATCTATAGTTTATAGTTGGTACCATGGTTCCTGTCACGGTTCCTGGCATCCAGGTATGTATAGTTACACCTATTGATGTCTAATCTCCACTCAGTTAACAAGTTTACAACTATAGATTTCAGATACAGAAGAGGTAGTTTTCAGGTACTCGAGAGACGATCGTTTTAATTCCTGATCAGAGAGAGTCCGAGTTGTTTGAAAATTCTGGAGAGGTTTCCACATAAACACTATACCTGATGTACATTTCATAATTGAAAATTGACAGATGACGAAACAACCGGAAGTACACACTACTTCAAATGGATTGATATACACCTCAAGTATTGGCCAACGTCATTGACCAGAGTGTAATGTGTCGGGGTTTGGTCTACGTCTTGACAGAAGGGAGGAGAGAGAGAAAGCGAGTTAATTTTTTGAATTAATTAGCTTGCGCTTAGGGGTCTTCAGCCTAGGGAGGAAACCCACGAGGTTGGACATGCGACCCTACTCCTTGTCACGCACAGCCGGGAATTCGAAACCAAGCCAGTTGATTCAATGACAGGCTTTATGATACAGCGTGCGGGCGAATTATTGAAATAAGATTAAACCATATGTTAGTCCCGAAATGACCTAGTTTGTGTCGAGTTGACGTTAAACCCCATTTCCCTCTCTCTCTCTCTCTCCCTCACTCTCTCTCTCTCCAATGTTTCATGAACACCAACCACAATAATTAATGAAACATTAACACTAATATTTCCCACCGTTTGTTTTTTGGTTCTCGGCTAATCATACATGATAAAACTGATTCATTCATACATGTTTTGAATAGTGAACAATGCTGGGAACTGCTTGCAATGGTTATTCACCGTATTGATGCAGTATGTAAGATTGATTATGTAGTACCATTAGTAAGCATTATTATGCTGATTAAGCTCCAGACGATCACACCAACAATCAATTAAAGATACATTCTGTAAGATTTAGATAAAGATCTGGGGCTGGTCGTTCAAAGCTCCGTTATCTTTTAACGATCCATTAACTTTAACGGAGAGAAAGATTGTTGCTTGAAATAAAGGCCCAAAACATTCTGTGGTGCAAATCTTTCCTACAGATTTATGCTTATATTTTTTAAAGGAAAATATAAAGTACGCTATAGTGTTTTCTGTAGTAAATTTAACGCAAACAACACGTAAGCAAGATACGTCCGTTAAAGTTTAACGGACCGTTAAAATAACTTAGTTTTGAGCAACCGCCCCCTGTAGGATAAATTATGGGAGATTATATAAAGAGCTGGCAGGTCTGACTATAACAGTTAAAAACTAGATAACGGACATAAGGGCAATTTGTTGAAAATTCCAGTCAAATTAATCGTCTATGAACCGAGATTTTACCGATTGAATTTTCGATCTAGCCTCTATCATTTATTACTATTGGTCGGTACTATAAATAAAAACATAGCGAAAATTAAATCATGAATAAAAGTTGAGCAGCAAAACGGATCCTAATCCAGTAAATATCGCAGACTAGCGTTAACATCGAGAGTAAGTGAATTTATGTCTAATTAATAATTTAGAAAACATTCCAGGCCTGAAGAAAACCATGCAGTATGAAGATTTAGCTCTTACATAATGCGTGTTTAAACGAATGGAATTTAAAGCCCCAATACCACTCTTGTTGTAACTGAAAAATATGCCCCAATACCACTCTTGTTGTAACTGAATAATATGTCCCAATCATTATTCTGGTCAATAAATTGTACTATTTTACAATTCCAATTAATTGTTGATAAAAATTTCATCTTAACACACCGAATTTAAAAATTGGAAAAATTCAACTACATGGTAACATCATGGTTTGAAAAGCTTTACGTAAACACTTTCAAATGCAACTTGGATTTAAAAATATTTTCGAACCCTCCGGACAAGTAAAATAGGATGTAATGGATGATTTACGCATCAGTAAGAACACTTAAACATCTAGTAGTTAGAATAAGGCTATTTTTTATTGGGCTAGTCAAGCCAGCAAGAGCGGCATTGTTCCTTTAATATACGCGTACTTGAATGCGCATGAATACACAGTCAGGGAGAATTATCTCACCAAAACATTCTTCAAAACACGCGCCAAATATCTAAAAACCACGACAAGATTATCAGAACAGAAGAAATGATTTCAAGCATATTCTCTTTCTTTTGCATCTTGGAAGAAAACTGAAACTTTAAAACCAAAAAACGAAGCAGAAAGAATTAATATTCAAACATATTTGTTGGAATCGGAGACAATGACAAATTGGACTATGATTATTGGCGGAATATTTTCAGCTGAAATTGTAATTTTTAATTCATCGATGACAGATTTTATCCGAACTACTTCATCATCTGGGGGCTTTTTTTCTTCAAGTTCATTTTTAAAACAGAAGTAGTTTTTTGGGTTTTTTTTAAGTGGAAATAAAAAACAAAAAGTTTAATATAAGTTTGTCGGATTTTTTTCACGACAAGAACAAACCCTCCAAAAATGTGTTTTTACCAAAATTCAGTGGGAAAAAAAGTTTAATATAAGTTTATCGTTTTTTCACGACAGGAACAGATTTGCATTAAACAAAACCCCCAAAAATGTGTTTTTATCAAAATTCAGAAAATGAAAAAAAAAGAAACCATTAGTCATCACAGCGAGGATTGAAACGTAATAGTGCATAAAATCTGTTTTAAATTTGGAACCACTAAGGCTAAGTGGGTAAGAGTTCGAGCCCGGTGTGCGCAGAGAAACTTCATCTGGATTTTTCGGCGTTATCATTGGTGCAGGACGGATGGAGAGAGAAATGGGGTTTAACGTCCACTCGACACAAACTAGGTCATTTTGGGACTAACGTATGGTTTTCAATTTTTATTTCAATAATTCGCTTGCGCGTAGGGGTCTTTAGCAGCGGGAGGAAACCGGAGTGCCCGGAGGCAACCTACGAGGTTGAGAAGGCGCCCCTATCTCCACGTCACACACGCCCACACTAGAGCTCGAAACCACAGCCGCAAGCCAGGGGTGACCGGCCAGCTAGAGGTCGAAGCGCGGCACTCTAGACCACTAGGCCACCCCCCCCCCCCGCAGTGCAGGACGGAGGGCCTGAAACGTATAGCTATCTAGTCGTTCGGACGGAACGACAAAAGATATACTAGCAGCTGGAATTCGATATTAAATAGAGCCGTAAATAGCAAGTTGTGTATTTTGATGTCCCATTCTGGACGTGACCATTATAATTTCTCGTTGATCTCACCGAAACATGTATAACAAAAGAATAACAATCGATTGATCCCCGTCACAGTTTGTGACTAGACTACTTGATTGCTGTACTTAGCTGAAGCATTCGGCAAACCTCGACATATTCCGGTACTCTCCGTAACCTACATCTAGACTCGGATGTATGATAGTAATTGATATGTACCTACGACCATATATTTGCGATGCGGCTAATCAACTACCGATTTACTTCAACGAGAAAACGTGCCGCTTTCACAAAATAGTCCCAAAATGGCCCATTTTCTACATATAATCTCTATGGGGGCAGCCCTTTTTTAGTTTGTTGATAGAATCTCCATGGCCATGGGGGCAGCCATTGTTTATCCAAAATGGCGGACTTCATCATACAGCCGAGTCTAGATGTAAGGAACCGGAATCTGTCGAGGTTTGCCGAATGTTAGCTGAAGTAGTCGTCGACGTAGTAGTTGGCATCGGGCGACGGGGGGAGAGAGGGGGAGAAATGGGGTTTAACGTTCACTCGACACAAACTAGGTCATTGCGGGATTAACATATGGTTTTGAATTTTATTTCAATAATTCGCTTGTGCCAAGGGGTCTTTAGCAGTGGAAGGAAAATGGGGGAACCGGGGAAACCCCACGAGGCTGGACAGGCAACCCTACTCCTTTTAACGTACAACCGATGAATCGTAACCGCGCCAGTTGACTCAATGACAGGCTTTATGATACAGTACGCACGTTCTAACCACTCGGTCATCCAACCCTCGAGTTGAAATAGAACAACAGCGCTTGGGATGGCCTAGTGATCTAGAGTGTCGCACTTCGACCTCTAGCTGGCCGGTCACCTCTGGCTTGCGGCTGTGGTTTCGAGCCCTAGTGTGAGCGTATGTGACATGGAGATAGGGGCGCCTTCTCAGCCTCGTAGGTTTCCTCCGGGAACTCCGGTTTCCTCCCACTGCTAAAGACCCCTACGCGCAAGCGAATTATTGAAATAAAAATCAAAAACCATATGTTAGTCCCGAAATGACCTAGTTGTGTTGAGTGGACGTTAAACCCCATTTCTCTCTCTCTCTGGCTATAATATAGAGAAATGTTTTTTTACAGACTATTCTAATGAAAATTGATCCAATCCGATATGTTCTTACAAAATGGCAGGTCGGATTCTTTTCGTCTGATTGAATTAGGCGAACTGACTTTCAAAGGACGAGTACTGAGATCTAACCCATTATTTAGATTTAAGTCGGTATTTGCCCAAGGCTCGTATAACCAACTAATTTGTGTTTTAAGATTTTGTGGAGGGAAGAAAATGAAAATAAATCGGATCTAGATTGAAGCGAATATATCATGGTCCTTAGTTTCAGTTTCCAGAGTTACGGGTGCATGGCAACAGAAGAGACGTTTGACAGTCGTGTTGCGTAATTACTGACAAGTGGACAAAATGTAATTTAACGGTCACTCTACTCAATATGTTGGTTATAATTTTAACTTGCGGAAAATTTGTATTCTTGTAATCCCATTTAAAGTTAGAATGCGAGTTCATGTATTTCTTGTCTTATTGTAATTCCACTTTAAAGTACTAATATTGTAATCACACTTCACGAAACCACTGTCATATTGTAATCCTACTTTAAAATACGAATATTATCATTTCACTTTATAGTACAAATATTGTAATTCCACTTTTAACTACTCATGTTGTAATTCCTTTTTCTGGTACTAATATTGTTAGTTCCCCTTTACAGTACTAATATTATAATTCCTCTTTCAAGTACAAATATTGAAATTCCTCTTTCAAGTACAAAAAAATTGAAATTCCTCTTTAAAGTACTTATATTGTAATTCCTCTTTCAGTACAAATGTTGTAATGTTGTAATTCCTCTTTCAAGTACTTATATTGAAATTTCACTTTTAAGCGCTAATATTGTAATCCCACTTGCAAGTACAAATATTGTAATTCCACTTTACAGTACTAATATTGTAATCCCACTTGAAGAATAAGAGTTCGTATATTCCCCGTCTTATTGTAATTCCTCTTTCAAGTAGTAATATTGTAGTTCTACTTTGCAGTAAGAATATGAGTTTACATATTCCCCTGTATGAGTTAATATATTCCGCTTCCCCTGTGTTATTGTAACATTATGAGTTTTATATTCATCTGACAAGAACACGTGTCTATATATTCCCCTCTGACAAGAAAGAATGAGTTCATATATACCCTTGGCAACAATATGAGTTTTTATATTTCACTCTCGTGTTGTAAGAATGAGTTTATATATTCCCTGTCAAGAATATGAGTTTTATATTCCCATGTCTTATTGCAAGAATATGAGTTTATTTACTCCCCTCTCGTATTGTAAGAATGAGTTTATTTATTCTCCTCTCGTATAAATATGAGTTTATATAGTCCCCTCTCACAATATGAGTTTTTATATTCCCCTGTCAAGAATATGAGTTTATTTATATATTTGGCAACATTATGAGTTTATATATTTCACTCTCGTATTGTAAGAATGAGTTTTTTTATATTCCCTTTCAAGAATATGAGTTTATATATTTCCCTGACATCAACAATTTGAGTTTGTATATTCCCCTGACATCAACAATATGAGTTTCTATATTTCCCTGACGTCAACAATATGAGTTTATTTATTCACCCCTCGTATTGTAAGAATATGAGTTTATATATTCCCTAGTCTTAATGCAAGAATACGAGTTTCTATATTTCCCTGACGTCAACAATATGAGTTTATTTATTACCCTGTCTTATTGCAAGAATATGAGTTTGTATATTCCCCTGACATCAACAATATGAGTTTCTATATTCCCTTGTCTTATTGTATTAAACGATATATATGAGTACAAGAGACTAAGTCGCCTTATTATAGACATAAATATGGCGTGTTGTGTGAATAATTCATAGTGTCTAATCTTTAGTTGTTTATACGACTGTATTGTCTCGTATCTATAATTAAATCATTGATAATAACCCGGACTACACAGCCTTAATATGACACAGTGTGATATGTACGGGGGGAGATGTTATCTATGCAAGTCGGGAGGAGATACTCGGGTTCATGTCGTTTTTGGCTTAATATCGTGTGTTCGGGAACAGCGGTGGTGGAGAGGTCGTGAAGATGAAGCCATGGGTAATACTGACGTTCGTATCTTCATAATATATTGTGGGGGTCGATGTTATCTATGCAATTCGGGGGGAGATACTCGGGTTCAAGTCGTGTTGGCTTAATATGGTGTGTTTGGGTGGTAAGGTCGTGTAGATGAAGCCATGAGTAATACTGGCGTTCGTATCTTTACCAATATATTGTGTTAAGCTCGGTAATAGTGAGGGGAGGGGGGGGGGCGAGTAGATGTCAGCTATGCAAGTCGTGAGTTATACTGGGGTCTCTGACACTGTCAGATAATCAGAGGGGCGTAGCTACCAGATAGATACAAAATATAGATACATATATAACTGATAATATAGATACATTTATAACGTTCAGTTAAAAAGAGGGCGGACTTCGTCATAGATACAATAATATAAATACTGTCAGTCACGAAGAGTTGGTCGTCGGGACCAAACCCAACCCTAACCCTAACCCCTACCCTAGCACGTGGTGCCTGTCAGGGTCGCTAAAAAGAAACCATCATCAAAATTTTGGCCGGTGTTGTAACTATTGTGAGGAATGTCTCCCTTGTGCAAAATTTAGTCACGAAAGGGGCGGGGCTTCCGCATAGATACAAGAATATAGATACATCAATAACTGTCCGTTTAAACGGGATTGGGCTTCGCCATAGATACAAAAATACAGATACACTTATAACTGTCAGTTAAGAAATGTGTGGGGCTTCCACATAGATACAAAAATACAGACACACTTTTAACTTACACCAGCTGTCAGTTACGAGAGGGGCGGGGCTTACAACAATTCATCAATCTGAAACAATGTCCCATCGCCCCTTTAACCCGTTGCTGTATCTAAACAAGTGGAATGGTCAATGTTATCGTCCAATTATTCCCGAGGAGTCTGTACATGACTAATAAAGTAGGGATAGAGAGAGAGTGGGAGAGGGGAGGGAGAGAGAGAGAAAGAATAAGAGAGAGAGTTATGGGAGAGAGAACGGTAAATTCTATCGTCCACTTATACTCGAGGAGACTGTACGTGACTAATAAAGTATAGTTTGTTCTATTATTATAAACTAGTATTGAACAATCACGTGTCAATAACAGTTATTGTAGATATAACAAACACTCGGAGAGAATGAGAGAGAGATAGAGAGAAGGAGAGAGAGATAGAGAGGGAGGGGATGCGTTACCATGAGTAAAGGGGTGAAATATTACCATGGGTAACAGGGTCCAAAATTGCCATGGGTAAAAAGGGGTGGAATGTTACCATGGGTAAAATGGGTGAAATGTTACCATGGTTAAAATGTTGCCATGGGTAACAGGGTCAAAATGTTGCCAAGGGTAAAACTGGTGAAATGTTGCCATGTGTAAAAGGGGCGAAAGTTACCATAGGTCATTTCGGGACTAACACATGGTTTAATTTTATTTCAATAAGAGAGAGGGAGAAAGAGAGAGGGAGAGAGAGATAAATGAGATTTAACTTCAACTCGACACAAACTAGGTCATTTCGGGACTAACATCTGTTTTATTTTTTTTCAATATTTCGCTTGCACGTAGGGGTCTTTAGCAGTGGGAGGAAACCAGAGGACCCGAAGAAAACCCACGGGGTTGGACAGGCGACCCTACTCATTGTGTCACGTACACTCGGGGATTCGAAACCACGCCAATTGACTCAATAACAGACTTTACGCTACAGCACGCACATGCTAACCATTCGGCCATCCAGCCCCCTGTATATTATATAGTTTATATCATTTTTAAAACCAAAATAAATATCTGCAATAGACAGGTTTTACAGCTACAATAACAAAAAAAAATATGTTTCCGTTTTATCCAAACAGCAATAAAATTGTCGTTTCATTCATGCAGAAAGATATGGTGTTAAATTGTGTATGACTTAAATTATCATATACATTAACACTTGGTATATTTTGTTTCGATGGTATTTAGTAATTAAACTGAAGTATATAGACTAGAGAAGCATAATAGAAACGTCGCTCAGTTATAATCAGTAATTGTATTCCATAGAATTGGGGGTGGGGGGGCTACGTGCAAGCGATTTATTGAAATAAAATTAAACCATATGTTAGTCCCGAAATGACCTAGTTGTGTTGAGTGGACGTTAAACCCCATTTTCTCTCATCTCTCTCTCTCTCATCTCTCTCTCACTCTCTCTCTCTCCATAGAATTGTGACCTGTATACTCGGTACAGTGATGCAGTATTGTACAGCAACAAGAACTTCTCCGTTTAATAGAAAATTCCAATAAACAAATAATTGTTAGTTTGACGGCAAAGTGTCACAGGTGTTAGATAATATTTAAATGTTGTTTCAATGCATATTTTCATAAACTTATTATGCAGATAGAAGTGGAGAACGCTAGATCGAAGACGGTCCACAGCATTTTATGACGTCATATGTGGATTAAAGGTTAGGTAAGGGTTGGACTTGGCCCAGGGTTAGGGTTGGGGCTAGCCCTGTCAACGCCTCGAGACTCTGACGAAATCTGCAGGTTCAAGCCGCATAACCCTTATCCTAACCCACAATCCACATATGACGTCATAAAATGCTAAGGACCGTCAACCTGGGTAACAAAAAATATCTTGCGTGAAAAAGGGCGTTTTGAATAAGTACAGCATAGGCAGCTTAGAAAATTTTTAAGTCTAGTAGTTTATTCATCCCTTGATTCTGAGGAAAAAAAATATGTTCATCATATAAACATCTTCATTCTGGTCTTTATTTCATAGAAATTGACGGAAAACTAGAGCGGGTGGTATAAAATTGATATAACGTCGGCGACCATATTTGATGACGTCATTGTGGAATAACCTACCACGTGGTGAGTGTCCACCCAAGTTCAAAATACTTTCTTCGGCGCCCACTAAACATTTCTTCAAAACAATTCTCCCTACTCCAGCTTCCCTACAGAACCACGTTTACGACAAAATAAAAACCATAAGACAGAATTCGAAGTCCTAAAAAACGTTATAGGCAAAATAGTGTATTCAAGCAAAATAGTGTAATCAGCAAATGGACTGCACCTCGTGTACAAAATACACGACAAGCAGTGGTAACAGGTGTCCGGAAGAGTAAGCTTACCCTGCCTGGCGCCACACCCGTCATAGCTGTACCCAAACTATTAGGCGAAATGTCGGTATGGGATATTTTTGACTCAAAGAAATTTGATAGTTCAAAGAATAACATAATATAGAAATACACAGATATCGCAGGCTTCACCTTTCAGGAAACAGTTAAAGTTGCAATCAACGGAACAAGCAGGGAAAAAATCAAAGACAACTTCCATATAGTCTGTGCATTGAAATATGCTCTAAGTGCAAAAAAAGAATGATATTCTTTTTTTATCTCGATCAAAGGCAAAGATGATAAGAACTTTTTTTAAAAGTGGGAAGAAATAGATAATATGTCATGAAGAGGTTGTGAATAGAAGATATTCACCAATATATTATGTTATAACTTGACATGTCGGCGTTATGTCGT
Organism: Patella pellucida; assembly: GCA_917208275.1. NCBI lineage: Eukaryota > Metazoa > Mollusca > Gastropoda > Patellidae > Patella > Patella pellucida. Next base: position 5,101,908 of record OU795036.1, on the reverse strand, counting down.
GATGTGTGGGTGATATGTCGTAAAAATGTGGACGATATGTCGTGGAATGTGGGCGGTATGTCGTGATGTACACTACATGTCCATCTACAGCTGCAGATTCTGACCTGGTACGTTGACCCGGCTACTTTTGATTTCCACACGATTTCACAAGATTTCTACTACTAGCAAATGTCCATCATCAGACTGCAGCATAACCAATAATAACCCTCACCCTAAAGCCAGGCTGACACTTGCACGATTCCGTGGCACGCATTGGTACCACTCGAGTCGGCACGACACCGTCCGATTTGCGCAAACTCGTCGTGCCAATGCGGGAAGTGCGTAAACAATGCGCAAACCATGCGTAAACTCGTCGTGCCAGTTCGTGTCAATGTTGACACTGATGGGCATGACAAAATCGTGGCCAAAAGTCGTGCAAGTGTCAGCCTGGCTTAAGTAACCAGATCAACGTACTGCGCCATGGTTATCTTTAGATATATAAGAGACTTCGGATAATTCTTTAATATAATAGAGCTGCGAGAAGATTCTCTTTGGGTATATATATAACAAAGCTAAAACATCCTCCAAACAATCCTTCAAATTGGTGATGTATCAGAATCTGATTAAAACACAGATCCTATTTCGTTTCGTTTTGTTATAGTTCATTCGTTTTACTTTACTACAATGTAGGCCATCGAAAGTATAAAAAACGAAACAAAATACAGATCTGTATTTTAATTAGATTGTATATCTCAGAGCATAGATAATTATCTAATATATAAAACAGCTCTGCAATTATCCTTTTAACAGATCAGAACATATATCGCCCTGTACCAGTATTTTAATTAGATTGGAAATATCAGAATATAAATAAAATTATTTAATGTAATAAAACATCTCTGCAATTATCCTTTTAATAGATTAGAACATATCTTTCCCTAGATCTGTATTTTAATTATTTGGATATATCATGAGAACATAAATTAAATTATTTAATATAATAGAGCTAAAAAATCTTTGGGTCTATCCTTTTAATAGATCAGAACATATCTCGCCCTAGACCTGTATTTTAATTAGAATTGGATATATCAGAACATAAATAAAATAATTTAATATTATAGAGCTAGAACATCTTTGAAACTATCCTTTTAATAGATTAGAACATATACATATATCTGACTTCCAGAGATTAACTTGGTAGGGAGGGGACGTCGTCGCGACGACCGTGGACATCCATTTTCATTTCATTCAATATAATCGAGCTAAAAAATCTTTCGAACTATCCTTTGAACAGATCAGAATATATACATAATATATCGTTCTATAGTACTGACATGCAAGTCAAAAATTTCCAGTGAGGGAATGGGGGCGAGGGTGCTCGTCGTGACGACCGTGGGCATCCATTTCCATTTCATGGAGTTGGACTCGTCTATTCAAAGAGCCAAATTAATTTTTATTTTAGAAATTTGAATTTATCGCATTAACTGTGTTATGCTACTTAATTTAAATAAAAAATATGCATTCGGCTCTTGGTAAGCAGTGAGCTCTATACTCGACAAGTTGGTGGGGAGAGGTAATGCTTTGCTTGTCGCATGCCACTGAAGTCACCGACTGTATAGAGTAAGGGATCCTGACTAGTCCCATGATGTTGGTAGTAAGACAAATCGACAAATATTCTATTTCAATCACTCGGATCAAGACACGAATGTCTGGGTTTCTAAACATTTAGAAGCTAAAAAAAACGATTAAAAGAGTTTAAAAGAATGCTTGCAGGGTTGATTTGTAAAAATTCAAAACAATTGAAATGTATGAATTATTTTGAATGTATGCAAGGGTGGTTTATTTGTAAGAAATGAAAAAGCGGTATAAACATCTTGGGAGTGCATATCAGTTTATTTGTAAGAACTGGGATAATTCAAAATAACAAAAACAAAACAACTTGGAGTGTATGCTAGGGCAGTTTATTTGTATGAAATAAAACAATAATAAGTATTAAAAATATTGTATGCTAGGACAATTTATTTGTAAGAAACCAAAAAAAATGAAAGTGTTTAATATAATGGGGTTTTTTTTTAAAACAAAATTGTATTTAGTTGAGCTGGATTGGGGAACAGGCATATGGCCTCTCTCTTATACTATATGTATATATCTGGACTTTAAGCTAGGGGAGTTTAATTGTAAGCGAAATTAATGGTTGTTTTTTTTTAAACAAAATGTTATTTAGTTAAAATGGATTGAGGGACAGGCATGGTTTATATGGCCTCTCTCTTATAATATACATGTATGTATATATCTGGACTATGAGCTAGGGGAGTTTTGTAAGCAAAATTAATGGTTGGGGTTTTTTTTAAAATAAAATTTGATTTAGTTGTAATGGATTGAGGAACAGGCATGGTCTATATAGCCTCTCTCCTATAATATATTTGGGACTCTAAGCTAAGGACAATTAAAACGCGGAGAATAATAGAATCGAACTTACCTCAAATTTCCATTAAGAATTACCAAAATATCCGAGTTTATATTCAAAGAAATAGAAGAAAAACACGATTAAAACACTTCCAATAGAGAGATTCGAATAAAAACTCCCAGCGCCGATTGAACAGCAGCAACAACCGTTAGTCCTTTGGCACGAAAATACGAGAACCGACCGACTAGCGATAACAGTTTAACAGTAGCAGTCTAAGATCAATGTACATAGTAGCGGTGTAGTGCCATTGAACGAAGTGATAACAAAATAACGCAGTGAGACGCGACACGACTCGCAGGCTTTCACACAAACCCAACCAACAAGCCAGCATAGAGAATCAACGTAACTTCTCAACGCTACACTCACTGTGGAGCCGGGTTTCCCTGAACGTAGCAGCACATTGAACTGAACACATCTACTACTTCTACACACACGACTTTGAACAAGTGATTGAATGTATACGGGGCATCCACTAAACCAAACGGCTTTGTAAAAGACGAGTGATTGTATGTATGTATACAGGGCATAGATTTTGTTGGTTTTATTGAAGCCCAGTCAATCGTCGAATAGAAAGTAAATCGGCGACTTTATACTCTCCAACTTCTTCTCTTTATCGACTAATTCACTGATCGATGAACAGGCGTTGAAGACGTTGGGTTAAACTAATGCCACGATAAGACGAAACGTACATTGGGGTTTTTTGCGCCTCTTATCATCGCGGCGATGGTCCTTAAGACGGATCGTTTACACAGTTGAAATTGTCTATTGTTTTCTATCATCATCATTAAAACCTTTTTCGATTCCCTGGTATGTACGTGACAAGGAATAGGGTCGCCTGTCTAACCTCGTGAGTGTTATCCGGGTCCTCCGGTTTCCTCACACTGCTAAAGACCGCTACGCGCAAGCGAATTATTAAAATTAAATTAAACCTTGTTACTCCCGAAATGACCTAGTTTATGTCGAGTGAACGTTAAACCCCATATCTCCCTCTCTCTTTCTCCCTCTCTCTTTAGGCCTTAACTGTTATATAAACTATTAATAAGACATTTATATTAACATGACAAGACCATAACCAATTCTCGATGCCATCGGATATCTCCTATATTAAGTAGATTAGAACGGTTCGGAAAAAATGGGATTTAACGTCCAGTCGACACAAACTAGGTCATTCTGTGACTTACGTATGGTCCAATTGTATTTCAATATTTCGCTTCCGCGTAGGGGTCTTTAGCAGTGGGGGGAAACCACTCCTTGTCACGTACAACCAGAAAATCAAAACCACGCCAGTTGACACTGATACAGCGCGCACACGCTAACCATACGGCCATCCATGGCTTTTTCAATCATTTTGTACTTTTGTAATTGTATTTCTATCGTTAAGTTTTTGTCACGAGTGTGTATATGTGTCTGAGAAATTACTTATAACAAAACAAAAAAAAAATTAAATAAAATTAATTAAATAAATAAATAAATAAACAAATAAATAAATAAATTAGTATCGTGTAAATTTCTGATTTGTGCCCCAATTTGTAATAAACCAGTGTTAGTGCCCATGCTTTGATTAATGTCTACCTTATGTTCAATGATTTATAATCGCTCAACTGTGGCAGGATCTCACGTGATCGTTTGCTATTTAACAAGTCATACTCGGTCGCTATCCATCAGAAATTTACAACTTTGGGGTAAAGTATATAACAGAGAGAGAGAGAGGGGGAGAGAGATTTCACATAAATCCAAGAGGTCGACGAGACATTTTAAGAGCGGCACCAGGAATTTCCGAACGGGATAAAAAAAAAAGGAGGGGATGCATTTCACCGGTGTTCAGTGGATATTAGAGGTTTAACTCTTTAAACAGTTGGGTGAAAAAATGAGAAACTCCACGAGGTCGTCGCGTACACGCTTCAGATCGAAATCGCACCACTTGACTCAATGAGACAGACCTTATGATCTAAAAGCACAGGCGTTACGCCACCCGTGTTTTGTTTGAGAATATAAGTGTGTGTCTAAATCTTAAGAACTGCTAGGCGTTGATTGAATCGCACTAAGAGACATAAGTTGTCAATTAATTATTGATTTATTTTTATTGATTGTAGATATTAATCACACCTTATATTTACTTATCAACATTACACGGATGTGACGTCATTTAAAACGACAAACCCACATACCTCGATTTTCGATTTCCAGTTTTAAAGATGCGCTTAGTCCGCAAAACGCTAGATAGGAAACGGCCTAGAACATATGACGTCACATGGGGACAGTGCGTTAGGTTTACGAATTTGGTAGGGAGGGGTTTAGTCTCCGCATAAGCACTGACCTAGGTTGATGCAAAATTTGGTTCGTTATATTTCCTAGTTTTATAATACATGCAATACATTAGATTGATATACACAGTTGGTTTCCCTGGGGGTTTGGGGGGCTGGTGCGCTGTTGGTCTCCCTTCGGTGTCCCGTGTGGTATTCTGATATTTCGGTTTCTGAAGAAAAACGGAATAAATTTGAGGTTATCCGGTGACAGCCACATTATTGTGTTTCCTCTACGAAGGTTTTGATTTTCTGAAAATGATGTTGTTTTGGGCGTTGGGGGGGGGGGGGATTCTTATAACAAATTGATTTTATTCTGTAGTTTTCCGGCGTGGATTTCCCTTGTCAATGATGCAGAAGGAGGGCCTGACAAGGACAGCTGTCTAGTCGTTCGGATGGGACAAAAAAACAGAGGTCCCGTGTATACATTGGAGTGCACGTAAAAGATCCCTTGGCAGTTGGAATTCGATATAAGAGTAGGCCGTAGTGCGTATGCCCGCCTTCCATTAGCCTAGGTTAGGTGCAGAAGAGTAGGACGTTAAACCCCATTTCATTTTATTATTGTGTAGTCGTTATATCGGGAAGTAGACGCCTGATTGTTGGTCATTTAACAGCTGTTTCCCCCAGACTAGAAGTCATAAGAAAGACGCGCGGTCTACAATTATCTCCGCTTGAGAACAGACACTAAGCTAGTTAACCGACATTTTAATTCCTAGCTAAACGATTTCTTGGCGAAAACACGCCAAGTACGTGCGTGCAGGAAGACCGCGCTACACGCAAAACAAAAATCTACAAGATAAACCTGCTGATAAGACAGAAAATAGACATTGCAAAAATAAACAATTATCAAATCTAGTGAATGGATCCGGGGGACATCCGTAAGCGTCCACTGCGCTGTACAGTCCCGAGCCTGTTATGATACAGGCTTCGCATAAAACGATTTACAAAAAAGACGTAACAAAAATAATGCGACCGATCTTGACAGTGGTCGTCTCTTCAATAGCGATAGTCTGTCAGTTGATAATCGAACAAAACCTCGGAAAACGCTAATGTAATACGTGTAGTGAGCGAATTTTAAGAAGTATTTTTACTGCTTCACATTTTAAAAAAAATCAATTTTTATTTGTTCTTTGTGTGTGCATGACAGGAGTAACATTTCATTTCATTTCGGGGGTTGGGATGGCCTAGTGGTCTAAAGTGCCGCGCTTCGATCTCGAGCTGGCCGGCCACCTCTGGCTTATGGCTGTGGTTTCTAGCCTGGGTTTCCTCCGGGCATTCCGGTTTCCTCCCATTGCTAAAGACCCCTACGCCCAAGGGAATTATTGAAATAAAATTAAACCATATGTTAGTCCCGAAATGACCTAGTAGTGTTGCGTGGACTTTTAACCCCATTTCTCTCTATATATATATTTCAATTCTAAGTCTTCTTCGCGATTTTTGAGAAGTATTTTTTTCCTGCTTCACATAATTTAATAAAATTGCAATGTTTATTTATTCTGTGAGACAGAGGTAACATGGACTAGAACCACATTATAAAATATTTAATTATGACGGTCGTTCAGTACAGAGATCCATTTTTAAAGTTGAGAGTTCTCTGTGTGCAGGAATGACGAGAAATATGGCGGTCGTTCAGTACAGAGATTCATTTTTAAAGTAGAGAGCTCTCTGTGTGAGTACAGGAATGACAAGAACTTTGAACACAACACGTAAAGGCTTGTTGTCGCTAATTAGACTATCAGTTTGTAATCTTTCTATTTAAGGACTATGGCCACAGATTGGTTAAGTGGCTATTTACAAAACCATAATGTGGTTTAATTGCGATCAGGAAAGGAATATATCGCAGAACGGATGGAGACCAATGGTAAAAATTAAATGTCAGGATAGGAAGGGGAAGTACCACTAATTAAATGACATTAACCATTTCAATACCGTGATAATTATACTGGCTGCAAATATATTTTTATTTGCCGTAAAGTAAGAGAGAGAGAGAGAGAGAGAAAGAGAGAGGGAGGGAGAGAGAAGAGAGAGAGAGAGAGAGAGAGAGAGAGGAGAGAGAGAGAGGGTGGAGAGGGGGTCAAGCGAATGTCGAGGGGGGGGGGGGGGGGGCTAGAGATAGAGACAAATGGGTTTAACATCCATTCGACACAAACTAGGTCTTTTCAGGACTAACATATGGTTCAATTTTATTTCAATAAGAGAGAGGGAGAAAGAGAGAAAGAGAGAGAGAGAGACTAAACAGAGGGGGGCATCGGGTCTAAACCATGATTCAATTCTATTTCAATATCGCGTGTAGGGGTCTTTATCAGTTGGGGATACCGGAGGACCCGGAAAAAACACACAAGGTTGGACAGGCGACCCTACTCCTTGTCACGTAAAACCGGGGATTCAAAAGCATTCCACTTGACTCGATAACAGATGTAGAGATATACCCAGTGTTCATGTAATAAACCAAAAGTTTTGAAAAATGTATCTGTAAAATTCATTCAACTCAATTACAACGGAAATGCAGAGAAGGCGAATTGGTTAGCGAATCAGTTGACCACGTCTAACTTTTTCTCACTCTTTCCGGTTTCACGTGACACAGAACCCGGGCCGTGTTTTACGAAATTTTAACTAAAATAAAATCCTAATTTTAGTAATTTGATTGGATAATATTAGATTGATTATAATGTTTAGCCAATCAAAATTGAATTATCTACTATAATTTGGCTTTTATCTTCAGTTTAAAAAAAAAAATCCAATTTAGTTAGGGGGTTTTGGGATGGCCTAGTGGTCTAGAGTGCCGCGCTTCGACCTCTAGCTGGCCGGCCACCTCTGGCTTGCGGCTGTGGTTTCGAGCCCTGGTATGAGCGTATGTGGCATGGAGATAGAGGCGCCTTCTCAACCTCGTGGGTTTCCTCCGGCCACTCCGGTTTCCTCCTACTGTTAAAGACCCTTGCGCGCAAACGAATTATTGAAATAAAATTAAACCATATGTTAGTCTCGAAATGACCTAGTTGTGTTGAGTGGACGTTAAACCCCATTTCTCTCTCTCTCTCTCTCTCTCTCTCTCTCTCTCTCTCATTCACTTACCAGATGCCGCTTAAAATAAATCGTCCAAATTTAATTCACTATTACAGAGGACTTAGAAGGGGACAAAGTACAGTCGTTTGGATGGAACGAAAAACCGAAGCCCCGTGTACACATTGACGTGCAAGTAAATGATCCCATGGTACGTAGAATTCGATGTAAGAGAAAGTCCGGGGTGCCACTGCCTGGGCGAAATATCCCACACTGCATGTCGTGTACCCGTCTTCATTAGCCCAATCGTAGGCACTTCTCTAGTCCACATGTGCACCACAAATTCTCATACAAAAGGCGTAAAAGAAAACGGGCGACACCATCTACCAAACGATATGTTTTTTTATTAAATAAAGAGAAGAACTTCCCACTAAACCAAATCCATGGCCTAAGGCCAAAAATGGAAAGATTGCAAAATCTTATTCTAAAAATCAGGAAGCAGCTTCGGCTCTCCTATGTCTTGTCTGCGATATCACTTAAGTGGAAGTAGACGTTAAACACCAAAAAGAAGAAGAAGAACGGGCGAGAAAGAAATGCAGGAAATGAAATGGAGTTTAACGCCCTACTGGGCGAGAAAGAGGACAATTTAAATGTTCTGTGTAACTTTAACAGTGAGCTCTTCTTCGTCGTTTGATCAAATTTAATTAAGAAAAGTGCATTCGAGTTCTATAAAACTTGGGTCCTTAAAGGCCACGCAACTCTTAAACAAGATACTTCAACAATAATTTCATTCTGCCAATAACCCACGAGAATTGACTTCTATTTAGCCAATGAGATTCTGGTTTACTCTTGGTTTAGTTGAGTGCTGAGAAGTCAAAGAGATCCAGTTTCATTGTATACTTCCTTCCGTCACCCACCCAACCCACCCTACATCCTTCCGCCACCCACCCCTCCACCCTACATCCTTAAACTACCCATCCCTCCAACCTACATCCTTAAGCCATCCATCCAGTGCTAATGAAGACTAGCATGATAATATGCCATACAGTGTGCTACGAGGGAATTTTGCCCGGGGAGCGCCCCTATGGCCTACTTAACTCTGATGCCAACGGCCCATTAACAAGAATAGATTGTTTATATCGACTGTGTTGTGTAAAATTATTTTTCTTTACTCAATTTACTGACATGGGCGGAAACAGTGTGTGCTACGACGGGAATTTTGCCACGACAGCGCCACTATGACGGTTCATTAAGAAGAATCGATTGTTTATATCGGCTTTGTTGTGTGAAATTATTTTGCTTCACTTAATTTACTGACATGGGTGGAAACACCGGGTGCTACGACGGGAATTTTGCCACGACAGCGCCACTACGACGGTCCTTTAAGAAGAGTCGATCGTTTATATCGACTGTGTTGTGTAAAATTATTTTTACCTCAACCAATTAACTGACATGGGCGGAAACAGTGTGTGCTACGACGGGAATTTTACCACGACAGCGCCACTACGACCGTCCTGTAAGAAGAATCGATTGTTTATATCGGCTTTGTTGTGTAAAATTATTTTTACTTCACCCAATTAACTGACATGTACGGAATGGTAGGAAACTCTTTATTATCGTCCACATAAATTCCCTGATCAAATAAACTCTGTGTTTGTATGGAATTCATTCAATTTCAATTCCCAAACTGTTTTTATCATTCGCTTGATCAAAAGTTACCATGCACTTGAGTTGAAATGAGGCTTACTTCTTACGTCAAATGCGCTAATGAGAGAGAGAGAGGGAGAGAGAGAGAGAGAGAGAGAGAGAGAGAGAAAAGAGAGAGGAGAGAGAGAGGGAGAGAGGAGATGGGTTTCCACGTCCACTCGACTCAAACTAGGTCATTTCGGGATGAACGTATCGTTCAGTTTATTTCAATAATTCGTTGCACGTAGGGGTCTTTCGCAGTTGGGAGGAAACCGGAGGTCCCCGAGAAAACTTTGGCGGATCGACAGGCGACCCTACTACTTATCACGTACAACCGAGGAATCGAAACCCCGCGAGTGCACTCAATAACAGTCTTTAGGACACAGCGCGCACGTGCTAAAATTCGCCCCCCCACCCCATTTTGCCCGGGCAGCGGTGGTACGACATACTCTTAAAGGTACATTATGTAAGATTTAGATCAAGTTCACAAAGCATTCTCAGACTGGAGTTGAGAATTTCTTCAACTTTTCAATCACTCTTTATGAGAAATATCTTTGATTCAGAAACACAAAACTTTGCACATAGTATCTTATTGATGTATTTGATACAATAAAACAACAAACGTTTAATAAAGGGGTATATGTTTGTTAAATTAAGGCAAACAATTTTGAGTTAATTCTCAACTTAAGTATGAAAATGCTTTTTGAACTCGTGGCCTGGTCATTTTTGTTATAATAGTTGATAAATAGATAATGTAAAATGAATATATTGGAAATTTCCTTAAAATCATTTTAATCCGAGCGCAAAAATCACTGTGAGTAGTTTCACACGATGTGTGCATTTAGTGTTTATTATCATAAACACGGCACTTGTTATTCGAGACCTAGTCTCGCTTCCCCAGTTTTAAATTAAATCATTAAATTCCCGAATTGTCCTAATCCGATGACCTAGAGAGATAATTTTGGTCTTGCCATGTTAATAAATGTCTGAAGAAAGACTTGCAATAAGCGGCAGATTTTAGAACTTGATTTATGCAACTTTCATGTTTTAACGGATTTGTCCATGATGTATGCGACGTCGGTTGTTGGTATCATCCGAACAAACCACTTATCAGGTCCCTTCATCCTTCACCACTAATCAGGCCCTCCATTTTACATCACTGATCAGGCCCTCCATCCTACACCACTGATCAGGCCCTCCATCCTACACCACTGATCAGGCCCTCCATCTTACACCACTGATCAGGCCCTCCATCTTACACCTGTCAAGCCAGCAAGAGTGTTATGATAGCCGTGGCGATAGAGAGGCGGCTTCTTACCAATGCAACAAGGGTTCAATCCCAGCTCAGGGCATGAACTTTATCGTTGTAAGTGAAAGGGATATTCGGTCTCCCGTCCGATCAGGCAGGTTTCCCCCGAGTTCTTCGGTTTCTTCCTGCAGTAATGATCGAAATCATTCGCACGATCTGTTCCAAGGGCCAAATTTGAAAAAGGCATCAGGCCTAATTTGCTACCCTTGTAAAATGACGCGATTATTATTATTAATATTATTATTATTATTAAAAAGACCAGCCTACTAGGACAGAAACTCGGGTTCGCCACCGTCTGCACATTAGTTCGATTCAAACTCATCCAGAATTTTTGTTTCTAGATTTGCTCATTGTTTTAGGAAGTGATTTTCGGTGGCTAAACATTTTTATTGTTGCTGTGTTTTAGAATAGATAGCTCTTGTTCATCGGCCTGACTGCTTTCGTGGGTCCCACGATCTCGGTGAGGAATACATGCCATCCGATTCACAGCTCAACAGTGAAATTATATTTTGTATAATGGGTCGCGCGGACATTGCAGTGTAGTGGTACAAATGATACATAATATGGTGATTTCGAAATCCAGAAGTCATCTTAAATAACTCAAATCCAGTAACCTCTTCGCGTTAAACAACCGAAATAGTCCGACCTTTATAGCTAATAGCGTATAAATATTCATTGAAAATGGATGGCTGGCGGAAGCTTTTTATCAAAATGACAAGTTAGCGTGTCGTCTGCGAGAACAAATGGTGACGTAAAACTTAATTCAAGCAGATTCATGACGTCTGTATTAGGACCCCACGCCGAGGAAAATGGCGACATACCGAACATGCAGGAAATTAACTAAGAATAACATTTTTATTTAGTTGTATGGTCACGGGTGTTCAAGACTAGTTCTCTTTTATCTGGACTGTATGACATTAGAATATAAAAGAGAGAGACAGAGAGAGGGGAAGAGAGAGAGACAGAGAGAGGGGAAGAGGGGGAAGAGAGATAGAGACAGAGAGAGGGGAAGAGAGAGACAGAGAGAGGGGAAGAGAGAGAGAAATGGGGTTTAACGTGCACTCGACACAAACTAGGTCATTTTGAGACATATGGTTTAATCTTATTTCCGTATTTCGCTTGCGCGTAGGGGTCTTTATCAGTGTGAGGACACCGGAGGACCCGGAGAAAACCCACGAGGTTGGACAGGCGACCCTACTCCTTGTCACGTACGTAAGGGGAATCAAAACCTCACCAGTTGACTCAATTACAGGCGTTATGATACAACGAACGTGCTAACCATTAGCCCCCCCCCCCCCCTCGAGAATATTCAACCTGGTTTCCTTTATTAGAGGTTGGGCCACGGTGGCTGAGTGAGTCAGACGCTGGCTCGCTAGCCTGAAGGTCGCGTGTTCGGTCATTCCACCCCCCGCCATTGGACGAACAGGTTTTCCGTGCGTAAACAACTTCGCCTATAAATAATAAAGGACCTGACTGTTCTGTAAATAGATTGAAGATTATTTCTTGATTGATTTCAACACTAATTGTTTACTTTAGTTTTTTAGCGCGTGTATAACTGTCTCGTTGTCAATAAGTCTCGTGCTTTAATTCCATGTTTTATTCAAGAACGTTAACTCTCTTAATTCCTTATTTGGCTTTTGTGTTTTACCAGTCATCAATCACGTGGAACAAGGGCGACGTGGGTTGATTGATTACGTGAACTACGTCATCAATGAATTTTTGTCCCTAATGAGTAAAGTTTACAATTAAATTCAACTAAACTAATCCCGGGTTCGATCTTTGTGTCGACCGAGAAAGCAGATCGAGGCTATTCAGAGAGACAGAGAGAAATGGGGTTCAATTTTATTTCAATAATTCGCTCGGCAGTGAGGGGAAACCGGAGGAGTAAGGACCCAGAGAAAATGTACGAGGTTGGACAGGCGACCCTACTCATTGCCAACTAGACAGAGGGTTCAATTTTATTTCAATAATTCGCTTACGCGTAGAGGTCTTCCCCTAAGAAAATCCACGAGGTTGGACAGGCGACCCTACTCATTGACACGCACAACCGATGTCTACTTAGGTCTGTCTTTTTTATACAAATTTATTCATTAATTCACATAAAATATTGAAAAAAGTAGACATTTTTTCTACAAAACTATCAAAACACTTTCAAAAAAGGCAGACATTTTTAATATTTATAATGTCTTTTTTATAAAATTATTCATTGGAAGTAAAAAAAAAAGAAGAAAACTCGGCTATTGACATCCTGCGACATTAAAATGGCCTTTAAAGGTACGAGAGTGGTCGAATAGATAATCAGTATGTATTAGTAGAAATGAAAGAAAGAAATGGGGTTTAACGTCCACTCGACACAAACTAGGTCATTCCGGGACAGAAATGAGGTTTAATGCCTGACACTTCAACCCCAATCGATGTAATGAAGACGGGAATGCAGTGTTCTATAAGGGACATTTTGCCCGGACAGCGGCATTGCAAAAAATGAAAAGGGGGTTTAACGCCCTACTCTTCTGCTTCGATTGGGTTAATGAAGACGGGCATACGCCATACAGTGTGCTATGGGGAAAGGTTTGCCAGGGTAGCGGCACTACTCTTATGTCGAATTCCAACCTGCCAAGTGATCTTTTACGCGCACGCCAATGTGTATACGGGATCTCGGCCCATGTCAGGCCTTCCGCCCCGAATCACTGCCAAGTGATCTTGTACACGGGATCTCGGCCCGTTGCAGGCCTTTCGCCCCGAATCGCTGACAAGGGGAAACACGTCGAGAAAAGCCGATTTCCAACTGCAGGCCCGAATATTGGGTTTTCGTTGTATCCGCGACGGCGGCTGGTGCAAAAAAGCTGGACATTAATCCTCAAAATCAGTTCATTTACGTACACTCCAAATTACATACGGGTGGATTTTTTATTTGGACACGGAGACGGTGATAAATAATTACGTGTATTAGGAAAACGAACAAATAATTTCCAAAAACAAATTAAAAGAATAGAAAAAATGTGTCGGCGTCTTTGATCTCGTCACGTGACCTTTTCTCTTGGACCATTTTTTTTTTCCCGCACCAGACAAATAATAAACTCGCCGTCAATCAATGGCACCGCGATGCAGCAAAGTACACCCTTCAATTGTGAAATTACGTCATTGATCTTTACCGAATGTAATTAAAGACTATCAGAAGCATGCCGCCATCTGTGTAGATATACTCGAAGGTCACCAAGAATAAGTAAATTTAGTTCTTACTAATTTTCAATTTCTCGAGCGATCTTTTTGTAATGTTTGATTTGTGAATGCCAGCCATGATGTAAGTAGTCTCGGTCACCCAGATACCACATAGTCTTCAACGTAAATATATTCTGGATGATAGTGACTTTGATATAAGGGGAGCCGCAGGGGGAAGATAAACGAAGTTGACTCGTTTTTTGTAATATTTGTTTTGGGGCTGCCATGAAGCCGCAGGGTGAAATAAAATGAAATGAAATCGAACGGGGTTTAACGTCCTACTACTGTTCTGCCCCTAACCTGGGCTAATGAAGACGGGCATGCGCCAAACAGTGACTTGCTATGAGGGCAATTTTGCCCCGGCAGCTGCGCTACGGCCTACCCACTACTCTTACATCGAATTCAAACTACCAAGAGATCTTCTACGTGAACGCCAATGTGTACACGGGACCTCGGGTTTTTTCGTCCCATACGAACGACTAGACAGCTGTCTTTGTCAGGCCCTCCGTTCTGCATAAGCCGCGGGGTGAACAATAACGATGTTGACTCGCGTTCAAGGTCTCAAATATAAACTATTGACAGGGATTTTTTTTTTTAGCTTTAAGTACAGATGTACAGATGGCGGATTGAAGGCCATGGTCCGGGGCTTTAAAGAGCCATTTATACAGAGTGCAAACGCGAATGCGAATGCGACCGCTGAACTCTGGGACTTTCATCGCGAATTATCATTCGTCCTGAAAGCAGGACACGCAGAAATTCAAAGATGGACGATTTACACGTGTATGCTTTTTAAACTTACACTCAGTTAGGCTTTTAGTATAACCGACTCGTCGTTTGATTCTAATCAATCGAGTGCGATCGCCGATATCGCGTTCGCGTTCGCGTTCGCGCTCCGTATAAAAGGTTCTTAGAGGCGAAATGAGGCCTGTGAATGAAACGGCAAATTCGTTTATCGGGAATTTTCGGTCTTTCTATAGAGTGAACTAGTTTGGAAATAGACCCTGTTAATATATGCCAGCATCGCCATTTTGACAGTGCCTTATCGGTTCAATCAAAACTGAGGGTAAAGTGGCGGGGGGATTTTATTAATGGTTTGGTCACTAGCCCCCCCCCCCCTCCAATCAACACTTTTTTTACCCGAGGGCCGGAGCCAATTAATGAAAACAAAAAATACTATATGTGAATGGGGGCCATCCATAAAGTACGTACGCTTAAAGGGGGGGTCACGCCAAAAACGTTCAGGTGCGTAAATTCATAGGCAAAACGTACGTACAGGAGCGTACAGGGGGAGGGGAGGTCTGAATTTTACCCATTTTGAGCGTACGTACTTTATGGATGGCCCCATACCGAAACGGTCTGGTTAGAGTCAAACCTGGTTAATGTAGCGAATCTGATTAAAATACAGATTAATATTTCGTTTCGGTTACTTAATACTTTCTATGGCCTACACTACATGAAGAACCGGTAAGCATTTGTTTCCATCCACCGGAGCCTGGTGTTATGACGTCATATGTGGATTGTGGGTTAGGATAAGGGTTAGGGTAAGGGTTGTGGCCTGCAGATTTCGTCAGAGTCTCGAGATGTAGACAGGGCTAGCCCCTACCCTAACCCTGGGCCAAGCCCAACCCTTATCCTAACCAAGAATCCACATATGACGTCATCACACCAGGCTCCGGTGGATGGGGAAAAAATGCTTACCTGAAGATCCGACCGGTTGAAGCGATAGGGCAAGTCAGAGATACGAGCAGCTTTTGACCTTATGACGTCAGACAATTGATTAACTACTCAGAATTGATGTTTCTAGTGGATTACCCACAGTCCCGTGCACCACACGCCTAATGGTCACCGTAACGTTTCATTGGCTAATCCCGTACATTATCCAGAACACGTCAATAATAACAACTCTTCCAGATTCACTGTAGAAGAGACAAGTAAAACGAAATTTTGAACTATATAAAACGAAACGAAATAAGATCTGTGTTTTAATCAGATTGATGAACATTCATCCCCCACTCCCTGTCTCCCCCACTCTCTTTCCCTCTCTCTCTTCTCTCTCCCCCTCTCTCCCCCTCTCTCTATTTCTCTCTCTTGCTGTCTCTCTCTATATTAACCCATCTCTTTCACGTGTCTCCAAGAATGAAGTATCGAATACAAGCATAAACTGTTTTTGTATCCACAGTCTGTTAGACAATAATAAGACGTTAAACCAGGAATAAAACTCATGAATATTCAAGTAACGCCATCAACTTGTCTCCTAAAACAAGATATAAAATTCAAGAACGATAATACCTTATTATCTCGATAGCAGTAGGGGTCAGACCACCATTAATTTCTTTTTGTCTTCTTCCACGACTCCAACTTTGTTCATAAATTTTCATTGGGCTGATCACTCCCCACTTTCTTAACAGCTTAGTGAATCTACTTATGGAAGTGTACAAGGGTTAGTAATGCGAACAATGTCAAGGGGTATGTCTACACGCTTTAACCTTTAAAAAGATTTTGTCGAGTTAATTTTATCGACGCCGTATATTATATTAAAATTCATATGTCTTCGATATTAAAAACACCAACGATTTGTCACTTTAAATCAACACAAATGCTGTGATCTTACCGAGAACATGTGGACTTCTGTTATTCAATCAGGTATTGACTCGAATAACAAGACGAATGAAAATCAGTTTATATACATTAATTGCGTCCCATTTGTGTCAATATGTCCCAAATATTAGCGAGTTAGCTCCTTTAAGTCTAGAAATGACCTAGTTTGTGTCTAATTGACGTTAAACACCATTTCCCTCTCTCTCTCTCTCTCTCTCTCTCTCTCTCTCTCTTTCTCACACTCTCTCTCAAAAACACAATCAAATATTAACAAGAAAAAGAGTAATATTTGCCCCCCCCCTCTCTCTCTGTCTCTCTGTGTCTCTGTCTCTGTCTGTCTCTCTCTCTATCTCTCTCTCTCTCTGATATATACATGTACTAACTTAAAGCTAATATGTTCAACCGTCTCAAAAACACAATCAAATATTAACAAGAAAAAGAGTCATATTAGCCCCCCCCCCTCCCCTCTGGCTCTCTCTCTCTCCCTCTCTCTCTCTCTCTCTCTCTCCCATATACATGTACTAACTTAAAGCTTCTATATTCAACCGTCTCAAATATTAACAATCAAATTTTAACAAGAAAAAGAGTCATATTAGCCCCCACCCCATCCTCTCTCTCTCTCTCTCTCTCCCGCTCTTGTATTGAACCGTCTCCAATATGCAATCAAGTACCAAGGCGACCAAATCTCAATTACCAGTCCAGAAATAAAACAGAAAGAGAAAATGGTAATCAAGTCGACTTCTGATCCGACGACATTTTACGTTCAAACTAAGTATTCTCGCCTTTATGTAAACGAGAATTCAGACCTGCAGTTCTCTCTGCAACAATGGCAAGATATTTGATAAATTGGCTCCACGATCAAAAAGTCTGCACGGCGCCAATCACCTTAGTCGCTTGGGTTTGTCAATTACACAAAACACATACTGGAGTTGTCATGTTCAGCCTTTGTTCGTTTTCACTGATCTTGAACTTGACTTGGAGAATTTTTTTTTATGACTTCAGAACTAAATAACCCTTTGCATTGTCGTTATTTAATTCACAGAATTAGTTTTTATAAAAAAAAATCTAAAAAAACAATTTTTGGAAAACAGAAATAGAAAAAAGCACTCTGATATGCACGTGGTGTATGGATTCGTTTCCAAAAATGGCGATGAAGACGTCATCCATCATTTGACGTCATCAATCATTTGAATTATTGTCGGGTCTTTTAGTTGTCAGAAAATCTGACCCTGTAAATGGCCTACTTAATACAAGTCAATTATTATTCCTTTCATTCCTAACTTTTGACATATCAGCTTGTACGACCTGTCAACTAAAAAAACAAAAGATGAGATTAAGTGTCATTCCATGAGAAAACCATGCAGAAGGTGATAAGGTGGGGGTCGGCCGATTCGGTTCATATTGTCAGGGTTTGGTGGTTTCCCCGAGACTACTTCACAGCCCAAACGATCTGTTTCAAAATTTACTGGTTGTGAAGATACAGCACCCAAAGGTTTTTTACGCTATTTTCACCATTTTTTCGCTAAATTTTGGTCATTTTCCTCGGCGTATTACAGTGCCTAATACTTTGGCGATTAGGCAAACGCTGATATATAATGACAGATAAGGTCTTCTTGTATGATGGATTGCAGCGTTTCAGTCCATAACATCATTGATGGGGTTGCCATTCGGTAAAATGTGAAGGGTGTCTATCAGGACTTCGAAAAACACCCTAACTTTGAGGGTCAAAATCTCCACTGTTCCAGGGTTAGGGGTACCGATGATGGTATATTCTGGTAGAGGGACACCACCCCTACAGATTTCAAGAATAAAAGTTCTGTGATCTATCAAGGAAAATGAGAAAAAAATTCATGAAAAAAAATCAATTTTAGTATATTTTTCCTTCAAAAATAGGTTTATTTCTTTCCAACAAACTGACCAATATCACTATATTACTAATTATACAAGTGCATTTCATAGTTATGTGTACCACTGGGGAGAGCTAACTAATTACCCGAAGAAAAAAAAGCTCAGCTAAGCTTAAGACCATCGAAGTAATACTTTTAGGACTGAAAGACAATGAAATACTACACGTCTATAATAATGCGTACTACTAGACGGATATAGTAAACTACAGTATTTTCCTAAAAAATTACAAGCTCGACTAAGCTTAAGATCCTAGAAGTAAAGCTAGTATACAAGTGAATTATTACAATACTGCTCAGATTTCACTTTTTAAAAGAAATCTCCACAAAACTGCTTGCCAGATTTCCACTGTTTATTAAGGGGCCAGAGTACGTTCTAAATATATTCGAAGTTCGATGAAAAATAGATAAACACAACACTTTCAAATTGCTCAAATAAATCAAAGTTTCCAGCGAATTCAATTGGACAAATACGAAATAAAATATAAACAGTACTAGACCGATTGTCAACTGGATACAGTGACCAAACAGGCGAACCTTCCTGTAACCAGTGACAGTCGGTACTAGTTATCGCTTTAAAACGATGAATTAAAATACAGGTGAGAAGATATGATGAGCTTCCTGATGAAAATTTGTCTTGTATAATCCAACTGATAGATATTATAGGAACTGATTTACCGAGCTGAACTGAGCCAGTTAGATAATGCTGAGACGGATAATAGCTGTCCAGTTTGATCGCTCACTGATGGCTTGGACTCAGTGATTTTGCGATTTTGCGATTTTGATGCCCCTGCATTTAAGTCAACTTAACAAAAGTCTTGTCATGCACAGTTTATGAGTTTGCAAAGTAAGAAAAAGTAAAAGAACTACTATCAAAAAAGAAAAGGCTAACTCACTCACACATTTGTTTCAGCCAATCAGAGACAGTGTCCACAGAAGGATACTCATACCAGTTGCGAGTAAGATAGAGTGTCCAGTCTGTAACACAGTCTCTAATTGGCAAAAAAGTTTGCATTTTCTTCTTCAATGGCAGTCGAGTGTTCGATCCCTCCATTGGCCGAGAAAGTTCATCTCGATTTTCCGATGTGGTTTCCCCTTGTCAGGGATGCAGACGGACGGTCTGACAAGGACAGCTGCCTAGTTGTTCGGGTGGGATGTAAAACAGGTCCCGTGTACACATTAGCGTGCACGTAAAAGATCTCTTGGCAGTTGCCGCCTGGGCAAAATTTTCCTCATAGCACACTGTGTGGCGTATGTCGTCTTCAATTAGCTCAGGTTTGGTGCAGAAGCGTAGGACGTTAAACCCCAATTCATTCATTCATTTTCAATGGCACAACTATCTTTAACTTTGCGTAATGATGTCTACAGTTATTAGAAGTCTACTTTTGGTTCTATATAGATCTGACCCTGGTTCACCCTGGTGAAACAAAGTTCCCATTCGGTGAGGTAAATGTCCAGCTCCATGAGGAAACACACCAGCTCAGTGACATTTCGAGGGAAACTGCCGACCTCTTGTGGTAAACACTTGTTGATTTTAAATCATTTTGGGGTACCATACTCATGTTTCATTTATAGCTTATGCAGTAGCCAACCATGTGTAGTATGCACATACAGAGTGGTATCGCCGACTTTCAGATATTTACAGAAGAGTATCATGGATAGTGAACTAACTCGCTATAAACTCACATCATACGCTTATAGTGCATGAAGCCCTATACCTTACCGAGCTGGCTCACCCACGGTCGAAATCCTAGGGGGTGTGATACTGTGAGCGTATGACATGATTTTATATTAAGTTAGTTCACTATCCTCGATACTCCTCTTTAAATAACTGAAAGTGAGAATACCACTCTATGTATGCATACTACACATGGTGAGCTGCTGCATTTAAGCTATAAATGAAACATGGTTACCTCCAAACAATTCAAAATTGAAGACTGTTAAGCACAAGATTGGCTATTCCTCCCAAAGTATCATTTTCTCTCACTGAGCTGGACATTCCCTCACAGAGCTGGAACTTTGCTTCACCAGGGTTTAATTTGGAAAACGTTAATAATAATAACCTGATCCTATGGGTACAACAAGAACATTCCACGTCAGAAATATTTCACGGCTTCTATGATTGATATTTATATTCGGTTTGGACTATTTGGTACCATGTAATGGATGCTGACAGCTTCTAGGACATTTCCATCTCACACCCAAGCGATATCGTTGTGCAGGACAAATCAGTTTTGTGTCCAGCAGATGATTGTTCGTTCCGAAAAGCAATCAGTTCCCACACAGTTTAACGTCCCCGCGTCGTATATGATTGCTTTCAAGATGTCCTTTGATATCTTTCTTACATTCTTTCAAAAGTATTTTAGAGGTTTCATTCGGATAGTCACGATTTAAGCCGCATTTTGTCGTTGAAAATTGAACAAATCCACAATCATCTGTGTCAGCCATTTTTTTTCGGAATTTAGGCTGAATACCAATCCTAATATAAAATATTTTGTACGGGAGGGTCGGATTGGGAACGAAGCTTGGTGCAAGACATTAAACTAATACAATTCTGAATACAAAGTAACTCAAATAATCAAAATCTGTCTGTTATATCTGAAAAATGAAGTTGTCCGATGTGAGATTTCTCGATGGCATTTCGTCCTTTTCCTGGAAAAATCACAGAACTTTTATTTTTGCGATGCATAGGGGTGGTGTCCCTCTGTAGTAATATATTGCCATTTTATGCCCAGACCCCGGAACAGTGGAGATTTTGACCCTCAAAGTTAGTGTGTATTCATAGTACAGATTGAGAGAGATCGAGAAATGGGGTTTAACCTCCACTCGACACAAGGTTATGGTATTTTACTTTTCATAGGAATTTACATTAGAGCATATACTACTCATATAAGTCGGTTTTCATTTCATGGAAGCTATTTAAAACACAGTAATAAATCGACAAAAATTAACTAAAATTAGCCCAAAAAATGGCCAAAATATCCGAAAAATGCATATGGTGCCATATCTCTGGAACCGGCAAATTTTGAAAAAAACTGTTTTGGCTCAGAAGTAGTCAAGAGTAGGTGATCAGATCCTGTGGATATAAACTCGAAGTTCCGACCCCCCACCTTATCACTTTTGCACGATTTTGCATGGTTTTCTCGTGGAATGACACTTAATAGTGTTAGTTGTAGCCGGTTTTCTTGACTGTTGTGTAAATGTGGCTACTGTTCGACTCCTTTTTTTTTTAATCATCCCATATATAGCTAATATACTTTTCTTGTAATTTTATCCCCCTTGAATATTTGTTTCATATTATTCCAGGAAGTGTAGGGGTATTTTGCAGTGAAGAATCAGCTGGGGTTTAACGTCCCCTTAACACAACTAGGTCATTTCGGGATTAACATATGGTTTAATTTTATTTCAAAAATTCGCTTGCGCGTAGGGGTCTTTAGCAGTGGGAGGAGAGGAAACCGGAGGCCCGGAGAAACCCCTCGAGGTTGGACAGGCGGGCCTACCCTTTGCCAGTTACAACCGCGGATTCGAAACCACGTCGGTTTTTATGATACAGAACGCGCACGCTAACCATTCAGCCATCCACCCCCCGTATTAATGGTCTTGGGTCGGTTGCTCAAAACTAAGTTATTTTAACGATCCGTTAAACTCTAACGGACATATCTTATCTTGGTAACATGTTGTTTGTTAACTTTGTTAAATTTACTACAGAAAACACTATAGAATACTTTATTTTTTATATTAGCATTAATTTTGAAGTACGAATTGGCACCACAGAATGTTGGGGGCCTTTATTTCCAGCAACAATCTTTCTCTCCGTTAAAGTTAACCGATCGTTAAAAGATAACGGAGCTTAGAGCAACAGTCCCTTTGTCATTACGTTCGACCGAATATCATTTATATGCGTAACGTGTACAGTTTATATGAATGAAGATTAATTTGTAATCAGATGGTAGTCATTAAAGATACATTATGGAGAGAGAGAGAGAGAGAGAGAGAGAGGGGGGGGGAGAGAGAGAGAAAGTGGGGTTTAACGCCCACTCGACACAAACTAGGTCATTTCGGGACTAACAATTTTATTTCAATAATTCGCTTGCGCGTAGGGGTCTTTAGCAGTGGGGGGCGGAGGACCCAGAGAAAAACCACGAGGTTGCACTACATTATGGGAGATTAGATATAGGTCCTAGAGCTGATGGTTCTCACTATAATAGTTTAAAACTAGATAATGTAAAAGGAATTTGCTGAAAATATCAGGCAAATTGATCCACTCTGAACTGAGAAGTCTCGGCCATCATTAATAAAGACTGTACGATAAAAAAACATAGTCTCGGTTATCTACTTTTTGATTTAATTATCAATGAGCGTTAAGCAACAAATATACACGACAGCTCTTCTTGTCTAGCTTGCGGCTATGGTTTCGAGCCCTGGTGTGAGCGCTTTTGGTTTCCTGCCACTGCTAGACCCCTACGCGCAAGCGAATTATTGAAATAAAATTTTAAAAAAAAACATATGTTAGTTCCGAAATGACCCAGTTGTGTTGAGTCGACGTTAAACCCCATTTCTCTCTCTCTCTCTCTCTAGCTCTTCTTGTCATGAACTTTACCGACGCAGGGATCTGGATAAGATACCTCCAGGTTAGCAAGGCAATATCTTACTCAGTGAGTGCGCCACCGTGACTCATTTTCCCGTAGAATATAATGTTGTGGACATATAAAACATGAAGATAAATGTCGTTATGTTGACAAAACTTCAGAATAGAAATGTCGTAGCTCGAACGTCCACATTTAAAGGAGCTAACTCGCTAATATTTGAGACTTAGAAATTGACACAAATTGGTCGCAACTCATATATTACTGTATGTTATATGAATGTATATAAACTGATTTACACTCTTCTTATTATTTCAGACAACGCCGATTGATTAACAGAAGCCCACATGTTCTCGGTAAGATCACAGTATCCGTG